>CM074978.1:637314-671457 GCA_037576825.1 Pangasius krempfi
TATTTCTGTAAAGCTGCTTTGTGACAATGTCCATTGTTAAAAGCGCTATACAAATAAAACTGAATTGAATTGAACTTGTATGTTCAATGATGGAGCATTGTTACATGAACATGCCTGCATTGCTGCACCATTAGTGCTTGGGCCCGGTAATCGCTGCTTGCAGCTATATTTAATATTGTATTAATACACACGTGTTCAATCTAATTAGAGAAACGTAACTGGAATGTCGTAAAACAATGAGTTTACACTCTTACAATACTCACCTATTTGTTAAATAGTAACTAGTATTATAGTTACAGGGTCTTAAAAGTGTAGCATGCTAGTTCTCTGAATCTACGTTCGAGTTTCATTTGGTTAAAGTGGAATCCTGGGTTGTTTAACACGGATCAAGTCAGGACAAAACATAGTAAAATTCCCGGGAAAGTATCCAAAGGCTCATGTATGAACGTAAGATGACAAGTTACTGGTGAAACCTTCTGAGGCGACTGATTTAAAACATTAGCTTCAAACATTAGCGCAGTGAAGTGACAACAAGAGGAAAAACACATCTTTTTTTTGCTTCTTTTTGTCCTTTTATTGTTTTTTCATAACAGTGTCGGAGTAGTTTAGTCTTACACATTTAATACGGCAAATTAAACGTCTTAATCAAACTGATGCAGCTAAAGTGCAGTGGGTGCTAATGACAATGCTATTGCTGGATTATGCTAACACTAAAGCTAACACTAGAGCTAAGTGAAGAAATGGAGCAGAAGAAGCGGAAGTGACACTTCCGCTCTCTTCAGTTATTCTGGTCCACTGTGACTTCCTCTCCTCTTACACTCCGTGTGTGTGTGTGTGTGTGTGTGTGTGTGTGTGCGCGCGCTAACTTCCTCTTTCTGCACAACAGCCTGCTGCTTAGAGGAAATATGCGAGCTGTTTGTCTAACACATTGAGCTCTTTGTTTATTTTTTTAAAGCCCACAGATATAAATAATTAAAAAAAAAAGTTAAGAAATAGATTCATTAATTCTTTAAAAGTTTGTGTGTAGAAATAACCAGAAGTCAGTTATGGAGCATAGCAAAAAGATTAAAAAAATTTTGTGGATGTTTTGAAAAAATGAAAAACTGTGATGATTATTTTTAATTTAAAAAATGATACAATTCATATAATAAATAATAAATAGACAAATATATAAATAGCCATTTTAACCAGGAGGACTAGTTTATATTAATAAACCTGTGTGTGTGTGTGTGTGTGTGTGTGTGTGTGTGTGTGTGTGTGTGTGTGTGTGTGTGTATGTGTGTGTCACAGCGCTGCCAGATGGCTGCACAACACCCACAGGCCAAATTCTTCACAATCACTGCTCAGTAACACACACACACACACACACACACACACACGCCTATTGTTTTTACAGCAGTGTTTAAATAAAGGGATTTATGATTAGCCTCTAGCATCAGAATTAGCGACTTAATCACTGTACACACTCCTAGAAATGGTTTTGAATAATTAAATGTATCCTTGAAATATTATAAAAGACGTTCGAAGCGGAAGAGATTCGTGACACTCCATCGCTGTGGCCAGGGAACGTAGGATGAAGTTCCCTCTTGGGAAACCGCGTCTCAAATCGTGGACATTCGTACACTCTTTACCAAATACGCCACTTTATTAACGTTAATACGTTACTGTAGTACCTCGACAGTGTAGGGCTCGAATCAAACATTAGCAGTTCCAGCTGTTAGCTCGAGTCAGGACCGTCGTGTCAGTCATTAATCTCAAAACAGGTTTCACCACAAGATGGAGGGGGAAATAAGAGCTAAGGCTAGCAGAGAGTGTGACATTTAGCCGTTTTTACACTGCACGAGATCCCGATAAGCTCTGATATATTCTTTATCAGACTGCGTGATGACGTGTTCGCAGTGTTCGATTAAACGACGAAGATCCTCTGGCGGTAGACCTGTGTTTAAAGAGAATTACTCTCGCATGAACACAGAGTGAGCTCGAGGTAATAAAGAGACTTCTTTCTGTCCATTCATTTATCACTGTGTTTGTATCTTCCTATTGGTGGCTTTTAGATGAGCGCTGTAGTCGTAGTCGTAGCAGCGCTCATACGTTAAGATTTTAATCGCAAATTTCTCGCACTGAAAGAACGTCCTCGTCTGCTATGACGCTAAATCGGCATCCGGAGAGCGCTGATCTCAGCTCAAGCAAAATACATCGGACTGTCAAAAAGTTTAATCAGGAAACAGGAAGCAATGACCAAATAAGGAAATCGGAAAACAAAAAAAGGGGGACAAACTGCGGTAAACTGCGCCAGGAAACACGTGACACCTCACTGAGTAAACAAATCCAACAGCATCCGTTATTTTTACTTTAGTTATTAAAAACTAATATAAAAATGTTCCTCAGCTGATTCTTGTTATTGAATAATCCATTATATAGATAAAAGAATCTTATATATTCAGGATATACAAAATCAAAAGGGTTTTTTTTTTTTTTTGGAAGAGTTTATGCAAAGAACATAAAATTTTATGTATTCCATCTTAAAGAAAAATCCTGATTAAATGTTGTCCAAAACAAAATTGATTTGATATGTACATTTAAAAAAAACACACTCCAGTAGATTAATATATTTCACATTTTCATTCTCAATATATAATGATGAGAGTACAGAATAGGAAAAAGTGTTATCAGATAACTTAAAAAAAAAAAGAGAGATAGAGGGTAAATCAATTAAGGAAAATAAAAACACGGAAGAAGAGGATAAGATGGTGCAATGTTTTTAATCCTCGGTGAATATAATCTAAAGCTTCTGGCAGAACCTATTAGCAATGAAAAAATGGTAAAATATTTATTATATCTATGATTTAAAAAAAAAAAATCTTATACAAAAACATAGGACTGATTATCATTATTATATAACAATAAAACAATATTATGTTAAATCGTGTGTGTTAGATGGAGGCTTGCTGTGTAGTGAAGGATAAATATGGCCCTATGTGCTGTCAGCTGTGTGTGTGTGTGTGTGTGTGTGTGTGTGTGTGTGTGTGTGTGTGTGTGTGTGTGTGAAGATCTTAATGAAAGTAGTGAATAACTGCAGCAAACAGGAAGTAACAGAAAGAAGCGCTGCACGAGTTATAAATGTGAACATGAGCATGTTGTATATACAGGTCTGTTCTCACCTATTTGATGATTCAGCGAACGTGCTGACGTCCCACGTTGTCCTGCCTGGGTGTGTGAGTGTGTGTGTCCCTTTACCGCCCCATAACTCCACCCTAAAAATAGGAGAAATCCTCATGGATGTCTGTTTTACGTTAACATTTATGTCGCTCTCACGGGGCGAACTATTGAGTACGAGACACTTAAATGGCAGTCTGTGATCCAAGTATGGCCGAGGGTGCCAATACTTTCAACTGTAGAGAAAATACAGGGAAGGGAACATTCACGTAGTCGCAGCATGGAAGCCAAGCACGGCCGAGGGTGCCAATACAAATGTTAATCTTTAGAAAGTCCTCATTCACAGCTCTACATTTTAAATCCTGCTGAAATGACGCTTCCCTTTTTTGAGTCAGAAACGATTTATAAAATGTCGCTATTTAACAGATAGAAGCAGAGGTTCCACCGATTGCTCGCCTTAGCAGCGTCGTGCTCACTGTTCCATTTAGCTACTTCGAGTTTTTATTACACCTAGTGATCAAAAATGAGGACGGCAACAAGCGCTGAAGAATGGAGGCCCACTGGGGCAGGACTCGCGCTGCCCCATGGAGGAGGAGGAGGAGCAGATGGGACGGTTAATGACAGGATTGCCAAGGATCCTGTTGTATAGCGAATAATCTGAATTCAATGGGATAAATGTCCACAAACAAAGGTCATGTGTAAGTGCAGAAAGAGTGTCTATGATGGACAGAACCATTCCTACTGTCAGGTGTACTGCAGAAATGCGTGACCTTGTTTCCTCCGATTAAAGATGAGAAAGAGAAGTCTCTTTTCCAATGCCTGATTTTTTTTTTTTGCACTGGTGTTTTCACATTCAGCTCTTTTGAAATGACTCGGTTTAACAGGACTCGGTTCTCTTTCTGGACGGGTTTTGTTTTCAGCATTGATGAGATTTCAGACCGCTTGTTCTTCACACCGCAATGCCTTTTACCACAGTGTAACTGCTGTGTGACCCTGAATTATGGATCGCGTCATTCAAAATGGCGGCTTCATTGGATTTTCTCGCTCGTGGATTGTTTTGGATCGGTCCGAGTTCATTTCTTATTGCCATGAGTCATGTGGAGAGAGATAAAGAATGATCATTCATTAAAATAATGATGATTATTCATTTATTTAATTTGATTATTCAATTGATTAAACGCCAGATAGCCAGATCCTGAATTAAGCAATAATAATAATAATAATAATAATAATAATAATAATTCAAAGCGGTCTTTTTACGTTGCACCTCCTCTGCGTTTCTCCTCTTTTCAAGCGAAAGAATACACCAAGAAAATGGAAACATGACCTTCAGCAGAAGATTAACAGGTTTTCTCTTCATGTTTATTTGCATAAACAAAAATATTGTGCATTCCAAAGTTTAAATTTTAGATTACAAAATAATCTTAAACATTTAACTTTAAAAAAAAAAAAACAACAACAACAAAAAAAAACCCAAATGAAATAAAACACGGCATGATTTTCGACATCTGAAAGCAATCAGCCCGGGTGTGGATAGTGAAGTCCCAGGAAGTTGTCAATCAAACTCTCAGCCCCGCCCTGAAGCTGAAGCCCCGCCTCCTCTTCATCTTCTTTATGAACTCCCACGTCCATCGTTCTTCGCAGTGATGTGTTCTTTTTTTTTTTTTTTAATTACAAACAAAAAGGAGATACGGGCCACAAGATGGTGGTTTTCTTTCGTCCAATCAGAGTGCATCGTAGGGTTTTTTTTTTAATTTTTTTGTCTTAGGAAATTAAACAAATTTTTAGAAAAAGAAAAGTGAAAAGATGAAGGCAGTGCAGTGCATAGTGGAGTCTTCATAAGAAGTTTCATGACTTGCTCGCCTTCTTTTCCTGTTCGATAACTGGGGAAAGGAAAATAAAAGACGATTTGTCAGTATATTACTATAAACGTAATATTTTGGTTCTCAAATAATGCACATGCCGGATATATTATATATTACATAGTAAATAAAATTTAATTATATACCCGCCAGCAAACCCTATAGATAAATCAATACTCAGTATGCGTGCAATCCGAATACGTTTTTAAACAGAAATCTTACTCTCTTTGGATGGCAGGGGATTTTTCTCCTGCGTCTCCGTCTTCTTCAGCTTGGTCTTGTCAAAGCTGGTCACTTCCTTCAGATTGGGTTTGTCCGACATGTTTGTGGCTGATTTCTAAAACCAAAAGTTAAACAAGAACATTAATGGCCTGGTTTTTTTTTCTTTCTTTCTTTCTTTCTTTTTTTTAGCATCAGTATGTACATTTGCAAAATAGACCTGAATAACAATTTTGCTGGTTTATTATTATTTTTATTTTGTCATTTTTCTGGCTGCTGTTTGAAATCCGGAAATAAAAAAAAATATATATCCTGCTTAGACGTCGTGCAACGCACAAAAGGAGGCACTGATATACGCTCATCGAATAAAGTGCATGCTTATTTTATTTTATTTTATTTTAAATTTAAGACGATTGCATTGTGACCCCCTCTTGTAGCTGGCACCGCCCTATGAGCACCGTCTACACTTTTAATTATTATTATTATTATTATTATTATTATTATTATTATTATTATTATTATTGCCCATATCCATGTTTTATTGACTGTGCCATCCCATAACCTACATCACATCACACTGCATTACACTGAGAGGGATTTGAACAAAGAGAACGCCGCTTCTGCTGCTGCTATGTGCCCTCTGAGGAAGTGGCATCGTTAATTACATCATGAATTATAATTATAACACTTTCATAACCTGCTATTATCAGTGAAAGTCCAGCAACGACTGTTTTCAAAACAGTGCCTTATCTTAAGATAAAAGGTGTAATGTGTATAAAATAAATAAATAAATAAATAAAAAACTTGGAGCATTATTAGGAGTAATACAATACCACTCACTGCTGCAAATGATGTCTATTAAAGTACTAAAAACAGGATAAAAATATATAAAATGTACTCACCGTAGCTGAGAGCACAAGAAACAGATGAGAGCAGAAGGCAAGGTGCTGTAAAGGCAAACGCGCAGCTTCGGCCTTTTATACCCCGTATGCAAATGAGACTGTCGACGTCATGGCATACAGCCAATGAGAACGCGGCAAGCCAACGCCCCTGACAACGCGCGCGAGAGCGACATCTGGTGGCCATGCTATGAATAATAATAATAATAATAATAATAATAATAATAAATCCTACAGATAAAGATGTCATGAATTTAACAGCAAGAATTGTTTTTATATGTAATTAAATATTATATGATATATGATGAAATATTAACATTATTCTACAAAAAAAGGAAGGGGATTTTTTTTTTAAATAAATTCAGACAAACAAAGTGTAATGTAAGTGAATTCTGAAATTTTATTAAGTACAAAAGCAACAACGGAACAATTTCTTTTTTTTTGTCATTTAAAACATACCACGTACAACACGTCTCACAGTGAAACAGGAAACACTGGGCCACCACTTCTTTCTAAAAGCCCTTTACGTGAATCTTGCTCTGTGTGTAACTCTGCGATAAGGTTGTAATGTAATGTGTAATGTGTCAGCATCATTCATCAAACATCTGTGAACAAGTTCTCACTTCACGTCCCATTCGGTTAAGAGAACCCGCCATTCAATACAACACAACCGCGGTTTACCTTCAAAACTACATTTGCTCCTTTTGTACAAAATTGGAAACAAAGTTCGGATCTAAGATGTAGTCCAGCCAAGACATGTTTCATGACTGAAGTCTGCGTGTTGCGTTTTGCGATAACAAGCTGTAGAAGCTCAACCAAATACCACACTGGCAACCAGCTGGGATCATATAGAAACTTCCTAGAAACACCACAGCTACCACCTGGAATACCATAGCAACCCAGCTCCCAATATCCTAGCAGCCCCACAGAATAACACAGTAATCACCTAGCAACACACTAGCAACCACCTGGGATAGTATAGCAAGCACTTAGCAACACCCTAGCAACCACCTAGCAACACTCTAGCAACCACTTGGAATATAACAGCAGCCAAGTAGCAACATGCTAGAAACACACTGGAATACCATACCAACCACCTAGCAACCACCTGGGATAGTATAGCAAGGACTTAGCAACACCCTAGCAACCACCTAGCGACACCCTAGAAAACCACTTTGGATAGCATATCAACCACCTAGCAACCACCTGGGATAGTATAGCAACCACCTAGCAACACCCTTGCAACCCTCTTTAATGTCATAGCAACCAACTAGCAACATTCTAGGAGCCACACACAAAGCAATACCCTAGCAATCTGGGACAGCATAGCAACCAACTGGCAACACCATAGCATCTAACTTGCTAGAATACTAATAGAAAAATATGAGAAAGCCATGTATCTACAGAAACGAGTTATGATGATCGATGAGCACAAATATGACTTTTAATTGGATTGCACTGCAGTATTTTCACACTTGAATGTTCGCCCTCATCCAGTCAACAGAATCATGGCACCGATGATGAGAATATGGTGTTGGTTGAAATATATATAATATGAAATGTATATATATATATATATATCTTGTGAAGTTCATTCTTTCTCTCCGGGTCTGTTTTTGATAGTGAAGTATCTGGAGTAGATGTTGCTGTACATGGCCTTGTTCTCGACCCGAATCGCGTTTCTCAGACACTGCCAGAACCAGGGCTCTGCGGCGGGCGTCCGCGGCCACTCGAGCACGCTGTGGCTGCAGAGTCGCCTCCGCAGGCGCAGGAAATGCGTGTTCTGCAGCACGGGCTCAAGTAGCAGCAGAACGATCACATCCTCGCTTTCATCCAGCAGCCGCTGGTGCGCCAGGTACATGGCCATCTTGAACGAGCCGCTCTTCACGTAGGAATGAGTGAGGACGAAGACCGTCTTGCGACTCTGGCGAATGCTCTGGGTCAGGCTGTCCAGGACGGGGCAGCCGGGCAGCCAGTCACGTTCTTCCAAACAGACTGGAAGGAAGTGATCGCCTTGTTCCTCCAGCTGAACCCGGAGATGGTTCAGGACCCACTCGGAGACCTGCGGGTCTTTGGTGTCATAGGTAACAAAGGCATCGTAGACATTATCTCCAGAGCTCAAGTGCTGGTACCCTTTGAATTTGGCCTTCATGTAGTAGCACACGTACGAAACGTCCCAGTAGAACATGTGCATCAAAGTTGCCACAAAGGTGACGCCCACAACGAGCAAAGTGGTGAAGGAGTAGATCAGGGAGGCGACATGGTCATCAACGCATTCTCTGATGTCAAAGAACACCACCCCTTTGCCCTTAGTCGCCTGGGGGACGTTGCATTTCACCAAAGTAACCAGATTGGGGATTTTCACTTCGCTTTCAAAAATCCAAAGGATAAAGTCCATTATGTCACACGTGCAACGATAGGGGTTCTTATGGAGCCACAAAGTGTCCAAATGATTTGTTTCCTTGGATGGGAAGGTGGACCGATTAATGATGCTTAATTTATTATAACTCAGATCGAGCATTTTAAGATTGACAGCGCCGTCAAGAAATCCGTTGGCCAGCTCAGAGATTCTGTTATGGCTCAGGTCAAGATAACGCAAGGACGGGATATTCTGGGTTATGATTCTAGAGACAAACGTGAGACTGTTGTAGCCAAGAATGAGCTCTTCAAGCTGTGTAAAGGTCCTCATCAAAGTCCAGTTGAGACTCGTCAGGGCGTTGTCGTTCAGCCTGAACCTTTTTATTGTGACAGGCAAGTATTTGTAAACTTTTGGAGGGATCTTCTTGATGTTGTTGTACGATATATCAAGATGCGTCAGATTTGTCAAGTTCCAGAAAAGTTTCACGTACGTTTCGTCTTTCCAAAGCCTCCCCAGCTGATTCTGCTGGAACTGGAGCTCAGCAAGCGAGTTGCTGCACATGTGCTTAGTCGTTAGTGTAAAAATGCTGTTGGAACTCATATTTAATACTCTCAGCTTAGGTAAGTTCTTTACGAACTTCAAATTATGGGTCACCCCAGGCACAAGGAAATAATGTTGGTTAAAGCTGAGGTCAAGCACCTCCAACTCCTTTAATTCTTCAAATGCATAATCATAGGCCAAATCAATCTTGTTAAAAGACAAGTCTAAATATTTTAGTTTAGGCAGTGATGTGAATTCGGTTCCATTTAACGCTGATGCGAAGCCATTTCTGGACAGGTTGAGACAGGAAATGCCTTCATATCCCTCAAATTGCTTTGCGGAAATGAAAAACAGATTATTTCTGCTCAGATCCAACACACGGCCAGCTGTGAAGCACTCTGGTTTGACCAGCCCTTTGATAGGCTGATAAGGGTCTATTATCCTTTTAGAACTAGAATCTGTCAGCCCAGGTAGGTTGAAGCGTGGCGGTTTTACGTTGTTATCTGGAGCTCTATCTTCAGAGTTAGTGACAGGATAAAGACGGTTTTCTGACAGATACAGCAGTTTTAAATTAACAAATTTATTAAATATATCTGGATCCACATGCACAATAAAATTTACTCCTATATCTAATGTGGACAGATTTTTCAAACCGTAAAGAGGCGCCAATGAGTCGTTTTGGATCTTTTTGAAAACCAAACCTTGAATATGCAGCGTGCGAAGACTGTACAACTTGGCAAAGGCTGGTGCTAGGTGCACAGTTTCTGGATAAGCTTGTAATCCGTAATTAAACGAGAGATCGAGTTTTTCCAGAAACCTTAAGTTACTCAAAAACACTCCATCCGTGATTGGACCTGTCAGAAAATTGAAGGAAAGGTAGAGTTCCTGCAGCCGCGAAATGTTCTCAAACCAAGCTTTCTTGATGACAGAAATAGAATTCCCAGCCAGATGCAATAATCTAAGGTTTCTGAGGTGGTTGAAAGCTCGTTCATGAATATCGATAGAACCATTGGCACACGGAATGCAGGGATATGGAGCATTGTGACAGCGTGGACAATTGCCCTGGATTTTAAGTGTTTTGAGATTTGGGAGCCCTGTGAAATCATCCTCTCCAATGAACGATATATTGTTGGAAGCGAGTTCAAGTGTTACTAAGGAGACAGGCAAAGCTCTGGGAACATGTGTAAGGTTATTATACGACAAACTCAGATGTTGTAACTTGTCCAAACTTGAAAAAGTTCCATTATCAATCTTAAAACCCATAAAACAGCGATTCCAATAATAGCAATTTTTGGATAGATAAAGATGGGTCAGATTTTTTAATTGTGAAAAGTTTCTGGGACTCAGTGAGAAAATGTTGTTCTCATCCAACCTCAGTTCTTTCAGAGACATTGGAAGCTGTGTAGGTACCTTTGGCAGACCCAATCCATTAAGCATCAAGCTTTTTAGGTTTGTCAAATTTGCAAAAGCCCCCTCAGTGATGTTCACGTTTCGATTGTGGTTCATCCAGTTTAGATTGAGATTTATTAATTTTCCCCGGCCTTTCAGTGATTCTGCTGTTAGGTTCTTGATTTCATTCTCAGATGCATCAAGGCTGGTGGTGTTCTCAAAAATCACAGGCATGTCTCGTAATTGTCGGCCACGGCAGTTAAACTCGACAGTCCCGTTAGGGGAATTATGGACGTCACATGGCTGGGTCCTCAGGAATTTTATATCCAGCTTGCACAACGCCAAGCCGATCAGACACGTGATTATCGCCCACCGTACTAGCATTAGCCAGTGTTTGCTAGCCTCCTGAGGAATAAAAAGTAGCAGTAAATATTAGAAGTACAAAATTTAATCAATCAAATATATATATATATATATATATATATATATATATATATATATATATATATATATACGGAGAGAGAGAGAGAGGACAAAATTTGAATTAAAGTGTCTAAAATGTCACTGATGATCTTTCAGATAAAGAAAAAAAATTACCCTTGACTTGACACACGTATCAAGTGAACATTTATAAAATAAAATACAATTTATAAAAATACAACACGTGTGCATGTCATTCTGTTTAAAAATAACACTGCCATTAAAATTGCAAAGAACAATTCTCTTATGTATAAATCTTGCTTTCTCACCATGTTAGCGATATTCCATGTATAGTTCCTTTAAAAGCTGTCAGCCAAATAAGCGATGTTGAGCAATTCATGTAGAGTTGCCTCTGTGAGAAAAAAGGAAGTTTTCCTCTAACTGCCAACCAGCACTATATCTCCTGTGGTGTGTGTGAAAACAGGTACTGAGGTTCCTGCCACCTGGAAATCAGCAAACATATATTTGGTCTTCGGTTTTGCCCACAACCCTAAACCATTTGGCAAATGTTCTGTTCAGACCAGTTCTGTTTGGCCAAATCAATACATGTGTTTTATCAGTTGCTGAGCTATACCTCAGAGGCTACGGTTTTATTTTAATACCTTCATGGAGGAAGTGCTGAAGATTCACTTCTTGTTTCTCTAAGTTTTTTTATTAGTCAGTTTTAAGTCAGTATACGTATAGCAGGACATAATAAGGACACCCTTTGCAATGTAATCTGTTTCATATTTAAAAATAATTATAATTTTTTTTTAAATTACGAAGACTGGAGAATTGGTCAGGGTCATAATGAAATCATTAAGATATATGGCAGGCAGGTAGGAATAAATTAACAACGGCACAAGCGGGATTAAAGAAAACATGCAGCATGATGTAGCTGAGGTTGAGAAACTGTCAGAGCCAGAATTCATGCATCATGCTGATATTTCTTCATCTGGGGGTTTTCAGTGTTTTCCAGGGGTGTAGCGGATGTATACATGAGGTAAATGTAAGTTCCCCTGGATGAGGGTGTCTGCTAAATGCCGTAAATGGATATTTGGAGCATGATACAGATAATATTAGTGCGTTACACCCCAACAACACACTAATGCACACAATACGGTTTATCTGCGCTGTCTGTATTGTAGCAATTTACGATTATTTAACATGACCAGAAACAAGTTTAAAATACCAGGTTTTATTTTTTATCCAAGACAAAAAAATTACTAATTAATACACATGTTGAAGCACAAAACAAAACAAACCAAACCAAACAATGTAATTTAAACTATGTTTGTATCACAGCAGTGTTGAATTCTGGTCAGAAGGCGTTGATCAGAAGCTCAGTAGTGCAGCTGCAAATCGCAGGTTTATATAAGGTGTTTCTTATTGTTTCTATAGTAACAGCTCATACATAGGAACATGTTGACATAAAGAGATTTAAAAAACTGCGTAATTGTTGATTCCATAACAATAAAAGTAACTACAATTTGAAAAAAAAAACATGACGTGTTATTCTTTAATTCTTTAATACATAAAAATGTTTTTTTTTTCCTTTTTATAAAAAAAAAAAAAAGCTTTGGTGTAAGAGAAATAAAACACTTCGGGACATGTTTGTATAGGAAAATAATCAACTTCGAGGTGGTAACAGCAATTGAAAAACATTTGGAGACCATTTTAAAAAAACACAAAACATGACCCACTGCATATATGTAAAAATCCCATCATGACTGTTACAGGGTTTCCTGGAAGAGCTTGTTGTAGTGCTGCTGGCTTTCAGTGGCCATGACGCTCCGGAGACAAAACCAGAAATACTGCTGCGCTTGAGGATTCCTTGGCCATTCCAGCACGGATCTTTTGTACAGCCTCTTCCTGAGCCTCAGGTACTTGGAGTGACTGGATGAAAATCTCTCCAGGAAAATCAGAATGATGACGTCGTCCTTCTCATCCATGAGCCGCTGGTGTGCCAGGTAGAACGCGGTCTTGAAGTGGCCACTCCGGATAAAGTGAGTGGTCAGGATGAATATGGTGCGCTTGCTAAGCTGAATGCTTTGAGAAAGGTTCTCAATGAGGGGACAACCCGGAACCCAGTCACGATCTTCCAAGCAAAGGTGGAGCCGTGGTTCACCACGGTCTTCCAGCTGAACACGGAGCTCCTGCACCACCCAGTCGCTCACCGCTGTGTCAGTCTTATCGTAGACTACAAAGGCGTCGTATGCCGTGCTTTCCGAGAGAAGGCGACGGTAGCCCTTGATTTTGGCGAGGCAGAAGTGGTAGATGTACCACACATCCCAGAGAAAGAGATGGCTGGAGATGGACAGAGTGAGGACACTCAGGATCACAGAAGTGGTCAGGATACTGAGAATTATGGACAGAGAGTTATGCTGGCAGGTTTGGAGGTTGAGAGAAATCACACTCTGGCCTCGCTGCGTGCCAGGGGAAGCACAGGTGACGTCGGTGGCTAGTCGGGGAATGTTCACAGACGTGCGATTGATCCATCGGACGAACCACGTGGCGTTGCACGAGCACACAAACCGGTTGTTGTTTAAGAACAGAACCTCTAGCTTGTCTATGACATTTTCAGGGAAGCTTGACTCTTCAATGTACTTGATTTGATTGTAACTCAGATCCAGCTTTTTCAGGCTAAATGCATCTTGGAGGAACTCTCGGCTCAGCCTCAAGATTTGATTCTTGCGCAAAACCAGCGTCGCAATAGATTTCGAACAGTTGGAAAGCTTTGGAGGCACGCTTGTTAAGTGGTTACCACTAAGGTCTAAGAGCTCCAGGTTTGGAAGGAACCTAAGACCGTCCCAGTAGAACGATTTCAAAATGTTGTTGGTAATGTGGAATTCTGTGAGTGTTTCTGGAAGGCTTTGAAAAACCTGCTTGGGAATGAAGTTAAGGTTGTTGTGAGAGATGTCGAGAGATTTTAAGACCATTAATTTTCTAAAATAGTTGTGATATCTTGTATCACCATCTCTCCATAACAGATCAAGGCGGTTGCCTTTAAATTCCAAATATTCCAGAGATAAACTCTGCATCTCCGTGTTGGTGGATGTGGATATTTGATTGTGGTTCATTATTAACTTGGTCAGTTTGTGGAGATTTTTGGTAAAATTTAGCATGTGAGTCAAGCCCTCTGCTTCAAAGTAATAGTTGTTGTGACTGATGTCCAGCACGACTAAATTGCTCAGTTCCTTGAACGCTGAGGAGAACATCAAATCAAGACGATTGTGGGAGAAGTCGAGGTATTTCAGATTTTTAAGATAAATAAATTCAGTACCATTTAAAGCTTGGCTCATGGCGTTTCCTGAAAGATTGAGACACCGGAGCTCACTGAGATTCAAGAATCTTGAATGTAAAAAAAAAATGTTGTTTCTGCTGAGATCCAGCGTTTTTCCAAAGGAGCTACACTGTGTGTTGAAAGGACTCAGAGTTCCAAGTTCTTTATCTTTACTTTTGCAGCTTCGTGCATATTCATCATATCTGAAATAGTGAATCTCTCTCACTTCTCCACTGCGGTACTGAGCGCCTCGTGACATTGGGGAAGTGTCGTCCTGCTTGGGAAATCCACGTGCCATTGCCAGTGCAGCTGCATGCTCAGCCTCTGAAGGTGATGAGATTTTGTTGTCCGATAAATTGATGATGTGGAAATTTTTCAGCCCTTTGAGTATGCTTAGGTTAGTTAACTTGATGAAGTTTGTCCCGAGGTCAATCATTTCGAGATTCTCCAAAAAAGTCAGAGGCTGAATATCTTCTTGTTTGAGTTCTTGGAACACAAAGCCTCTGATTCTCAGGATACTGAGAGACTTCAGAGAGGAGAAAGACTGAGACAGGTTTAGTGATGAAGGATACCTCTGGAGCTCATAATTAAAAGAGAGATCTAGTTCTTCTAGGAAAGGCAGTGAATGAGGAAAGGAAGTGTGTGTTATGTCTTTTGCTAAAAAGTTGCTCGAGAGGTCTAACACTTGAAGTTCTTTGCAGCCTTGAAACCATTGTGATTGCACAGTAGTGAGAGAGTTGCTGTGAAGCCGCAGAATTTTAAGTTTGGTCAAATTGAGGAAGGAGTGTTCATGAATCTGAAGAGGAGCGTCGTTAGCACAAGGAACGCACGGGAAAGGCGCGTTATAACAGCGGGGACAGTTTCCACTCAAATCCAGGATCTCTAACTCGGTCAGGTTGTGAAAATCCTCCGCTGCTACCTTCTGTATGTTATTGTTGTATAAGTAGAGCTCCCTGAGACTCGACGGTAGTTTGTGAGGCACATAAGACAAATTGTTTGACTTAAGCGACAGCAGAGTCAATTTGTCAAGCTGCAAAAAAGCGTCCTCCTCAATATAATAAGATCTATTGCATGGGTTTCGGAAGTAACAGTTCTGGCCAAGGTACAGGATCTCGATGTTGGTAAGCTCCGTGAGATTTACCTTCAGAACTGAAGAAATGCTGTTGACCTCAAGGCTGAGGAGCACGACGTTCGGAGGAAGTCCTTTAGGGATGCTGGAGAGCTGATTTCCGTCCAGGTAAAGCGACTTGAGAGTCTTAAGTTGCCAGAAGCTTCCATTATCGATTTGCACACTTTTTGTGCACACGTGGTCTTTCGGGCCGATCTTGATGGGCACGCAGTTGCAGCGCATGTCGATCTCGGTGATGTTGTTCAGGCCGAGGAAAGAAGTGTCGTTGATGTGAGGAATGTGGTTGATGGTAAGCGTCAGGTTGGTGGTATTGGATGGAATTCCTGGAGGAATCGACGTTAATCCTCTGCTGGTGCAGTCCACTTTCACTTCACTGCCATTGCTAAGCCTTGACACGTCACACTGCAGACTTTTGGGGTACCATTCGGTTTCCGAGCAAGCAGATGGACAGAAAAGGAGAAGGATGGCTATTTTAAGTATGATGATCCTTCTTGCCATCTACGAGGAACAATATGTGTATTAATGCTTGCGCAATAACAAGCTGTGAAAATGAACCAACATCCTCCACAGAAATTAATACAACTGGAACATACAGTAAGTTAGGAAACTTTAAATGTACTAATTTGAAAATTAAACTTACTGACAGATTTGAAAAAATATACATATGTATAAATATAAATATAAATATACATATGATAAGGATAATAAGAATTAAGAACTCACCTTTTCATTGGGCTCTGGCATCAGAGTCTGCCGATTCCTCTACCTTTTTCAAACTCTGCCGCTTGACTCTGGAGACGAATTTCTGAGCACATGTTACACATTTGTTGTTTTTTTTTTCTTTGACCATGAAAACACAAAAACCATAAAGGCAAGTGAGAGTGGTTATATTTAACTTGGGTAACTTCCTCATTACTGAACTACCTACACGCAGGTTCAACCCTGATACAAAAAAAACAAAACAAATATAACTGTCTGGTATGAAAGACAAGAAATAATATTGCAAATAATAATTCATGAATTATTCTGAGTTTGTTTATAACATCTGAAATCAGTTCCACATTTGACAGACACATTTCATTTAATTGAAATTTTAAGAATAAATTCTGGCAAATTTACAAAAAAAAAAAGAGTAGTCGTTTGCACAATTTCCGCATAAATGAAAGCAAAACCACACGAAACGGGAAATTCTTCTTCAGCATTTGCCTAGAGTCATTGGGGACTCGCCTTTTGATGCTTCACACCCCTTTTAGTGCTAAGCACACACTGATGTTTAACTGTATACACTAAAAAAATATATTAATAAAAACCGAAAGCCGACTTGTTGAGTGTGACCTCAAATAACGACACCAGATGATAATAACTCGAAATATTTAATACGCTTGATAATGCAAATAAACCACATCTGACTTATGTAAGGTATTCAGAAATATGCAAAAGGTGTTTTTTTTTTCATTCTACGACTGAAGCATTTGTACATAATCAACCAAGCAAATAAGCTGCAAGTGTGCTGTTTCTGAACATTCAGAACACGTCATATTTTTAATATCATCACTGGAACATAGGCATAACCCAAGGTTTAAGAATTATAGATTTTCTGTTTTAAAAATCCTATGTATTATATAATTTATTTTCTTTACAGATTACATAAAATATACACAAGGCATGGATTTATCAAAGCACGCTGGCCAAATTAAATGGATTTCACCGAGCACCACATGATGATGTCAGTGATGATCACGGGTCAAATTATGGCTTTGAAGGAGCTGAAAGTCAGCGGGATCCTTTTCTTTTTTTCTCCCAGGATGAGATCAAAATGGCTGCAAATCCCACGTGGAAATGTCAAATGTGTCGAAAAAGGAGCTGCTTTGGTCGTCAGTCTGGGATGTGGGGGGGGGGGGGGGACACTCCATCATTTTCAAGTTTCTTGTGCTGAAAGTTTTCCTTTCCTGACTGACTTCATTACTTCAGAACTGCGCAGTAGTAACTTTTTAGTCAGAAACAGGTGCTAATCAATATCAGATACTGTAAATCACACAGAAGCCCACGTTCCCTGTGAGTTGGAGAGATTATTTCCCTTTCTGAAGCCCAGCTTTTGTAAAACAATTCTTTGGTCGTGAGTTGAGTTTGGCAGTCGTAGAATGTGGACTGCGACCAGTGACAGCCGAAGACAAAGTTCTGGCAGTGTCAGAATTTCACCTGCCAATTTCCACCCACCAGCCAGCTCTCTCCTATCGTCCAGGGAGAGTGAAGGCTAACACGTGCTCCCTCTGGGACACGTGAAGCCAGCCAGCTGCATCTTTTTGAACTGCTGCGTCACAGGGTACCACAAGACACTCGGAGGAAAGCGCTATCCGCCCTCTTCTACATACATGAACTTACAGATTCCCATGATTATCTAGCTGTCTCTGTGGGGAGAGGAGAGAGATTCGGAGCAGCTGTCACACTGAGATTTTTATAAAAACTTTGGATGTCTTTGGTCGCAATGGCACTAATTTGGCTGTTGGTGATATTACGCGCTCTAAGACCTCAACTCACGACCAAAGAATTCTTTTACGATTGTTTGTGGACTGAAAATCGTACAGTGTAAAGCCAGCCAGCAAGTTATAGCATGCCATGACCTGATCAACTTCATCTCCATTTCTTACTACAAAATACCAGCACAGCTTTCAGAAAGGGACGGGCAGGTTCGTAATAATTGTCAGTGGGTACGTCGTGTGAGCTGGAGAGACTTTCTAAATCATGCCTGATTATTCACCACGTTTCTACCAGGTAAATCGTGGCATGACTTGGCCTGACTAATTTCATCTTCCATCACAAAAACGGGGTTTTCTTAAACGAGAGCTGTCCGGAATTGCACACACTTTTGGTTCTTTTAAAGTTCCAACAAAGCTCCCTGAGCCAGAATAGTTTCCATGAAAAAAAAAACTGTTGCCAATGCTTTCCATGGAAGTTGAAGGGAAATTCCATCTCTGCCTTCCTGAGGCAACCAGAGAGTCAGTCCAAGAAGGGGAAGATCTCTACAGACCTCTGGTTTTGGCACGTAAGAGTCTGTGCCATGCATGAATGGCCAGGACTGGTGTAGATGAGGTGCACTTAAATGAAAAGCCTTACGTTTCAGCGCCGTCGTCAGCACGCTACACTGGTAGGAGAAAAAAGGGACAGAGGAAATGTGTTAGGAAGAGATGACATCTAGTTCCATTTTATTCTCTAAACAGAGAGAAAATGAGAAACGCAGATGGAATTAAAAAATGTATAGAACAGTATGAACAAAATTTGAATATGAACAATATTAATTTTTTCATTGTTGACAGCGACTGGCATTTCACCTCAAATTAGCACGGATGCAATTAGCATTTGCCTTTCTGTTTCTACTTTATCATCAATTTATTAATTTAAAAATACATCTGACATAAATATCAAGCAAGTGAACTATAAATAAATAAATAAATAAATAAATAAATAAAGTATTTGTACTTCTTTTCTCCACATAATCTAACCCTAATAATAAACAAATCTTAAAATATGTTGTTATTTAACAACGAAGTTTTCTGTAAGGAGATGTTTATTCAACATTTATAGAAGAAATCTCCAAAGTCGCTTTGTAACAGTCAAAGGTGAAACTCTTCTTCTTTCCACCACATGAAAGTCTTCAGGTGGGAGGGGTTTTTGTCTTATTAACTTAAAGAAAGAGAAAAAAGAGAGACCGGTGATATCGCAGCTTCATGCTATTTCGTTGATTCTTAGCTCATGTACATCATGATGCTATTTTCAGCTACAGTATTTGCTCACTTGTACTTGATATATGTAGATATTTTATTGGCTTCTTTGTATTTATAGTTATACAGCATCCTCCAAAAATATTGGAACAGCAGGGCCAATTCTTTTGTTTTTGCTATAAAAATGCAAATATGCATTTGGGTTTGGAGATCAAAAGATAAATATGAGGTGATAGATCAGAATTTCAGGGTTCATTTCCTGATATTTTACATCTAGATGTGTTAAACAACTTAGAACATGGCACCTTTTGTTTGAACTGGCCCATTTTTCAAGTGATCAAAAATATTGGAACATGTGACTGACAGGTGTTTCCTATCGCCCAGGTGAGCTCTGTTAGATTGATCATTTAAACAATTAATAACTTTGAATGCCTACTCTTGCTTTGAGCCCTGGGTTTCACCTGTGAACGCTGCACTTGTTAAAAAGTATAAACCGACAAGAAGACCAGAGGAAATTGGTCAGAGCAATTGCACAAGCTTTGGGCACAGCCAGTATAACATATTGGAATGTCCTGAAAAAGAAAGAAACCACTGGTGTGCTAACAACCAGTACGCAGTAAAAATCAGAAGGCCAAACTGGAATTCACAAAGAAATATAGAGATAAGTCACAAAAGTTCCTGAACCGAGATTAACCTCTATCAAACTGATGGAAAGGCCAAAGTGTGGAGAAAGAAAGGATCTGCTCATGAGCCAAAGCATACGAGACTCTCAGTCAAGCATGGTGGAGGTAGTGTCATGGCTTGGGCTTACATGTCTGCTTCTGGAACACGCTCACTAATCTTTATCTATGATGTACGTAAGGCATGATGCTAGCAACAGAATGAATTCAGAAGTCTACAGTGCCTCCCGAATGGCACAACCGAAAAGTGTTCGCCCTTTCATCCGGAGATCGCGACTTTGAATCCCCATGATGCCAAAGCACTTTTAAAAATCACAGTTAGTGGTCTTTTGTTTATTATTTTGTGGTTACTTGCCCTGAGCAAGATACTTTTCAAGACTTTTCAATACATTTTGCATTAAAATGACAAAATCTGGTGTCTGGTCTATTATTATTCCTCGCTTCTGACTGTCACAACATGCCTGATGTTAATGTTGCTTACAGATGAACAAAAAAGATTGTAACAGTTAATATTATACTTGATTTTATATACTCGTGCTGCCATCACTGTACTTGGACAGGCTACCCGAGTGTGATCTATATATTGCAAACAGTCCAAAATACATACGCCATATACAGTATGGAAACTTACAAAGCAATACAGGAAGACAATTTAGTTTTAAGAAATGGAGCCAAGATTCTATAGAAAATACCTGTAGTTTCTCTAATCTTGGCCATCCTTTGGCATCCTTCACGTCCCAAGCTGGACTCTGTGCCAGGCGTGGCATGGTGCTTTCGTAAAAATGCGGCATCTAAAGTCTGATGGACGAGTTTGCGATGTGGACTTTGACTGTAGCCTTTTTCTTCTGCATCTGGGTATCCGAGGCCTTTCAAAGAAGATTCATTGATCAGGTGGATGTTCTCGGCAGTGCAGAGTGGTGAATCCATGGGCGTCACGCAGCTGCTGCTTCCTGTGCTGCATCCCGCATCGATGGATGAGCACTGCGAGCTCTGCAGGGAATGAATTCCTTCGCTCTGGAGTGAGGACATCCTCTTCGGCAAGTGGTAATCGTACAACCGCGCCACTTCCTTCTCAGATGACAGTACCTTACTTTGCTGTTCGTGTGTGGCTTGCTCGATTAAGTAAGCTTCTTCTGCAGCTGAGCGAGTGTTCAGGTCCATCAGAGATCCTCTGAGACTACCTGGAGCTATGGTGTTAGAGCTGCCACACTTTGGTGTCTTAGAGTAAATGTGCTCCTCTGCTTTACAGTTCGGGATCTGTTGTGATCGTACATTCTTGTCCTGAAATGGAAACGGCATCCTTTGAAGGTCAAACCCCGTGTGAAGAGGCTCTCTTGAATTGACACTGTTGTATCTCCCAACAACATCCTCTACATTAGAGCCAACTGTCTTTATTTGCGATGATTCATTTTTGCTAGCAATTCCCAATCTGCAGTCTCCCTCATCGACTTTTCCTTGTCTCTTGCCCATCATGGCATCCATGTGCATTTTGTTGAAGTAATCAGACAGCGATTTGGTCTCCATTGTTTCAGGCTCCATCTCCAAGTGCTCTGAATGGAGGGCCTGACGTGAAGCTACAGCTGTGGACTTCAGTTCTTCCTCCTGGTTTCTAGACGTGGCCCTCAAACGAAACTCTGTTTTCTCTGCGTCCAGCGTCTGATACCCTTCAGCAGTGGCCACAAACATTTTCAGTGGATTGTCTGAGAGTTTCTGAGCTGCTGCTAGCTCTGAGCTCTCTGTCATTTCGGAGGAATTAGTCTCGTTTCCAGAATCTGAAGCGGACTCAGGACTATAGGATCGAGATATTTCTACACCTGCGTGTCACAGAAAGACAAATGTTTTAGCCAACATTTGACATTTTAATGGTATGATATTCTAAAAACATCACGGTTTCACGGTATCACTTATCATTAAGTGACAATTTAAAAACACTCAAGCATGTGGAAAAACATGCAATTATAATATAACACTGGTATTGTCTTAATAATAATTTATAGTATGTTTATTTATCCCATATTTTCCAAATTTTGAGCATTTTTTGTGGGTGGAGTATCTCAAGGCCAAATTTCTGTTGTTTCTTGTTTTACACCCCTGTAAAAAGCAGGTAAGCGGAAAGAGTTCATCCTTTACCTAGTTTAAAATTATTGGTGCAGGCACTAGCCACTTTGCTAATAATATATAAAACTAACCATATTACCATGGGAAGGCCATGCAAATGTCTTATGAGAAAAAAACAATACCTACCTTCATATTTATCTAAGACATACATACTTTTAGTAAAACAGAGAATAAAAGATATTTAAATAAAGTCGAAAGATTGTCATTAGATTCAACACTGTGACTGTGACCGTGAAACCGTGACATCATAACAAGCCTTCATACCATACGAGTCATTCTGCACATATTTTAAATCTTTTATTTGTACAAAAAGAAATGACAAAGACAATGAAACCAACAAATGTGTTTACAACGTTAACAATGGAACAAAAACAAATGATTCGGGAAAAAGAAAGCAACATCTCAAAAGAAAACAATGAGATCACTTATACGTATGATGAAAATAAATATATGAAACAATATGGAAATATAGGTGGGGATTGGAGTGTACATTTTAAAGACAAAAATCACTGGCTGGAAGACTTCATCAATGAATGAAAGTTACGATAGAGTAAGAACCTGAATTATTGTCCAGTTGTGGGTGGGACTGATCTTCGGAGGCTGCCAAAGCTTCTAGCGCTTGCAAAGTGGAAACGACAGCATCATCCAACACTTCTTCTGTCCCTCTGTCCACGTTCATCGGCACAGAGTCAATCAGCGACACCGGGATGTCCAAGTTTCTTTTCTCCCTCGCTGGTTCTCCTTGGTGCTCATCTTCATCTGAGCTGTCCCTGAACCCGGGAGGTGGAGCAGCTATGGCCAAGTTTAGCGACTGCAAAAGCACATCGTTGTCTTCTACATCGTTTCCCTCTGGTGGCGGTGGAAGAGAAGTCAGGTCGATGATATCGTCGCTAGATTCCGACAGGGAAAGCAGTGACAGAGCTCTTTCTCGAGAATCCGCCATCGCCATCACTGACATATCATCCTCACAACTGATGTCGTCTTCGTCCTCGGCATCATCGGTGGTTTCGGCGTAGCAGATATCATGCAGGAGCGGCTCCTCGATTCCCTCAGTGGTACCAAAGATTTTACCATCGCCGTAGACCATGTGATTCCCATACTGGAAGCCATCCATATCCAAACAAGAATCCAAGGGTTTATAGTCATCCTGATGCAGATAAAGTGGCCGTTGATCATCCAAAACCTCCGGAATGTCCTCCATCAACCTTTGGTAACCCAAATGCTGGGGATTCACGCTATCCAGTGGAGCGTCTCCGAATATAAAAGACACCTTGGCGCTCTTGGGTGAATCGTCGGACTTGAAAAAGGGCTGCGTGTGGGCATGGGTTTGCATACAGGTGCCCCTGCTTGCCCGATGCGCTTGGTGGAGCTCAGTGATATACATGGGGGCGGAGTCTGGGTCAGGGAGCCTACCACTGTGGTCCTCGCACCCAGTACAGGCACCATAGTTCCACTCAATCGCTTGAAAATGGTGCTTTTCCCGGGAATCATGGCCTAACAAAAGAGAGGTGGGGACAGCAGTCAAATCCAGAAAAGACAGCAACAAATAGTAAAGCATGTTTCAAGTTTTTAAACACCCCCACGAATACATGCATCCGTATCCATGAGTTCACCCTTACCAGATGTGCTGTTGGCCATGTTAAAGATGGAGCGCCGTGAATCCACCAGCAGTCTGTAGTAACCCGCAGTAAGGCATGCCAGATTCATTGCATCACTGGACTCCATTATTAGCGTGATGGGCTGAGAAAACAACGACATCTAAATGTAGTTCGAAAGCAGAATAAATGAACAACACCAGCAGAAATATTTCACAAAAAAAACATGAATCCATCCATCACACACAACAACACATGGAGCATCACCTTGATATTTATCTTCTATACTTCCATTTCTAATGTCAGTGCACCAGACAATTGCACCAATCTGCCCTTGCTAACACAAATAAAAACCTCATATATTCATGCAACTCCAGTCCAGCATGTGGAACTCCACCATGACTTATATCTTGTCCATCCATCCATCCATCCATCCATCCTCACTGATCAATCATTCCATCCACCCCATCTATTTATATCTTACCCCATCTATCTAGCTAAACACCCCCATTCATTCCACCACAAGTCCAGATATCACAAGCCCATCTCTCAAGTCATTCATCTACCATACCTTCACGTCCATCAGACGAAGCTCCTACCTCTTCTTCTCAGTGAACAGATTATCAAATCTTCACAGCACATGACCCTCAGAACCTTATCAAAACATCCCAATCTATCCATCTTTCCTACTGTACTCTGTGCTATCCATCCATCCAAACACCTCCTCATCTATCATCCATCCTTCATAACTTCTCACCCATGACCTTTTCAAAGCATTCCAATCCATCCATCCATCCATCAATCCATCCATCCATCCTATCCATTTATCCATCCATTAATCCAGTGTTTCTCAACTGGTGGGTCTTTTTGACGTTTTGGGTCGTGGGCTCTTTATGATTGGGATGCAGACTGCTGGGAAGAAAAAAAATTGCTAAATGCAAATGATAAGACATAAGAAAACAGAAAACCGTGGAAACGTATGACAATAAAGTAAAAAAAAAAAAATTAAAAGGAACACTCCCTGTAGCTATTCACTCCCTGTTATAGTGAATAAAACAAATCGGTCAAATGTTGCGCATCCAATCAAATTCTGTCAATTTTGGCGCTAATTCATCTGCAAACAATTGGCGCTAACATGGATAGATGAAGCGAAATTCCCCTTTACTATAAAAGGCTGGAAAGAACGATGCAAGCTAAATGAAAATAAGTGTGTTTTGTGTGGTGAGTTATTGGCTGTGGAAAGGCTGAAACCATCGACATTCAAAAGATGTTCAGAGAGAAATACTCAAGCCATAAAGATAAGCCTGCTGAGTTTTTGAAAAGAACGTGATGGGATCTGGACACATCTCAAAAACTTATCAAAAAACGTCTGCACTGTTCAGGAGCAAACACTTCGTGCAGCGTACAAACTTGGCAGAGGATCTTGGTTTACCCGCTGCAGAGAGCTCCAGGGACAGGAGAATATGAGATATATCTGGGGACATAAAGCAGCAGACCGGAATACGCATTAAGCCAAGTGACTCCAAACAGATGACTCAACAGGTGTATCCGATCACGCTATCCTGATTTCGAGACACTTATCAAAATGAACCCTCAGGTATCCCATTGAGTTGCACAGGCTATGATTTCAGCTCTGTTCTTGTCAGATCTCACTGTTATGCTTATGCATTTATTAGCTGTGCATTTTTCATATAGGTAGCGTGAACAATTTGTAATTCAATATTTGGGTCAGTGTTGGTTGGTAAATTGCACTTACTCAGGATTATGTTTACGCAAACATATAGTGGCCTGTTGTCATATTAATGTCGTGAATAATTCTTGATAAATTTGCATTTGATTAAAGCATATGCATTGCATTTAATAAACCGATATTTTCCATTGTAATACTCATGAGGTACAACCTCAACAACTCCTTATGTTAGTTGATTTATTTCCTGTTATCTCAGGTAGTAAATGATTCCTATCCAACTTTATTAGGCCTATGCATTGGCTAATTATTCATATTGTTGTTATTAATAACAACATTAATATGCAAAATTAATATGCATTTCATTGTTTACTTCCATATGACAAACAATGTTAGTGTAGTGTTGAGTCACGACTTGATGTCCAACATAAAATCTGGGCTCTGAAGGAAAACCAGTTGAGAACCACTGCAATAATCTATCCAAACACCTCCATCCATCCATCCATCCATCCAAACACCTTCCCAGCATCAATCCATCCATCTATCTATCCAAACACCCCCATCCATCCATCCATTCATCACCACTTCACACCCATTACATGACCCTCATGACCTTATCAAAACATCCCAATCCATCCACCCATTCTTCCTACTGTACTAGTCATCCATCCCTCCATCAATCCATCCAAACACAGTCCTATTCATCCATCCATCCATCCATCCAAACATCTCCGAATCTATCCATCCATCCATCCATCCATCCATTTCACCTTCACATCAAGCACGTGGAGCTCTACTCTGACGTTCCTCTCGTCCTCTGTGTACATCTCGATGCGGTTAACGTGGCTGAAGTCGGCCAGCAGGGCCACCATGTTGGTTTTGGTGTTGATGACGTGGCTAATTCCATGTCGTGGCCCAACTAGAAGTGTCACCTCTGTGTGTTTCTCTGCTTGCTAATGGCATGACATAAGCACACACACGCACACACACACACACACACACACACACACACTGTTTGTAGTTGTATTCCTGTTGTGCTTTCTTCACAGCACTGATTTAAATATCTCAGAGTGATAAACAATAGATGTCTCAATTGTCAGTAACATATTATTAAATAATAATGCTCAAATGAGTATAAGACAGTTCTTTACATTTAAACCTAAGAAAGTACTGTTTGTAGTGAATAAATTCTTTTGTGTATTTTTATCTTTTATGCACACACACACACACACACACACACACACACACACACACACACACACACACACACACACACACTGTGTTACGAAAGAAAAAACATACTCACCAGCAGCGTGGACTTAAACACTCTTCCTCCGTACAGTCTCAGGTCAGTGAGATACTTCAGGTAGTGAACTTTGGCCTGCAGCGCCGTCAACTGCAATCAACCAATCAATTAACCAATCAATCAACCAATCAATCAACCAATCAGTCAACCAATCAATCAACCAATCAATCAATCAGTCAACCAATCAATCAATCAATCAGTCAACCAATCAATCAACCAATCAGTCAACCAACCAATCAATCTATTCAATATACACATATACACATGCAATAAAAAGAGTCTATTACTCAAAATGTATTGTCTAATTTATGGTTAAACACCTTAAATGACATTTTTAGGCGAAATGATGTTTAGGTGAAATAATATTAAAAGTGCACATAAACAGAGATTTTCAGCAGGTTGCTAAGGTCAGGGTCAATATAAAAACATTTAAACTGGAATTTGCAATTGGAAACAATTCATTTAGGTCAACAAATGTTTACCTACAATAAAAAATATTATTATTTAATTATATTATTATTACTTACTTACTTCTGAGTTATCAGTAGAAGTCAGTATACAGTATATTTATTTATATTTGGACCCCACTTTTACAGAGCAAGTGTGCATGCTTACCTTTTTCCCAGGAGGCACCAGGTTCTGATTCGTTTTCAGAATGTGTGCGATGGCCTTCTTGATGTTCTTCTCTTTCATGCTGGACAAAACGGCCGGAGGAAGAAACAGAGCCAGCCCCCACTCTTTCCTGCAGACAAAGAGAGGAACGTGTTTCTGTCTGCATCCCGTAGACAGCTGTGTGTAGGTGTACATTTGGACACATTTAATTAGATCTATGGCCCAAGCACTTTTAACTGACCCTTTAAAAACGATTTCTTTATAATTACGAAAAACATTAATATTGAGTAAGAGGAGTCAGAAATTGGTGTTCACCAGCTGTTGCAAATTACCTTGCAAAGCCTAGATACACACAATACAGAATATCACATGCCATCTCAGACATGTCATACATACAACAGAGATTTAGTTATCTAGCTAAAAGGTTGCTAACTATCTTGCTAGTATACAACTCTTCACAAAGTAATGTGAGAAGTGAGGAATTCTCACTGAGGCCTTGCGCAAAAAAAAAAAAAAAATGCACTGCGAGATCAGAAAGGAGCATTTATTCTTCAACAAGACCCATTGTTGTAGCTAACTAGCTAAGGACATCCAGCTAGCTCACTACCACTGGGCGCAAAGCTTGTCCCCTGCAACTAGAGCTAACATTAGGTGCCTAACTGTGCTGAGCTCTAATTCTACATCGATTGCATACAGGATGTTCTCATAATGCTTCTGGAATACTGAAGAGACAAGAAGATCAGCAACAGATAATTATATCTCTGGAGTAGTTCATATTTTGGCCACACGCCAAACAGGATACTAACAGACCACATCATATAATGGTACACTTGCAGTGTCACCACTCTTTAGGCGTACTGGGCCATATTTATAGTTAACAAAACTTGCATCAATACTTATGTCGGAAAAGTTACTCATATGCAGAGGCAGGTTGTGGAGCTCCTTAAGTTAATTTTCTTATAATATCTCCAAAGGCTCCACAGGGTTTTGCAATTACCCATTGAGAGTACTGGCAGGATCCCTTAATGTGGTAGAATTGGCACAAGGAATGTCAGTGTACAACAATCAACTGGAAGGGTTTACACCAGGAGATGAAGTACTTGTTTACTAAATTATTCTCCAAGTGCTGAGGACTGTTTGAGATCACATGGCAAGATGCAAATGTCAAAGAAGGTCTTGTGAGGTGAGACAAACAGGTGATGCACAACAAATTGAGGAGTCCTAAAGTGACTGGATCAGTCCCCTGATAGTTGTCCCCAAGGCGGATGGGGTGGCTCGGTTCTGTGTGGACTAAAGAAAAGGTCACTATGTTTAAATATGCCAAACACTGAATAACTGCTCAAGCAACTGGGCAAACACTGGAGTTGACTAAGGGTTTACTGGCAGATTCCCCTGACTGCTGTGACCTTTTGATTTGTTCAGGGCTTCTCTCACGTTTCACTGACAAACCCTTGTGGCACGTACGCCAGTGTCTGCCTCACCACATGCAGCACCTGTCATGGAAATGGGCAGAGCTCACAGCAAACCCTGGAATTGTGCAACTGGATGGGTTTAAGTACACTATCTTGGCTTGTACATGGTTCAAGGGCAAGTGCAACCCCAAATTGACAAGACTACAGTAAATAAAAGCTGCAGAAAAGATTTCCTGTGGCTGGCTGGCTATTATTAAAGGTTTGTGCCTAACTATACAGATACCATCACCCCTGACTTGGACTTTATACCATGTTGAGCCCATTCTCTGGGGGTCGAGTTCTAGTGCATTTTCTTGATTTGTCTCTTCTTTATTCTGTAGACCATCATGGTGGAACACAGCCTGAGGGTTGTTTTTACATGTGCTGTACCTACAGTCAGAAGCTGTTTGCGTACAGAAACACTGAAATGGAGTGTTTGATAATATAGTGGAGGGTGGGGAGTGGTGGTGTTTCTACCTTCTAATACCTACTGGGTCACCCCTTCACCTTTTGTTCACATACTACTCCTGTGGCTCCACCACATAAAATATACCAACAGGGGTGTCACCTATTGGTATCTGGCACCACAAATTCCCTTTCCAATTCGAGCTGGTTCTCAGGCCAGGCACACAGTGGGCTGTGAGAGTTTGCAGAGTAAATTCTAGCAGTAGCTAGCGATAGGTAGGATTTTGTTTCACCACTTCGGGGAATTTAAAAAGCTTGCAGCTGAGTTCAATGGGTGTGTCATCATCAATTATAAGGTACTGGTGTCTGTTACTTATTTCATTATATCAGTCACACTTGGAATTGACTTCAGCTTATGGATGGATGGACATTTACAATGGATATTGCAGAAAGGGACAGATAAATATGCAAACGTGAGTTTAGAATCACTCACTCGATGTATTTGAGGGAGACTTTCTGAGTTTGTTTGGTGCTGATTGTGAGGATGTACATCTGAAGCGCGGCGAGACGGAGCGCTGTGTCATATTTTAGCTCTGAACCGAAACGCTCCTGAACAACATCCTTACAGCTCTGAAAGAGACAGAGAGAAAGAGAGACAAAAGGGAATTTTAGTTTAACAACCTCTTAGACCCCTGCCTCCACCTCCATTCTCCCAGACCCATGCTCCACCTCCAACCTCCCAGATCCCTGTACCAACCTCCCAGACCCCTGCTCCACCTCCAACCTCCCAGATCCCTGTACCAACCTCCCAGACCCATGCTCCACATCCAACCTCCTTGAACCCTGCTACACTTCCAGCCTCCCAGACCCCTGCTCCACCTCCCAGATCCCTGTACCAATCTCCTTGAACCCTGCTACACTTCCAGCCTCCCAGACCCCTGCTCCACCTCCAACCTCTTAGAACCCTGTACCAACCTCCCAGACCCCTCCTCCACCTCCAGCCTCCCAGAACCTGCTCCACCTCCAACCTCTTAGAACCCTGAACCAACCTCCCAGACCCCTCCTCCACCTCCAACCTCCCAGACCCATGCTTCACCTCCAACCTCATAGACACCTGCACCAACCATTCAGACCCATGCTTAACCTCCAACCTCTTAGACACCTGCACCAACCTCTCAGACCCATGCTTCACCTCCAACCTCTCAGACCACTGTACCAACCTCCCAGAGTTCCTCTCTGCCTCCAACCTCCCAGACTCCTGTACCAAATTTCTCAGCTCTCTGCTCCACCTTCAACCTCACCCACCTCCCCAACCATCCAGACCCCCACTCCAACTACAATCTAACAGACCTCTGGTCTGCCACCAACCTCCTCCCAGACTCCTGTGCCTCCTCTAATCCCCCAGAGCCTTGCTCCGCCTCTGACCTCCTTTTGTATTTTGTAGCTCCTCAAACCAAGTTATTTACTTCTTAGTTTGTAGTTATCTTATTTCTATGTTCTAATTCTAGTTCTAGTTTTGTCAAATTGTCTGCCGGACTATGGATTATAATGGCGCACATTCGTTGCAGTTACCTGCACATAGAGATACTCAAAGGTCACAGGGTCACGACGGAGAAGATCCACTGGATCCCTTGGTACAAAAGCAATGCGAAATAAACACCTCATCTTGTGCGAGCCAGGTTGTTGAGTCACCTGAAACAAAGATATTATACACACAGAAAGTTTTTCTTTCTTTCCAAACTGTTAAGACAACATACAGATCATTTGAATCTTAACACAGTAATAATTGTTGTAGTCTAACAGCTGATACTGACGGACTGTGTTATGCAGTCAAGTCAATAAACATATTATTTTGGGGGAAAACAATAATTTTAAAACCATAAAACAATTATATAGCACTGTAATAATTTTTTTTATTATTATTTATAGTATAGTGCTAAAATGTAAGAGATTTTTGTGCAATGGTTTTAGCTTCCTTGCCAAGTGTTTAGTATTCAAAGTGAAAACGTTCTTCTTTTCCTTTTTCTGTGGTTATGTCCTGAACAACTTACTACACATCTAAAGAATATAGAATACGTTTATAGCCTGGTAGTATGCGGTTTGGGACGCAGCTATGAAGAGACTGAAACACACTTTCCATGTCATGATAAACCTTTATAACACTTTTTTTTTTTATTTCTAGTTATTCCATCTAAATTATTTTATGGTTCAAATTTAACATTCAAGGCATACCCGACTTAGCATGTCTTGCTCATGCAGGAGCACCAACTTTGTGTTCGAATTTTCCATCTTCTGCTCCAACATCAGAGAAAAGTGCTCAATGCTTTTAATGGACAACTTCTCCTGCAGCGTCAGTAGGACGTCCTTCCAAAACACAAAAAGACGAATAATAAAAATGTTACTGCATATTCATCAACTTGAAGCAAATCCATTGTTTATTTCTGAGAGCAATCCTTGTATTCAACTAAAACCTCTGAATGTGCTGCTTGCTTCAGGGGTTTTCCCAATTATATATTAAGTTCTGGAGACTGTCACGACCCTGACAGTGTCGTCCTCTATTAGCCTTTCTAAAATTAACAATGAACCAGTTCTCAGTAGCAGATTTATATTTTTGTGATAATTACAGCACCATTCCCATAATACAAACTGCTTAGCCGTGTTGGTATTTTCATTGCTAATGGAGATCAAATTTTAATTATCATGATTTAAATACCTTAATTGAGGTGTTGCTGTCAAACTTGAATGATTTTGTCTGGCCGTTTTCAAGGTACACTTTCAGAACATTTGGCATGAAGAGAAGTGAATTATCCTTCACCGTTTCCTGAAAGCGAACAATTAGCAAAATATACCCCTTAATACTTTCATTCGTAAATAATGCAACTTAAAAAAGAATCCGTAATTACAGTTATGACAATTTATCAGCAGGACAGTATAATTATAGGCTTAAAAAATCTAAATCTAATGTTTTTTATTCTATAGATATAGATGTTCTGTGGCAGTAAATGGAAAGGAGAAGCTGTAAACTGATAATTTGTTGAAACAGTGCATTTTTATTTTTATTTTTTTTTATTTTACTTACAGGAATTTGACCATTAACGATGACCTCTTCGGCGAATCTAACTTTTACCGGGTTCGATTTCAGCTTTGCCTTTTTGGCAGCACTCATGAAGGCAGACTTGGGCGACTGGAGAAAACAGAATTAAAATAAGGGGAATAAAAGACAGAAATCTTTGCAAAAGAATTTGGACATGAAAATGAATTTCTCAGAACAACAAAAAAAAAACATGTAAATTTAACAAGATGAGATATTTACACACATATATATATATATACCTGTATATATAGATGAACATAATTAATTAGGAAATTAGGAAAGATGCTAAAAGTCTGTTTATTATAGAAAATGAAACGCACTTACAGGGTACGGCTGGATAACCGTCAATACAATGGCCTCCTTACAACTCCTAAAACACAGGAGAAAATAAATGGTAAAAATGTTCAGACTTGTGTCCAGCAGAACTGTGCGAATCTGCCATCTCTGACCGTTTGAGTGAACTAGCTCTCACTAGGAAGAAATAAATGTACAGTTTGTAATGTTTCTTATCATTTCTGGAGCTGTAATAATCCTAAACTTTTAAAATATGAATTTCAGAAAAGACTGTGCTTTGCAATCCAGCTGGTCTCTTCATTTCTTCAGAAAGGAGTATGGATATGATTTTCGGTGTTTTGTAGCATTTTTATGTTTAAGGCACTGGGTGTTACTGCATGAAGACACGTCAGCAAAGGAGGACACACTGCTCGTAAAACATCACAAGCACGATGATGGCGTGTTTCTGAAACAATTTTGTGACCTATTTATTGTGCTAGATCACTAAATATCTCAAATCAGGTCTGAGAGTAACAGCCCTGATACTCATACTCAGTAGCAGATCAGTGTATTTCTGTGTATCAGTGTATTTAATCGGTGTGTCTAGGCAAGAGATCTTATACATCTTGTGATAAGCTGTATTTCTGTTAGAGTACCTGACCAGGTCGATCACTCGCTCTCTAGGGGCGCTGCTGACTGGCTCATCATTGATCATAATGATCTCATCACCAGGAATCAGTTTTCCCTCTGATGGACCTCCTGTGGTTGACATGAAACCTTTGACAGTCTGCTCCATACATGGACCAACACATCACAAGCACGACTGAAACGGTTTGTGCTCAGGTTAGTCTCGCTAATGTGCATGAGGAAACAGTAACTATTACCTGGTGTGACAGAACGAACTACAACAGGCTTTTCACTTCCTGCCACGAAGCCGAAGCCTAAAACCGGGTCTCGTCTCATTTCAACTTTCCGAGGCGCTAACTTATCCCCCTCCAGCCCGAGACGCACTTCCTCCAGAGAACTCGTCTGGGAGACGTGACTGAGAGAGAGACGGAGTGAGAGACATTTAGGTTTAACGCTACTTTATTGAACTTTTCACAAATTTACACTGGTTTGTCCTTTTAAATAATTGTAAATTAATAACAGGTTAAAAAAAAAAACAATTCAAGTCATTCACATGCTAAATAACCTTCAACCTTCAACATGTAACAGATAGATAAATCAAATTAAATAAATAAAAAAAGAACTGAGCTCTTAGTTTAAAACGTTAAAACCAACTGCCCAGCTTCTCTAACGTTACATAGATCAGGTTAAAGTAAGCAAACTCACACGGACGCAAGCCGATAGCATTGCTTTGAGAATGTTCTCTGCACTGACTGAACCAACACCTTGTGCCTTTGTGTTTTTCAGATATCCAGCATAATGACATTTGTCTGTCACAGCATGAGAATATTATCAAGTGCTCACTGTACAGTCACCACTTTTTTTTAAATAAAGTTATCATTTTGGACCTGACTCTTTTTGGGGATCGACTCATTTTGGGATGAACTATTTTTTTTGAACTGTCTTATTTCGCGATCTTGTCATTTTGGGATCGACTCTGGGATCGACAGTTTTTCATTTCAAGATTGTCTCATTTTGGGATTGACTCTTTTGGGGATCGACAGTTTGGGGATTGACCATTTTTGTTTTGACTGTTTTTAGGATCCACAATTTTTAGAATCGTCTCATTTTGGGATCATTTCTTTTTTTGATGGACTCTTTTTTGGAATGATCTCATTTTGGGATCTACTCATTTTGGGAGTGACTATCTTTGAGATCGACTCATTTTCTCTTACAAAGCCCCACAGTTATGGAACAGCCTTCCACTTAGTGTTCGGGGCTCAGACACAGTCTCAGTGTTTA
>CM074978.1:725297-749384 GCA_037576825.1 Pangasius krempfi
CCCCACTGTCTCTCTCTCTCCCTGTATCTCACTCTCTCCCTGTCTCTCTCTCTCTCTCCCACTGTCTCTCTCTCTCTCCCTGTCTCTCTCTCTCTCCCATTGTCTCTCTCTCTCTCCCATTGTCTCTCTCTCTCTCTCCCTGTCTCTCTCTCTCCCCCACTGTCTCTCTCTCTCCCTGTATCTCACTCTCTCCCCCACTGTCTCTCTCTCTCCCTGTATCTCACTCTCTCCCTGTCTCTCTCTCTCTCTCCCACTGTCTCTCTCTCTCTGCCTGTCTCACTGACGTGTCTACGCCCTCACACGGAGCTGCTGCTGCTTTACCTCAGACTTGCCCGCGCGAAGAAGCGCACACACACACACACACACACACACACACACACACATAGCTCGAGAGCCGTCGCGCGCGTCTCTGATTATGATGATGATGATGATGGTGGTGGTGGTCGCTCAACCCGGAAGTGGCGCTGGATGATATATATATATTTTTTGCGTAATAACAAGATTAATTGTTTTCCTCATTTCTTTCATCATTGTCGTTGCTATTATTAATAACGCGAATGTGCGATGGTGCTCGCGCGCGCCGCCGCCGCCGCCGCCGCTCTCTTTCTGTGCGCGCTCTGTGCGCTGGCGTGCGCCGAGGACCGCGCGAGCGCCGGCTGTAGCGCGGTGAGGCAGGCGTACAGGGACATGGGCTTCAGCTCCGGGACCGTCCCCGAGAATGAAACGGCAGGTAAGAAACACACACACACACACACACACACACACACACACACATTTAAGAAATACCCGAGTGCACGTGGCACCAACACCGTTACACTCAAACAGCGCGTGATGCCTCAAAGCAGAGTCACAAACAGTAGATGTTCTTGTCGCGTTTAATTGTCATGATATTCTGTAATTAGGAAAAAAAATGATGCATCTGTAGAGCATAATGAGGTTACAAGTTTTAGTCTTTACTTTTAGTGTTAAAGGCTTTACACTCTGTGTGTGTGTGTGTGTGTGTGTGTGTTAGAAGTTTACAGTAACTTAAGGGAAAAGGGGTACTAAACAGTACCTTTCCTTGTGGCTGGGGTGGTAGCCTCAATACCACGTTACAAGTTTTGTAACCATTAATATGCATCTTTTGCCCGGAAAGGTGTTTAGAGTATACCTTTAAAGCGTTTCTAAACTTTTATAAAAAAAAACAAAACTTTTTAACAGTAAGAAATTAAAGAAGTAGAAAAGGATTTGCCTCTTTTGCTGCTTCAGGTAAGTGCTTTGTGTTTTGGTGGCCGCTGATCGAGAGGCGGCTCGTGCGTACAGCGGCAGGTTCGACCCAGTCCCACCAATGTACGTATATCGGCTGTTCAACAAGTCGTCATAAAGTCCTCATTTCCACCTCCATGCATTTTAAATTCTGTTGAAATACTACTTTTACAGATATAACTGATGATTTGCTCACTGCACTATTTAGTTCCATAGAGTTATTACTGCACCTAGTGTTCAAAAATTTCACCGAGTGCTAACAGAGGCCCGTCGGGGCAGGAATCACGCTGCCCCAAGCTCGCTTCATGGGCCAGCAGATGGGACGGTTAATGACAGGGTGGCCAGATTGGACTGGTTTAAAAACACTCCACGGTATCTTGTTAATTGAATAATCTGAATTAAATCTGCAAAAACAACGGTAAAGTGTAAGTGCAGACAGTGTCTATGATGCACAGAACCATTTCTATTGTAAGATTTATTGTAAAGATTAGGAGAGGGAAAGACACAGAGTGGATAATGGCTGTAGATCAGAAATGCGTGCGCACCACAGTGGCCGTGTTTCCCCACACAAAGGCTGATAAAAAGAAGTAAAAATGTGTCTCTCTTTTTCCAGTGGATGAAGTTTTTAGCTGCTTTTGTGTGGTTTTTGAGATGTAGCTGGACTGGAAATGTTTAAGTTGTATAAATTTGTCAAGTTACTATACTGTAAATAGTATGTAAGGAATAAAACACTCCGTGTCATGTTGTAATAGGAAAATAGTCCATGATAGGAACTATCACCCCCAATTTGATTATTTTCCTTTGGGGATAAACAGACAAACACAGCATGTCATATTAGAAATCGAAAAGCATAACCTCCTCTGTCCTGAAGATATCAGAAACATGAAAGTTCCAGCTTTATCTCGGACTGTTAGAAAGCGCTGACACTGGAGACTCCTTCCAGAACTGTTACATAAACGTCCCCATACAGGAAACGTCACAAATGTTTTTAACCTGTTGAGTTTTAAGCGTAGATTTTGTAGCGCGTCCACCCATACTCGTCCCTGCGAGTGAACCGTTACCATAGAAGCGTTAACGTTTTAGTACTGATATAGAAAAAAAAAAACCATCCAATCGTCAGAATCCAGAATTCAACAGCGTTTTTTTTTTTCTTTTCCTTATAAACTATGCTACTCAAGACTCATGGTATTGTTAACATTTAAATATGTCCTCATTTTGGACATATGTGTAAGAACATGAAAGTTCAAGGCCATCCCATAATTCTGTTTCGAGTGAACGCAAAAGTGAGAAAAGCCTGGCAGTCTGTGTAAAACCTGTTTAGACGTACACAAATGTACGGTCTGTCATGTTGCTGTTTTGCTCATCAGCCATATCTGCGTTCCCATAGCTAACGTAACATGACCCGACCGACAAGTTCTCGCCGATAACAGACATCTGAAACTTCGTGAAAGTCCATCAGATACTGGAATTACTACATTTATACAGAGATAAAAGTATTTTTTAAATGTTATATGTCAAATGTTTGCAGTATTCGTGTCCCGTCATCAACCATAAGGCAAGCCAGATCTGTCTGTCACATTTCTTTGGATAAATTGCATCTATAACGTTTAAATAATAAAAAAAAAAAAAGTGTCAAAATTTGATCATTTTTGTCCACCACACTTCCTGAAACTTAACCTTTAAGAAGCCTTCAAGCTTTGCCCGCTTCACAATCAAGCCATGGCATACTGTAAATCCCTGACGCACGTCAATTAAATATGCGAATATCATTATAATATTTATGTGATTTTCTGTAATTAAGTTCATAATAGATAGAGAGAGAAAAATAGATAGCAAAACTGTCATAATTACAATAAATTAAAAAATAATAATCGCTAGAGGTGTATATTTATAATAGTGCTAAAGAAACTTTTAGTTAGTTATAACTAGAGATTGTAGTATGTTTGACACTTAATCCAAGAGCCAAGGAGTTAATGTTAGTTAGTCATTTAATGTTAGTAAATTAGCTAAACTAACCTCAGCATGCTTTTTCAAATTAAACGGAGTTCATGCCTTCTAGAAAGGTAAAGGAGATGCCTCATTTTATACTCATCTTTTGCTTGCTCCAGAATATTGAAACAGTGGCCCTCAACCACAAATTCAACACCGCAGTCTGATGGATTATCGAACACACGCACGTAGCTCTAGTACTAACTACACTGTATAGAATGTTTAGATTGCAGTCATTGGCTGGATGAGAGAAGAAGTGACTTTCATGATTTGTAACGAGTACTGTGAAGGTCTGATGCGGATGGAGCCATTAGGAACCTCCAGACTGCATATTCCAAAAGCTTTTTATTATTTCGATTGGGTATTACAGCCATGCAAATTACGATTCAATTCATGATGAGTTTGGAATCCATGTGGTAAACATGGTGGACCTTGTTTACACCAACATCCATGGAGTGTACAAATCCCCCACATGTTTGTGTGATTAGAGCTTTGCTAAGCTAATTTCAGCATCCAGAATACCGCTGCACGAATTGTCAAACTGGTTCTGCAACAGATGAGAACCTTGCCTGAAGGGGCCATCTCAGCACTTCAGGACTGCTTTGTCACTGGAATATATTTAGGGAAGCTGTTACCTGCCATGACTCCATCATATTGGAGGAATTCACTGTATCTCACTTATATCAGCATCAGTGTTAGATGATCTTATTAACGCATCCAAATCGTAAATGGTGGCTGTTGGCAGAGGCATGTGTGCAGCTGGAAACCTAAGGCATTGCAGTCAGATCAGGTGACATGGCAGCTCTCAGGACAGCAGAGCCAACCAGCATCATGTCCTAGACACCAGAGATACACAGACCACATGGCAGGGCATTCAGGTCATAACTCTACCTGTCCGTGATGATGCTGATGCCACCCTGCCAGACCTGTAGCATGAGGGTTGAGGCACAGAACCGTGAGGCTGCAGCTAGCAGTCATCTCTGTATGCTGTATCATTATCAGTGACTACCAGCCAATAACACTGACACCAGTTCTTATCATGAAATGCTTTTAGAGACTGGCCACGATGCATAATTTTATGAATTTTATGGAGTTCACAGAGTGATGAGCGCTGCTTTGGCATCATGTGCTTTTGTTTATGTTTTGCGATGTGCCTTTGTTTTTTTTTTATATGTTCTAGTCCTGTCTCTGTCATTGTGTGCACATGTTCTATGTTTAGCCTAGATTAATTTGTTTATGCATATCCTGCTGTTTCTTTGGCTCATTGTGAAGTCTCGCCAGTCCTTGTGTTTTCGGAAGTTGCGAGCCATGTCAATCCTTGACTCGTTTTTGTGTGATCTTTATTTTTGTTCTTGTCAAACCTGATTTACCTTTGCCTGCCTTATCATAGTGGATATTTGGATTGTTTTCACTTAGTTTGCTGTGATCTTTATTGAATCTCTTGCTACACATATAAAGAATAAACTTGGCCATCATTGGATCCCATGCAGTTCTTCTGTCACTCCAACAGGGCACAATGCCATATCCACTGCCCTTCATCTGGCCTTGACAACATTCATTACAGTTAGAATCAGAAAATGTTAAGGAAACTGAACACCTCACTCTGTAAGTGGATCTTAACTGGGAGACCTCAGTCACTTAGGATCAACGATTCCAACAATTCCCCCAGAGCAGTATTGTAAATCTAGTGCTGTTTACATTGTTCACTCTGGCTCACATCTGTGCCACAAAGTACAGCTTGGATCACATTAAGTACACTGGACCTTATCAGCAACAAAGGTGCATCAGTCATTCGATCGGTCTAGACCATAGACCCACCCCTGATCCTTGCTTCCTGCTCCCAACACACCCACTTCAACTCATTGTTAATTAGCCGATTAGGTGAATCGGGTGTATTAGAACAGGGAAACCGCTAAAATATGCAGGACCATGGGTACTCCAGGACCAGGGTATGGAACCTGTAGTCTAGGTCAAAACAAAACAGAAGAGATGATTGTTAACTGCAAGAGAATCTGTAGTTGTCCCCCCCGGACCTCACCTGGACCCTCAAATACCTGGACTGAGAAGAGCAAATCTCCCCTTCCTATCTTCTTCCTCCCATTCCAAAAAGGGACTATACAGATTAACCTGAACAACCGCATCACTGACTGGTATGCATGAATAGTAAAATAGCATGAATACTAAAAACAGTCACTGGAGTCTCTCCCCTCTATCAAGCACACTTGTGCATAAAGGCCACAGCTGAAGAACCACAGGTGTTTTGGATAAAACCTGCCAACCTCTCCATCAAGTATTTTTCTCCTGCTGTCTTGCAGAAGGTATGACTTCGGCTGTCCGTCCTCCCCCCCCCCCCCTCCCCCAAAGACCTGGCCTGCCCTGACATCAGACACTGTTTCAGTGGCTAAAATAGATCCCATGGTTACCCGTGTTGCTTACATATAGATCATAAAGTGTGACATACTCAGTGCAGATTGCTAGCAAAGCAGGCTTGGGTTAGTTTACTGTTAAATCAGCCAGCTTTGAAAGACGTCATTGGAGTATGTCAGCTAGCAACAGTTGAGTAGATTATGGACTCATTTTAGCTGGCTAATGTCACTTGAAGGATTGTTACTGGTGAACAGATCATTCATTCACTTATTCATTAAACTTCAGTAACCATTTAATCCTGATCAGGGTCGCAGTGGAATGGGATGCCGGCCCATCACAGGGTACCACAAACTAGCACACTCATTCACACCTAAGGGTCTTAGAACACCATGGTGAGTCTAATCCATGGTCCATAGTCGGTATCGCCAATGATGGTACATTATATGAGTGTACACTGGTGTGGGAAAAAAATCAGAGGCTGTTTAGAGGCAGGCAAACAATGCTGCACTTTTGAATATTGCTGACAGGAGTGCTCTTAGGATGGGATAAGTTTTCCGGACTGACCTCTGTTGAGTAATGTTCTCGGAGGACATCTGTTGTAATTATATTTGATGCACTGATAAGCAAAGTGAATCAATCAAGCACCGATTCATTGATAAGCGATCTCAGTATAAATCACCGGATGGGTGGGTCCTCATGACATACGCAGGCTTGTCACACACTTGTCACATCTCATTTTAATACACAAGTTGATCATTACTAGGTCACGTAACCATAATATGTCTGCAGGTTGTACCTATGCTAGGAACTCCTAAACTTACCTTACCTAAAACCCCCTGGAAATGTCGCTTCTCTGGTACGTCCTTCTAAACACTGTCAATATTTGATTGTTCTGTACTTTAAATACGTTGAGATTTGGTTTGGTCTGGGAGATTGAGATTTGTTCTGGGTTTGGTTTGGTTTCAGCTGGGGACAACATAGACAGAAAAAGAGTGCTTCCTGGAAGAAAAAGCACGTCAATTTATCAGGATATACTGTATTTTACCTGGAGTTACTTCTACTGCTCATTTCATAGAAGGCGAAATACAGTGTAATCGTTCCAGATGCATGCATGTGTAGTCTGTAAAAAGAATTAATGATATGACATGGTGGGTATGGACGTGACTAAAATCTCAGAGATGCTCTGGCAATAATTATATTACTCCACCTCACCACATAAAACTAACCTTGTGCAATTGGGCTAAAGAAAAAAATTATGTTTTTAAGTGATTTATTAAGTGATGCGTGAAGCTAGCCAGCTAATGTGGATTGAATCAGTAGAAGAAAACCAAATTTCACCTTCAAAACCGCTCCAACAGATTGACGCTCCATTTGGTGTATGAGGATAGCTTTGTGGAAAGGAGGAGAAAACATGACATGATATGAGATGGTATCATATGAGATGATAGATGGTTTACTTTTGTTTATTCATGTTGCGTGCCCACAAACCCAATACTGATCTAATTACAAAGTGATCATGAATTTTGATTCCCTGGAGGTTTAAAAATTGTGGCTGTGGTTGCCTTAAAATGGCCACCATGACTCAAAATGGTTCCAGAGAAATTTGCTGAATGAACACGTGTGAGATTTGTATTTTTTTTTTTAAACAGCCATGCAAAAAATGTAATTTCGACTGAAACATATCATCATCTAACCAAGGAATTGGACGAAAATAAAACTCTTTACAATTTACAGTCTTGACCTTCAGTGAAGGTATCTGTTGAATTACTTAATGCAATCGAGCTTTTGCCACAACGAATTATACACTGGATTTCCCAAATTATTACCAAGCAAGAAGCATAAGGCTCGTGCACATAAAGATGACATGTTTTAGGAAATTTCAAATAATATCTTTAAGATGGTTCTGAAAGGTGATTCACTCACCAACCAGCGCCACTCTGTAAAAACAAAACGAAAAGAATCTGTAGTTAAACATGTTACATAGATGTAGACAGATGGGAAACTCGATTTAAAAAAAACAAAGAAGCTTTTTTAGAAGAATAATTGCTTGCACCATATGAAACCCTCTATGGAGAACATTCCACTAGGTGGACCAGCTAAGATAAATTGCCCCTAGGTGTGAAAGTGTGTGTGCATAGTGCCCTGCGATGGGCTGGCGTCTCATCTAGGGCGTATCCCAGTGTTCCCGGGATAGGCTCCAGATCCACCGCGACCCTGACCAGGATAAACCGGTTACTGAACGTGAGTCAGTCTGATATGCTTAGAAATTACTGTCTTGAGAACGACTAAATTTAGCGTATGGACATCCGTTACCATCCAACAACAAACCACGTTGCTAATTATTGGGAGATCGGTATCCAAAACGTCTTTGGCTAAGTGGACGTAACTTAGATGAGATCACTGCGCTGATGTTGATTAGTATGCAGTGTATAGGTCCATGTAATATTTATAGCTAGCACTTATGGCTATATTTCTACCTAGACAGAGCAAGATCGTCATGGCTCAGCTGAACTCTGTAAAGTTCCTACAATTTAAATATATCTGGGGTAAAAATAACCCAATTTTGGGTCAGTTTGGAACCCCAGTGCTGAGTCCCCAGCAAGGGTTGTTTTAGCCCAGTGAGGTTGATTTAGGATTTTGACCAACATGTTGGGTTGATTTTTTTTTTTTTTTAGCCCAACTTGTGGGTAAAAAATGACTGTGGTGCCGTGCTGTAGACTCCAGTGCTATCTGATAATCTGAGATAATGTCACAGAGACAACACGAGGTAAATTTCGAACTAGCTAGAAGTAATGTTAATAGTTATGTAGCAGCTGATATCTTTAAAAGTTCTAATCTAATCTTACAAAAAATAGTCATTTGTCTTATTTATGTTTACATTTATGCCATTTATCCAGAGCGACTTACAGAAGTGCTTTGTAGTCTCTATCGAAAAACACATCCTCATGCTAGTTCACTAGGTGAGGTACGAAGAATACCATCAGGATTTGTTAAAACAGATGATGTGCTTGTCTTATTTATCACAAGAAAGTCAGCCATATTTTCCCCTCAAGTACTGTTTACATAATGTCTGTTTAATACAGCCAAAAAAAATACAACTTGGAGTGGCGCAACAGAAAAGTGTTGGCCCTATTTGTGGGAGATTGTGAGTATGAATCCCAGCGATGCCACAGTATGTAAACAAAACAAATTTTTCTGGTACGCCAAAGATATTTTTCCCAGTATGCACCAGAGCTATCTTTATGGTGAACTGCAACCTCCAATGCAATGCAATAATTTTGTTTCCAAAAACAAGCAGCCGCATTTTCCAATCTCATCCAGTCCATTGGTAGATAAGATATCACTGAACAGTAGTTCTTTTGGACTGCATACATGGAAAACACCTCAAAGCTCACTGTAAAATGGATCATTGATGTGTTGTGGCTGGTGGTTTGGGGTTCTTACCGGTGAAGTTCCGGGATACTGCAGTCCAAAACCTGGTTGCCTCTGCCAGGAGGTTAAAATGCACTCATACATAGAGCTTTCAACAAAGCTGTAGTTCCAGATCAACGCAAAAAAAAATGGTTAAAGAAACACAAAATGACCACCTCAGTCTCTTGATTTAAACCCTAATGAAACCATGTGGTCTGAATTAAAGAGTGCAAACCTGAGAGAAAGTTTAAAAGAGCTTAAAATGGAGGACTGGACGAAAACTATGACTCCTACCTAAGCGTCTCCTACCTTTTTAGACTTTGCAGGAAGAGACTCAGTGCTGTTCTTCTCTCCAGAGTAGTCATTACGATGTATTAATTATGAGGGTGTGTTTCTGCCGTTTCCACATATGGTCGTAAAATATCACAATGCATGCTGTCGTCATTTTGTATATTAATTTTGCCCGATTTTTGCTAACGTTTTATTAAGGATATCGGCTACATCTGACTTCTGCTGTTTCGACTGGATCTTAAAATGAGATCTTATCATCTGTGACATTTTCTGTACTTTCCAGGTGACTACCTGCAAGTGTGTGCGCAGAACTGGACGTGCTGTAGCGCAGAAATGGAGCAGAATTTCATTGAGAGGAGTAAGCACGAGTTTGAAAAGTTTGTGGATGAGGCGACCGAAGACTTGAGGAACACGTTTGAGTCCAGATATAAAAGGTTTGATGGTACGACTTCTCTCTTTTACGTTTGGCTCAAGCTAAAAAATGTGTTCCCCATGTGAGGGTCTTGGAATATCTTGCTTTAGCAGGTATTAAAAAAATACATCTTGGACATCTTTTGAGGTCTTTCGCATCTCAAAATGATAAAAAGAAGTTTCTTAAAAACATGACAGTATAATGGCGGCAAAGTTTTATATTAGATAATCACTGCAAATTAGCACTCCCAATGCTAACAGCATTTAAATAAAGACGGTGAAAAGAAAGTATTTTATTTTGCATTCATATTTATATTAAAGAGTTTTCTCCAAATCTCACAGCCTTTAATTGACGTAACACTTGACACACAGCACTGTTCCCTCTAAGCTGATGATGCTCCCATGCAGAAAGAAATTAAATCCATGCAGAACCCTGACAGAAAAATGTGAATAAAAAAAGTTAGTAAGTTGGAGTAACTGACAGATGATTGCAGTGCAGTTCGGACAGACAACATGTACAATTGACTCTCATAACAGCATTCTTAGGTTTTATGTTTTTGTTGTTTTTGAAAGCCCGAACACGCACGTCAAAACAGAGACTGTCCCGCTGCCACCCAATTCAGTCCCAATCAAAAATAACACTGACTAGCTACTTTAGCTGTGAGCCTAGCAAGCCATTTTAATTGTTCAACACCTCGGTCAATCACGGCAATCAGACACTCTTGGTCTTGCTATTAGACGCTGTAGTGCACATGAGGTGGAGCTGTGACTATGGAAAGCCAAAAGGGTCACGTGGAAACAAAACATAGTTTTGCATGACATTAAGAAATATATGCTATATCCTAATTGATTGGTTTATTAATATACCTCTGATATATGCATTAGATAGATTGCATTAATGCATATTGGATGCATTATATCTTAAATATAATATACATTGATAAACTAGATTTTTTTCCAGAGAGATACTTTTAGAATACTAAATAGAAATTGGCCAAAATTTTATTGGCTTCATACCAACTAGACAAAAAAAAAATTACAATCATCATCTCAAATTTTGTATGTTTTCTTCAAATTATGTAAACTAGACGTTAATTGTAGTCATACATATTCCAACAAGATGAGTTGTACTTTCTCTGCAACTTTTTTCTCTGGATAGATTTCTTCCTGGAGCTCCTGGAGAAAACCGAGCGCTCGCTGAATGAGATGTTCGTTCGTACTTACGGCGAACTGTACACGCAAAACGCTGACGTTTTCCAGCGACTGTTTTCTGAACTGAAACACTATTACACTGGTGGAAATGTGAACCTGGACGAGATGATCAGCGATTTCTGGACCCGTCTGATGGAGCGCATGTTCCAGCTGCTGAACTCACAGTACGACATCAATGACGATTACATGGAGTGCGTGAACAAGCACATGGATGACCTCAAGCCCTTCGGCGATGTGCCCAAAAAGGTCCAAGCTCAAGTGTCGAGGGCGTTTGTCGTCGCTAGAACCTTCGTCCAGGGACTCGGATTTGGACAGGAAGTGGCTACCAATGCATCCAAGGTTAGCTGATTTTCCTCTTTGTTGGCTGAAACAGTATTTTGGCTTGTTTGTTTAGCTAATATTTATTCAAGCTAATGTTAGGTAGCTAGTTTTGTTTGGGGAGAAATGTTTACAGCTAGGTAAAACTGTTGTCTGACACCAGTGATGTCCTACTTAGTAAAACTGACTTTATCTAGTATTAAAGCAACTACTGAGTTTCTTTTTCATATTTTCATGGAGTAGAAAAAGTAAAAGTTTGTAAAAATTGGCTGCAAAGAATGATTAGAACAAAATATATTTCAAATGTCTTTAAAAGAAAAAGAAAACCAATTTTGCTTAAAAAACCAATCTCTAGTCTTAAGAGTCTTTTTTAAGAACTGAAAACCAGAAGAATACGGGACAAGGAAACTCAGAAAACAAGATAATAACATGACTTCATGTCAGACAGTGCGGCAAGACTTCGCAATGAGACTTGGACAAAACGGACCTTGCAATGAGACGTGACACAATTCGGTAACAAAACAATGACAGGACAAGGAATGAGACAGAAAACAAGCACAAGCCATTTATGCTTTGGTGTGAAATTTTGTCATCTTTATGATATTATGTGGGAAATACAGTATATTTAACACGATCTAATGTTTCAAACCTGCATTAGCATAATGCAAGCGAATAATCAGCCAGATTTTGCTAGTCAGTCAGTCAGTCAGGATATGTCCGTGGTGTTTAATCATATAAAAGAGCACCAGACCAGTACTAACCAGCATAAACCAGTGTGGACCACCATGGAGTCTCATGTTGGACTTAGCTGTGTGCTTCTTCGTTCGCTAGCTGCATGCTATAACCAGGCTGTTTACTTCAAGGTACTATGAGAGAAACACTGCACTCTACACTTCAGAATCTTGAAGCTTGTGATCCGCACTCCTGTGCACCAGTTTCCAACAGGAAGACATGCTGGAACTTATTTTTGCTAATACCAGACTGATAAAATTCTGGATTGTGATTGGTCAAAAGACTGGTCGATTAATTTTCTATAACAGCAGCTCTGACAATAATGCAGCTGCATGTTATCGTTTCACGAAGACTAGTATGGTTCTACATTGTCTAAATTGTGTAGTTATTTAAGAAAGATAAATGTATAATTGTTGGTATGGTGAAGGTTTTTTTTGTGTAAATTTAGCTACTCATGAAACTATCATTTTGATAAAGTAGCTAACTATACTAGAAGCCAGTAAGGAACATTGCTAACTATTCTGAAGCGACTTTGTCAAATTTTGAGGAAAATCAAATGCGATTTAAAAAAAAAAAGTATCGTATAGCTAATTTATTGCATGGTAATACAACGTACACAGTACAGGATATGCCTTAACAGAGACTTAAACCACTCTTAGTAAGAAGCAGTAAACAAGCAGCGGATTCAGAGCGCTCGTCCATGACTCTTGGTTCAGTTTATTTTTGGAAATATCTAGCTAGCTGGTTAACAGAAATAAACACACGGTGATCCATATAACATTGAATTAACTAGCTATGTTCTGGTGCTTGCTGCAATATGAATAAGCATATTTTAATAATTCACTGCTTTGTTGCATAAATTCAACAGAAAATGCACAACTCCTAATTAATGCTATCCACTCCTGTTCGTCCTTCTAACACGACCAGCTAGCTAATTACGACAACGGTTACGAAAAAAAAAGATAACAAACAGTGTATTAATTTCCGTTTTGCACAGGGTTAGAAATTTCATGTTCATAAATGTTAATAAATATGGCCATGGATGTTCAGCAGTCTTGTTTTTATCGCTTGCAGAACGCGTCATCAGTGTTTCACAATAATATACAATAATAATAATAATAGCACAATATACAAATATTGAAGTCATTTTATGACAGATTGCAATAGATTGCAAATTTGTTTGAGTCAAAAATAATGTTGAATTAGATATGTAAAAGTTTTTGGGGTTTTTTTTGGGCTGAAAAATGACTGAAATTTTTTCAAACAAACAAACAAACGAATGAATAAATAAATAAACAGTGAAACAGTATCTCGTAGAAGCCATGAAATGGTTCCACACGCCCCGAAATTTTCACTGTTTAAATTTTTTTTTTTTTAAAAAGAGAGAGAGAGAGAAATCTGATTTTTTTTTTTTTATTAACTGAAAATCTCTTGGCCTTGTCGAACTATTTTATAGTGTCATTTCCTGTCTCTCAGGTTAACATGAGCGCGGAGTGTGTTAGCAACGTCACTGAGATGCTTTACTGCTCGTACTGCCAGGGAGTGACGGTGACGAGGCCGTGTAAAGATTCCTGCCTTCGTGCCCTGAAGCTCTGTTTGAGGCAGCAGCTCGGAATGGATGACGACTGGACGCGGTACATCGGTAAGAGTCTCCACGTTTACCTGGGATCGCCGCACGTCATCGCCCAGCGCGGCGAACCCGACTAGCTTCCTAACTGTTAGCTGAATGAAAACATCAGTACGAATGTCTCGCCATCACCAGTACACCGAGGACATTGTCCCAAACCACACACCCTTACTCACTATGTAGGCCACTGGCTGAATGGGGCCTAAATGGATTTATAATGAGTGTTTATGTGACCTCCGTGGTTTGGTTTTATTTTATTTTGGAGGTTAAATAAATGTGAATAAGTGGACAGAGGAGCAGCTGTAGGCCGAGGATAATGGCTTACAGATGTGCTGCTCTCAACCACACACACACACACACACACACACACACACATTCCATGCAAGATCAGCCAATCATGTGGCAGCAACACAATGCATGAAATAATGCAGATACAAGTCTGGAGCTTCAGTTAATGTTCATAATGGGCGGGAAAAGTGTGATCTCAGTGGCTTTGATCGTCTTTGGCCTGGTTGTTGATTTCAGCCAGGTTGCTTTGATGATCTTCTGGGATTTTAACATACAACAGGCTGTAGAGTTTACTCAGAATGGTGCGAAAAATGAAAAAAAAAACACATCCAGTGAGCGGCTGTTGATGAGAGAGGTCAAGCGAGAGTAGCCATACCGGTTCGAGATGACAGGAAGGTTAGAGCAACTCACATGTCCACTCTTTATAACCAGCAGAAAAGCATCTCACGTCGATCCTTGAGGTAGACGGGCTGCAAGAGCAGAAGGCCACATCATCGGATTCCACTCGAACAAGGAGAGATCAGGCTGGTGGGGGTGGTGTAATGGTGTGGGGAAGGTTTTCTTGGTTTTCATTGTTTAAATGCCACGGCATATCTGCAGCACGTTAGAACCTCCACTTGCCTGGTGTCCACCCCTGGTTTATGTAGCTCCATCCTTTACATAGCGTCTTCCTCGATGTAACAAACTTCCTTTACGAAGGCATTTCTTTGTTTTGAACTCGCCGATATTAACTGACCCGCCTTCTTCCCCCCTCAATCTCGGACCGTCCTCGCGTTCTGTCACCGAAAAACAGAGAATGTTTTTAGGTTCAGTAATTTGAAGTAAAGTCTATCAGTGTCTGTTCGACTTGGTGGACATTTCACAAAAAAACATAGCTAACGCCAGGTAACTATTTGGTTATCAATTAACACCAAAAAAATTCGTCTAAAAAAAAAAACAAAAAAAAAACAATGGCACTTTCGGGTTCATATCCATGTTTTTATTTATGTATTTATTTATTTATTTAATTAATTTTAGCTTGTGTTTAGTGTCCCTGTGTCCTCTGTCAGCTGAATGTGCTCTTTTATGTAGAACCCTAGACTCATATATATATATATATACAGTATATCCCTGATTAGCCAATGAGCTAGCAGAATATTAGCAAACTACTGACCAGCCAATCAGGTTCCGTTGCTTATTAGAATAAATTCTAAATAATATGATTCAAATTCGACGATTCTTTATAGGAAATGGCATCAGCAGGTAGGTTTAATTAGGAAGAATAACCGGCGCAGGCTTGCTTGCGTCTTCACCTTGATTGTTGATATTTTAGCGTACAGGACCAGCGTGTCCACATGACGCACTGGCTGGTTTCGCGGCGTTAACGTAATCCCAAAATATGCGTAAAATGCACGTTTCCAGGAAGTGAAAGATTTCCTCAAACATTTTTGTGGCTTTACGGGCAGTTTGGATGGATTTAATGTTACAGAAATAAATTGGGAAGCAGGGAACAAGAGCGAGGAAAGTGCCCTTCTGTATGGGATCCGAAACCGCCATGATTCGCCCTCGTTCACCTCCAACACGGCGAGAGTTCATTCCGGGAATAAGGGGCTGGAATTTATTGAGGTGTACACGAGCGGCGAAAGAGTCGTCGTGCTAATAAAAACTTCCGTCCCAGTTCTTACTCTTCAGCGATCTCTGATTTGTCACAACACAACAAGAAAGAAACAAACAAAGAATGAGATTTGGAAAGACAAAAAAAAAAAAAAAAGAAGAGAGAGAGAAAGACAGAGAGAGACAAGCAGACCGAAGTATTTTTAATGAGCTAGTTAGCATGTATTTATGGTTTTATGATCACAGTTTCTCTAAAATATATGTTTTTAAATGTAATAAGTAAACTTGCTTATACGCAGATGAAGGATCTTCCTAATGACAGCGACCATTTCTCTTTTTTCTTTCGGTTTTATTGTTTGAACAATTGAAAATACGTAGCAAGTAATTAGCAAAACTAGCACAGCGATCATTTTTATCTTTGAACAGAAGACAAAACCTCTGTTTCTTTACAGATGCGATGTTGCTGCTGATCGAGAGACTCGAAGGGCCGTTCAACATCGAGGCCGTCATGGAGCCGATCGACGTCAAAATTTCAGACGCCATCATGACGATGCAAGAGAAAACCATGGAGTTGTCATACGAAGTATGTCGTATTTAATATGTTATAACACACGTTATAACCCACCTGCATGTTCGTGACATGGCATTTTACTGTTTTTTTTAAATAGTTATTTAAATCCTTGCGATGGTAAACTCAGACATGGCCTTATAATGGAAATATCTAGCTTAGCTAAGGTCTTAGCGATTAGCATGTGAGACTAGCATTCTACATCCGTAAGCATGCTCAGCTAAAGGCTGACAAATGACACAGAAATGCTAAAAGCACACAGCCTCTAGGGCTATGTTACAGAGAGCACAGTTTGGGTAAAATTGTGCAACTTGTGCGACTCAGGAATGCAATGTCCTGTTTTTCTTCCTTTTCTTTTTTCTTTCTGTGTAATTGCAGGTTTTTCGTGGTTGTGGTCAGCCAAAGCTTTTGGAAAAGAGCAGAGTTTCCCGCGACGTCTCAGGCACATTTGATGCCGGATTTACGACGACTGAGTCTGCTGGCACAAACCTCCAAAAACTGGTAAACATTCGCTACATTAATAATCTCAGTGTAATTTTAAAATGAACTGATGTACAGCAAAGGCAGCTAGCAAAGTCGCACAGACTGTACATGATTAAAGCAGCTAGCTACCTAGCTAAATACCATTAAGCTAAAAAAAATTATATGCTATTTACAACTTACAGCCTACACTAGCTGGCAATGTTATATAAATTGTACAGCTACCAAGCTAAGTAGTATTAGCTATAAGACTTGAATATGCTATTTACATGTTACAGCTAACACTAGCTAGCAAAGTCATTTTTTTAAATCAAATCGACAACTCAAAAAAAAATTTTATGTGTGGTAAAATAGATTATATCTCTGAAAAAAAATGCTATGATTGTATTAAGTTATCAGAGCACAATATTAAAAAACAATGCAAAATAGTAAGATGTGCTGGATCAAGTGCTATTCTATGAGCTGCTGAATAAGGAGCGTGGAAGCCATTTTGTTCAATTAAACCAGTGATTAAAGTGATAATCACAACTAGGACTATTCATGCAGCGATATATTAGCGATATACTAGACTCGTGTTAGATTTATTTAAACACTGACCATCTTCTCATTCATATATCGTCATATTCGTCCGTTTATTTTCCTCTTGCTTTCTTGTATCACGACGGCAGATACGGACGAATGCTTTGTGTGCGCAAAAAACTAAAATTAAGTCTTTGTTCACAAAATATCTTCACTTCCGCATAAATCTCCGACGTTTTCGCAATACAATACACCCGGACCCGGTTTCGTGAGAACCTTCCTGGGTTCCTGTTGTATCGTGAGAACGTCCGCTCTCGCGTCAAGAGATCTATGCGGAAGTGAAGATCCTATTACATTTAACAGCAAAAAAAAAAAATACAATTTTCTTTTTTCAGTCCGCATTTTCTATCCCTGAATTTTTCCGGGTTTAACGCTGATGCTTGTTTAAAGGCGGTGGTCTGGACACTGTTGAAAAACGTCACCTCGCACGCTTCTACTCAAGAAAACTCTCAGAGGTGTGAACCACACGCAGGTGATTTTTAATAATCGGAATGAGAACTACACAGAGTGCACAAGCTGACCCTGAATACCAGGAACTTTCCCAGCATAAATATAATAGCAGCATAATTTTGTCTATTGCGTTTCTCACACTCACGTCCTTGCTCTTGTCTGGTGGAGGGAAAAATCCACCATATTTCGGAGTTAAACGTTTTTCACAGCTTTATGTTTCACGTTATTTCGGAGACAAATCCATTGTTTATTTAAGTGAGACATCCTCTATTATGTGTCCTCTCCTCTCTCTCTCTTTCTCTCTCTCTCTTGCTACTTCTTCATAACGTTCATAAAAATGATTTGATCGAATGATTCATGCGAAGAGGGATTTTGTAAAGAGGGCTTATTCTGCTTGTAAGATGTTTAATGAAAAATGCCAGTCATTCTAGGGGAATTTGGATGATCCTTATGCCAACGCGTAGGCTCGGTTACTTCAGTTACAGGCAGTTGGAAAATGTGTGTGTGTGTGTGTGTGTGTGTGTGTGTCGGAGCTGACTGTGGTAAACCACTTCCACAGACAGAGTGTTCTTACCCACACTGCACATTTGGTTTCGTCTTTTAGCAGCAGTTGGATTTATATTTAGCGTCGTGTGATGTTTCAGTGCTCTAACACTCCGTGGATGATTTATGCGTCAGTTTAACTAACTAGACATAATGCGTACCACACTATACGCCTCACGAGCCCTTAAACACACGTTTTCGTCCTTTAAGTCGACCCAGAAAATTGTTATTGTAAAATCTTATCTTAATCATAATCTTGAGCAAATTCGGAACTCTAAATATTTGTTCTCAACTTTAAGTCTTAACCCTTAATCCTGGCTCTAAACTTAATCCTTTGAAACCATAATCGCAAAACCCAATAATAATCCTAATCTCTATCTTAACCCTAATCCTAAAAACCCTGATGCCGAATCTTAATCCTAATCCCAGGTATAAATCCTCAATGCTAATCCTAACTCTGGGATTATCTCAAAACTATAACAAAAAAATAAATAAATAAATGAATTAAAAAAGGGTTCTAGTAAAATAGAAATAATTTGAAATCCAGGCCAGTTTATTAAAGTTAAAGTTAAAATACAAAAATAATGTTAATGTAGTTTACCTTTTCCTTTCAAACAACAACAACAACAACAACAACAAAGGACAAAACAGATTGTTGGAACCCTTAAATGTCTATTTTTTTATGTGCCCTAGTGTTTTTTTTTACTTTAGTAAAAGTTGTACTTTTACTTATTTATTCAGGGCGAAACCATGCTGTTATGTAATTATAGTTTTCGCCAAATTCCACAATAACTATCGCTTAGCGAGTCGAACCGCGCCAACGTAAACAAGACGAGGACGACGACGTCTGTGTTTTTTTTTTTTTTGCTTTTTTGTAAAGCGGATTTTTCTGGACACGAAAAATTAGTTCGCATGATGCAAAACCCAAACTGTCAGGGAAATACTTAACGTTTAGAGAAACGTTTACGGAAACATTATCGTTGCGCGGATTGTTTCCAAACCTCGAACACCGTGGCTGTGTACCAATCGTGTTTTCAGTACGCTTCTCCTTGCTTAACTCCTCAGATAGGCAGCTGCGTATTCCTGATTTCAGAAGTCTCTCATGTCAGTAATGAAGGACTGGTAAACAAATTGGTAAACTAAGCTTACTGTGATTGGACAATGTGTGCTAGTTTTAGTTTCTCCTCCAAAGGTACAGTGTTTTTGGGGAAAATTATGTATGGAGTAAACATACATGAATCTACAGTCTGGGCTAGAAAGAAATCAGCCCTCTGATCTCACGCGTCTCGAGTGTTAAAACCACTCGAAACAGGGGAATTGCATTTAATTTAATTAATTAGTTTTGTATTTTGCAGGTAGCAGACGTTAAGGGGAAGCTGTCACAGTTTAAGTCGTTCTGGTCGTCGCTGCCTGAGTTTGTGTGTCAGGATGAAAACGTCGCAGCGAGACCAGACGAGACAAACTGCTGGGACGGAGAGAAACAAGGCTGGTACGCTAATGATGTGAATGCGCTGAGCAAGCGTAGGTCATTTAACACCTCACACGCCTCATGCATTGCGTTCTGTTGTGTTTCTGTGTCAGGAACATCTCTGACGTCTTCGATGAAGAGTTTATAGATTTCTCAGCGATGCTCAGCTCACTAAAGCGCGCTTATAACGGCTACCAGTCACCCTACGACGACTCTAGTAAGACATCGCACATCAAAAATCCTTCAGAGAATATTACCCAAGTGGCCACAACTCTCTCTCTTTCTCTCGTAGGTGATGAAATGAGTGGATCAGGAAGTGGGAGTGGCTGTATGGATTCGTGCTTTTCTCCACCTCCCCCTTTCGTCACCGAAAAGCCGAATATCGAATGGTCCTCCACCTCACGCCTCCACCCGTGCAATGCTCTTCTTTTTCTTCTTCTGCTGGTTCTGTCCATCCTCACATCTCTCACCCAGCAGAGATAATGCGTGCTTTTCCAGCCGTCTGTGTTTTCGCGGAAGCTGGGTTGAGGACTCCAGGATGAAAGAAGTGAAATCGACTTAATGGATGTTCATGTCCTCCGTGTCCACTTCGTTTATTTCCATTACGGTTTCTTTGGCGGCATCCTCTTTTATTTTCACTTAATAACCACTGCGTTTTTTTGCCTGCTTTGATTATGTCTTTAACGTCCTTTTGGTTAACAGTCGGTTCATTTATGAGCATTTTAATGGGGCTTTGAGCAGAATTTGGGCTCTTAGAGGTTGCAAGGTGAACTTCATCAAAAAAATCATTCGAATGACCTGAAGCCCCGCCTCCCAGAATCGGCGTTGTCTGTGCGACAGTCGACGTTAGCTAAATTGACATTCAGTTCACTTAGTTAGTCCGTATTTACTCATTTTCTTTTTACTCCTTTTTTGGGGCTGGAATGAAGGGCCTTTAATGTTGTACAATACACACACACAGTACACCTGATACACTTGTTTTGTTCACCAGATATTTCCACATTATTAGCAATAATAATAATAATAATAATAATAATAATAATAATACTGTGCTTTGCATAAGTATTCAAGCTCTTGAACTTCTCCACATTTTAGAGTGTTACAACCTGGAACTGAAAAAGACTCGGATCGACACAAAACAGCATGTAAAAAGAATATAGCCTGCACAGTTATTTGCAAATTAATGTTTGAATGGTGAAGCATGGTGGAGGTAGCGTCACGTCATGAGGATACGGTTCATCAGCAGGTAGAGGACATTACATTAGCACGTGGAGCTAAATACTGGGCAATCGTAGAAGAAAACCTGTTCCAGTTTGCAAGCCCCTTGAGACAGGGGCGGAGCTTCACCTTCTAACAGGGGCGGAGCTTCACCTTCTACCAGGGGCGGAGCTACACTGTAGTGATGCAAAAGCCAAGAGCCATTTCCCATAGAGACATGTCTCTGAAGATTTGCAGCTGAAATTGCAGGCTTTTTTGTTTAAAAATAAAATAAATATTTTATTTCCAAATGTCAGACAATCAAATGGTTAAAAAAAACAAAAAAAAATCTACCTCAGTACCAGGATGTAACATTACTAAATGTGGCTTTGTGGTGTTCCACTACTTCTGTCATGACCAGTGCACCTTTAACTCCATGAAGTTTCTCTGACTGTCTGTGAGAGGAATTAAACCACTTCAATACACACTTTAAAATTTCTTTTTTTTAAACGGAGGTCAGATGATTAATTAACCAAACCGCGTTTGGAGCAGAAATCACAGCACGGGATGTAAAAACACATGCAGAATGTACATGAAGCACTTTGCTGCGGTGGGGTGGAGAAATGTGATGCGTTTTAAATTCGCCTTCTTACAACTGAATTTTGACTCACTTGTCCATACCCTCAGTGGCCACTTTAATAGGAATACCTGTACCTCTGCTCATTCATGCAGTTCTCCAATAAGTCAACAAGGTGACATTTTTCTGATCTTCAGCTGTCCAGGTTGGGTGAGCCACTGTAGCCTCAGATCCCTGTTCTTGGCTGACAGGAGTGGAAACCCTACGTGTTCTAGTTCATCCTCTTCACCGTGTTCCGAGATGCTTTTCTGTTCACCACGGTTGTAAAGAGTGCTTACTTGATTGCGCTGCTGCCGTATGGACCAGCTGGTGTACAGGTGTTCCTATTAAAGTGGCCGGCGAGTCTAACTGTCACTGGTGTGATTTGGAAAGGAGGCGTATTTTCAAATCCGAGCGACTTAGCAACGCTAATACGTATTGCGTACGTACTGAAACGTATGCAGTCAGCCCATTTCGCATATTAAGGTTCATTTACGTGCAGAAATAAACAGAAATGTCTTCGAGTGAACATTTTATGAGATTTCATCCAGTTGGATCAGTGTTTGATACGAATAAATCAACTCTAAAAAAAAAAAAATCATCGTTTTTTTCATCATTGGTCGTTTTCATGTGCATTTGGGGAGTTTTGGGTAAATTCTTCCAAATACTGGATTTTCCTTGCTGCAATGAATTTCCAGCTGTTTCAGCGAAATGTACAGTACATAATAAGGAATTAAGGAAGTCACGCAGCTTGGAGCCCTCTGCTGGCCAAGCGAGGAATTGCAGTTGCAGTGAAACCTGGACAGCATGGGGCTTTTCTCCCACCGCTACGTTGACTCTACTGTACGTTTGCCTCATGAGCGTTGAGGAAACTGACGTCCGGACCCCTGTAGATATTTTATTTATTTATTTTTTAAAATCTTATGTGGCTCTATGATTCAATATGGAAACAGAGACGTCCTTACACTTATTTTGTTCTCCAGATATTTCCAAATTATTAGTAATAATAATAATAATAATAATAATAATAGAGTATATTATGCATAAGTATCCAAGCTCTTGAACTTCTCCACATTTTGTTACAACCTGGAAGTGAAAAAGACTTGAATCGACACAAAACAGCATGTAAAAAGAAAATAGTCTGCAAAATGATTTGCAAATTAATGTTTGAATGGTGAAGCATGGTGGAGGTAGCGTCACGTCATGAGGATACGGTTCATCAGCAGGTAGAGGACATAGAGCGTGGAGCTAAATCTCCACCAATCGTAGAAGAAAATTCATGTCCATGAGACTCGACTCTACCAGGCTTTAACGTCATGCTGAGACGCTAACGTCTGACACAGCCATGAGATAAATGTCTTTATTCATTTAGACGACTCGTACAATCGCTAGCTACAGTAACATTAGCTGATTGAATTAGTTACTCATTAATAATGTACTACGACCATGAAAAAAAGAGTCAGAGAGCAGTTTCTGGAGTAACCAGAGTTTAATAATTAGCAATTGATGTAGCACACGCTCGTCACCGTGACATTAATTAACAGAAAAAATGTAAATATAAGGCTGAAATTCACAGAATCCAGGGAGATCGGCTGCACATTGGTGGTGTTGATCACAATATGATTCATTCAGGTGTAGAAACAATTTGTCAAAATCACAGACTGCACCTTCAACAAGCAAAACAAAAAGTAAACAAAATGGCTTATGAATTATTGTCGTGTGCTAAAAACATTCAGAAAGGTAAATAAATCAAAATGAGGTACTACATTCTACATTTTTTCAATCACTTCTAAATATGATTCACATTTTTATGACCTTCCTGACTTAGACTCGTGTCCAAAAAGTCCGCTTCTAAGAACATTAGCATAATGTTAGCGTGAGATTTGCAAGAGGAATAGTGTGATCATTAGCCAGCTAGCATGAGTCATGTTAGTCTTATTTTTCTACTTTGGAAAGGAAAAATGGATCAGACTGCGGCAATGTCTTTAAGAAATATACTGCAGTAATGTTCACGCTAGTTTTTAAATTATTTTCAATCACGCGTCCTCGGTGTATTTCACAGCAGCATATCCAGCGCTGACGAGCGGCTCGTACTCACGCCTGCGTCTCTGCCGTGCGTACAGAACCGAAAGGAGGATGAGGACGAGGAGAGCGAGGCAGGAGCCGGCAGCAACGAATGCGGCTGGGGACTGACCTGCATCTACAACACACACACACACACACACACACACACAATGAAGACATGAGAAATTTATGTGTTTTCTAATCAGTGAGGTTAGAGATTGGAGTAAGTTTAGCGTAAGGTTAGCGTAATGTTAATGTGAGATTAGCGTGAGGAATAAAGTAGTGTGCTGACTAGTGTTATAATTAGCCAGCTAGCATGAGTCATGTTAGTTTTATTTTGCTACTTTGGAAAGGAAAAATGGGTCAGACTGCAGCAATGTCTTAAAGAAATATGCTACAATAAGGTTAGCATACCATTAGAGATCGGAGTGAGGTTAGCGTAAGGTTAGAGATCGGAGTGAGGTTAGCGTAAGGTTAGAGATCGGAGTGAGGTTAGCGTAAGGTTAGAGATCGGAGTGAGGTTAGCGTAAGGTTAGAGATCGGAGTGAGGTTAGCGTAAGGTTAGAGATCGGAGTGAGGTTAGCGTAAGGTTAGAGATCGGAGTGAGGTTAGCGTAAGGTTAGAGATCGGAGTGAGGT
>CM074978.1:751701-766932 GCA_037576825.1 Pangasius krempfi
GGGTTCGGTGCCTTGCTCAAGGGTCTCACCTCAGTTGTGGTATTGAGGGTGGAGGAGAGCGCTGGTCATTCACTCCCCCCACCTACAATCCCTGCAGACCTGAGACTCGAACCCACGACCTAATAAGTTCATTAACACAACTCTAAATCTGAACTCACTTGTTCTCAAACACTGTGTCATACCATAACGAGAGAACAGAACTACTGTAAACAAGTTGGTATATGGTGAAGTGTGTGTATGGGTTTGAGACCAACCTGTCACACACGATTCCCCAGTCACTGAACGGTGATCTAGAGCTGATGAGTGAGGGGTCACTGGGGTCTTCTCCTCCCAAAAGGTCATCGGTGCACACTTCACACTCCGAGCCACCGGTCGCAAAATTCCAGTAAGGGATAGCAAAATTTTGATCGCCAATCAGTTTCTGAACACAGAGAGAGACACGAGTGTAACCTGACTCTGAGTACATTGAACTTTTTTCACGGGTAAATACTGATATCATTTTTGGGCTAAAATTGCCAACTCCTAATATTCCCATAAAGCTTACTCACTAATCTTAATCCTAAATCCTTCCCCTTTGAATGAGGGTTGTCTGAGTTTGTCTTTGTTTGTCTGAGAGAGCAGTTGTAGAAATCTTTAAATGCTATAACCCTTAATCTGATTATTGACCTTTGACCCCTGCTTCATGAGTAGCCTTATTCAGTTGGAGTGCTCATGCTGTCAGACCAGCAGGTGTTATCCCAAACCCTTAACCCTGACTAACCCTAAACCCTAACTTTAACCTTGAGGTACTGTAACCTTTAATTTGGCGTCAAAAGTGTCAGCGATCATGCGACAACAAACACTGGATTCAGATTCGACAGAATGACATTAAATTCCAGATGCCCGTGACATTTGAACTCTGTAGAGAGGGCCCACCTGTTCAGGGTTCTCGTTATGGAGTGTGGAGCTTTGGGAGGGAAAAGTCATGAGCACTTCAGAGTCCTGCTAAACTAAGAAGATGTATTCCCCTATGCCTAACCCACAGTGTGACACTTGACCTCTGAAGTGATAGTGTTAGTTAGCTTTACACACCTGAAGGTCTCTCTCCAGACTCAGTAGGTGGTACCTGTGCCAGGTGATGAACGCAGGGCCCTTATGGGAAAAATCAATGGCTTTGAACGGCCGTCCAGGACCTGCAATTCAGCCATCACGTTAAAAATAAATAAATTACTGCTGTAATCAAGCGCTTACAGTGGGCTTATTTAAGGAATGAAGCTGCTGGATTAAGTGTCTTTAAATTGTAATCATATTTGTAAAGTTTTATTAACATTATGCAGAAAAGTGAGTGTTTACATCAGTTATTTACCGAATCAACAAGCCTCTGCTCCAGAACCCTAGCCTCAAGTAACCCCAAGCCCAAACACTAAACCTAACCAATGACACTAAACTAAACCCAAACATGCTATTCCCAAGACTAAACACTAACCTCTAAACCTAAACACTAATCCCTAAACCTAAACGCTAACCTCAAGCTTAACCTCATGCCTAAAAATGAACCTGAAGCCTAAACACTAATCCCCAAATCTAAACACTAATCCCCAAACCTAAACAATAACCTCAAGCCTAAACACTAATCCCCAAACCTAAACAATAACCTCAAGCCTAAACACTAATCCCCAAGCCTAAACACTAATCCCCAAACCTAAACAATAACCTCAAGCCTAAACACTAATCGCCTAGCCTAAACAATAATCCCCAAGCCTAAACACTAATCCCCAAGCCTAAACACTAATCCCCAATCCTAAACACTAATCCCCAAGCCTAAACACTAACCCCCAAGCCTAAACACTAATCTCCAAGCCTAAACACTAATCTCCAAGCCTAAACACTAATCGGCTATCCTAAACAATAATCCCCAAACCTAAACACTAATCCCCAATCCTAAACACTAATCTCCAAGCCTAAACACTAATCTCCAAGCCTAAACACTAATCCCCAAGCCTAAACACTAATCCCCAAGCCTAAACACTAATCCCTAAAACTAAACCCCAACCTCAATCTATGGTATATTTTCAACCTTTAACTCTAACCCTAAAAACCTAACTGTAAAATACAGGCTTCAGTGCTTTAACCTTTAATGTGACTTCTGACCTTTTCAGTTCCTTTAGCAAGCAACATGGCTTTAACCCTAAATCCTAAAGATAAACCCTTGATCACTTTCCCTAACCCCTAACCTGTTAATTAACACATTATTTTGGATTGTGCTCTAACCCATAACGTTTTGAGCCTTCCTCACCGAGCAGCGTGTCCCTCACGGAGTAGTAGTGCTGCCAGACGAACAGGTCGTACACAGTGATGTTGCTGAAGCGCGTCTGGTTGGTTTCTCGATCGATCAGGCCGAGCCAGTGCTCGGTGGCGATGACGTACTGAGGGTGTATGGTGCGTTTGGAACGCTGCAGCGCCTCCAGGAAGATCTGCCTCTCCTCCACACTCAGAGACATGATATTCTTCCGTGTCACAGGAGCCTTGCGGACATTGCAGTTCGGCCCCGTCCAGCCGAACTTACACTCGCCGCAGTCGTAACCAGCGAAGTTACCTGACAAGATAACGCACGGGTACGTCACGATACGACATAGAGTCAAGATGGAGATTAACGATGATCACATTCAGGCCCAAAGCTCTTCAAACCGAATCATAAAAATCATAACATATCTAAAGGCACAGACGTCTTGCCTTGGAAGTGCAAATATTAACACCAGTGAACAGAAAGTAATAAATGCATTTTCAGCAGGTTCGACAACAGGAAGCAGTTTTTTTCCCCTCACCTGAAAATCGCCTTTAGGGTTCGGGGCAGACCGGATTAGGAGCTTTAGCTGATTTATAATGGGGCGCGTGATGGATCATGCAATAAAATACACGTGTGTGTGTGTGTGTGTGTGTGTGTGTGTTTACTACTAGAGAATTTACTCTAGGTTGACTACTATATATACACACACACACACACACACACACACACAACAGGATATATACATATTTTAGAAAGAAACTAAATTATCTTACAGAACAAGAAAATGTATTTAAAGCCTGGAATTAGTAAAAAAAAAAAAAAGTTAGTTTAATAATCTTCTATTTAGGTGTTATTGTAATCTCAGACCAGTCTCTCCGTCTCTCCACTGAACAGGGAACTGAAGCAGCTGTACCGAAGCACGTGCAGGTCTGCGTGTAGAACTTGGTGGGCCAGCGCTCGCGGTCGTCCACGTTGCGCAGCGTGTACGTTCCTCCCCACGGCCGCGTGTCCGTGCGCACGGCGTCGCAGGCCCCGCGTCCGGAGCGCGCGCCGCACGCGTCCCCGGCATCGGCGCTTGGGGACGGGCAGCAGCGCTTCGCCTCGATCGCCTCCACCGTGCTGCACGCGCGCGGAAACTGCGCCCGGCCTCCGCGCGCCACCGCGCAAAGCACGCACCAGCACGCCAGGGCCTTCGTCATCAGCTCCATCCTCCTCATCCTCCTGTCCTTACAGAGACAGACTCAGCGGAGTGTGTGGAAATAAAACAAATCCACTTCAGTGAGTGTGTGTGTGTGTGTGTGTGCTCGGATTTTATCATCTCTCCTCCCCCGTTTGGTACATTCTTTTCTATAAGGATTAGAGTAGAGGCCTCGTGGTCATCACCTGACTGACACACACACACACACACACACACACGAGAGAGAGAGAGAGAGAGAGAGAGAGAGTTCACTTAAAAACTGAAGAAAGAAAAAAAAAGAACAGCCCTAGAGCACATTCTCAAAGACTGTGTGTGTGTGTGTGTGTGTGTGTGTGTGTGTGTGTGTGTGTGTGTGTGTGTGTGAATGATAAAGGCTTCGGGTCCCTGGAGGACTAGGCCATGGTGCTCTCACTGCTGCAGCCCGGGGTCGATACTTTTCACTTTTAAGCTCGGACCTTTTCACGCTGTAGTCTAGAAGACACATGGCTCAGTGGTAAAGGCTCGGGGTTACTGATCAGAAGGATGGGAGTTCCAGCCCCAGCACTACCAAGCTGCCACTATTGGGCCCTTGAGCGAGGCCCTTAACTCTCTCTGCTCCAGGGCTGACCATGGGATATGTGAAGAAAAGAGTTTCTCACTGGTGGCTGATTTAAAAACTCAGAGTGTGAGTGCTACAATGATGCTCATCTAAAATCCACCAATGAGAGGACAACAGCGCTTGTTAAGTGACTGCGAGATATTATTTCCTAAGCTTTTAAGTTGTTCTAATAATTTATTAACTTGTGTAAATATTCAGCTAATGGTCCTGTTTCAGCTGGGTGTCCAAACCAAAATGTAAAACTTTTCACCGACATTAAAACTTCTTATCCACATGTCACTCCACAACCCCCCCCCCATACCCCCCATACCCCCCGTCCCCAACATCACGTGACGGTGTAGAAGGGTGTCGGCTCCTAGATCACATGCCTCCTCTGAGACGTGTGGAGCCAATGCCTCGTTTCCCACTGCTGAAGTCTTGAACTATATCAGAAAGCTAAACACTCTTGGAGGAGAGTGCTAACACTCTGTACGCTGCTGAATGCCGTACACATGACTTAACACGCCAAATTGCGCTCTGATTAACACGGATGAGAGAACGAGCGAGAGAAAGTAAAGCATAGGAGATAAATAAACAATTAAGATGAGCTGGAATTGTCTCTGAATGTCTGTGCCGTGTTCCTCTCGACCCCCTTTGTTTACAAAGTGTAAAATCTGAGGTCTGTGGTCTACGTAGAGTCTGAATATATCTAGCTAGTGACGTCAACGTTTGAACTGAGCTCTGAATACGGATCTTTATCAGTAAAGCACGAGGACTATGTAAGTGGGAAACACATAAGAGCGTGTGCGAAGATGAAAAGACGTGGTATTGTGCGGCGTTTTCAGTGCCACAGGCTGAAATGAGTAATTTTACAGCTGTCATATGTCCTAATTAAGCGTTCAACATAACGGCACAAATGGAGCTTTGTTGTGTCTTTGTGGAAAATCCAAAAGCTTCGAATAAACTTGTTTCGTTAAAGTTAAAAATGACGTCACATCTGACGTCACGGTTGAATTTTTTTTATGTGTCCTTTACATATACTGTACAGTGCCTGTGTTTTTATTTTCCACATGAAATTCTTTACACACGATTCATTTCTTTTCACATGTAGATTTTTTTTTTTTTACAAAGACACACAATCGATCATATTTCCAGTATGAACCATAAACACGTGCTTTTTAGACATTTAAGGTGAAATGTTACACCCTTTTTTCACGTGGAATTTCATGAATGACTCATTTTCACATGTAACTTTTACGCAATTCATTTATTTCATTGTGCGATTTAGTTTTTTTAACACACGATTTTAATTTAATAATGTCTCATAAAGCTTTTAATAATGCCTCATAAAGCCTTTAATAATGCCTCATAAAGCTTTTAATAATGCCTCATAAAGCTTTTAATAATGCCTCATAAAGCTCATGAAGCTGCAGTTCAGTCCCTGCTCTTGTGAATGTTCAAATAATGTCTTAATAATTGTTTGCTATTGTATCATTAAATATGCTTTTATAAAAATGTATCTCTATATTCATTATAAAAATCATTATATCATGCATCTCTTTAAGGTGTTACTAGGGTGGAAACAAGATGATGGAGAGCTTTGAGCAGTTATAATGAAGAACAGAGGGCTTAGGGAAAGAGTTAAGAGAAATAAGCAGTGTCAGTGTGTGACCACACGGCGGCGCCACAAACCACGTCACCATCTGACACCATTTCACTGCCAATGCCTTCAAACATTATTAATGCTTATTACTGCTTATTACTGTTTATTAACATTTGGCCATATAGCTCATTGAATGTCACTTTAAAAGTTAAATCTTAATATGATTTATTTTATACAAAAATACTGTATATTTGGTCATTTGGGCACTTCAATGATCTGCTCGTCATCTATAGCCTTTGCTTCACCAGTCATTGTGCCTAAGAAGGCACCAGTTTCATAGCTTGCACGTTTTTCCAGCTTGTTAGTCGCTAGCATGCAGGTCCCCACAATGCTAATACTTTTCTAAATTTTGTATGCCATTTTCTGGGATGGATATACACTTGAACAAACTTTGACCAGCATTAGTTAGCTTAGTGGGCTTGTCCTTCACTTGGACGTTGATAGCTACATCTGCATGGCGTGGTCTATTACTGATACCATCGTTTATAGGATTTAAAGAAATACAGTCACGCTAATATGAAGTAGACTTTCCAATGCAAGCAAAATGTCATTTCCTTGAGTGTTATCCACACATTGGTCCTGTAGTTGATCTGTGGTGCCAATGTAAATGGCACACATTACTGCAAGCTTTTCATCAACCCAGTCATCTTCCCCTTTGCCATGTAGGTCAGATCATTGGCCAAGTAGATTTCCACTTCCAGCCATCTCCCTTGATTTGAAACTAAGCCTTGAAAAATATGATGGGAGTTTAAAGAACTGCTTTAGTCAAGAATCATTCCTTTCTTAAATAGCCAGAATCTGAGGGTGGATGGGAGGCATGGAAAATCGGTTTGAAGTTTAAAATGGCATCAAAAACTAGAAAAGATTCCTCCAGAGGGTCCTTAAAAAGACCTCAACGATCTGAACTAAACTTCGTTTCTGATCATCCTGTTGGCTTAACACCACAACCTCGTATATATGAATCTGTACAATTCTGCAAGGTGGCAGATCCACAGACAAAGAAGATCGACTTTTCTCTGATGCCTTCCCCTTAACCCAGTGGTAATTAAAGTCCAGTTACAGATCAGCAGAATGACGCAGCACACTGAATTTGAGTCTCATTGGACTTTTGGTTCCTGAGAAACAGCTGATTGAACTTAACTCTGCCCCCGTACTGACATCCATACCCCAAACACACTTCCTCATAACAACCAGTCCTCAGTTGCAGCTGTTTTAGCAAATCAAGCTCCAACCTGTTAGGATTGATTGGCATGTGGAGGCCATGTTGTTTGCAAATCTCCACATGTTTTTAATAATTACTGAGGATTAGATTAGGTCATATAGGCCAAAAAAAAGAAAAAAAAAGAAAACATGAATAGTACCCCCAGTGGTCAATTTGCATGAGTTTTTCTTAGAAGATCCCAAGGAATCAGTGGAAAAAAGAACTTTTCTTTGCAGGACTTTTCTATGGTTCATGGGATATTTAAAACAAAATTTAAAACATTGTGCTATTGCGCCACCATCAAGCCTATGTAGATCCCTTTGTGTGCCTGAGTAGTGGGAGCCGTAGTGCACCTTTCCTCCAAATTTGGTTTTTCTGATCTGAGTGACTTTGTCAAGGGCCAAATTTTGATGGCTAAACGACTGTGTCAGATCATCTCCAAAACGGCAGGTCTTGTGGGGTGTTTCCGGTATGCAGTGATTATTAACTACCAAAAGTGGTCCAAGGAAGGACAACCGGTGAACCGGCAACAGGGTCATGGGTGCCCAAGGCTCACTGATGCATGTGGGGAGTGAAGGTCCGTCTGATCCGATCCCACAGAAGAGCTGCTGTAGCACAAATGGCTGAAAGAGTTAAAGCTGCTCTGATAGAAAGGAGTCAGAACACACAGTGCAGTGCAGCTTGCTGCGTATGGAGCTGCGTAGCTGCAGACCGGTCAGAGTGTCCATGCTGACCCCTGACCTCCACCGAAAGCTCCTACAATGGGCACGTGAGCATCAGAACTGGACCATGGAGCAATGGAAGAAGGTGGCCTGGTCTGATGAATCACATTTTCTATTACTTCATGTGTACTGCTAGGTGCGTGTGCATCACACGTACCACCTACCTAAACATTACTGCAGACCGAGTTACACCCCTTCATGGCAGCGGTGTTCCCTAATGGCAGTGGCCTCTTTCAGCAGGATAATGCACCCTGCCACACTGAAGAAATGATTTGAAGAACATGACAAAGAGTTCAAGGTGTTGACTTGGCCTTCACATTCCCCAGATCTCAATCCAATCGAGTATCAGTGGGACGTGCTGGACAAACAAGTCTGATCCATGGAGGCTCCACCTCGGAACTTACAGGACTTGCTGCTAACGTCTTGGTGCCAGAAACCACAGCACACCTTCAGAGGTCTTGTGGAGTCCAGGCCTCGACGCGTCAGAGCTGTTTGGCGGCACAAGGGAACCTACACAATATTAGGCAGGTGGTTTTAATGTTATGGCTGATCAGTGTATCATCTGTTGTGTTAAACACATCTAAGTGCTGCTACAGATTATAGGTTTCACTCAGGATAATGTCATTTAATGTAGACTTGAGCACCTTTTTTTGTCCTATGTTTGTCGACATCTTTTAGGCACTAATGAAGTCTTTAATGTCTTAAAAAAGTTTTGGAGATACAGTATACAGTATATTGCCAAAATAAATGTGGTTTATTTTCATGAATTTTGACATGGTTATTACTTTAAATTAGAAATTTGAATTAGAAAACAGAACTTTTTCAAAGGTTCAAATTTGTAAAGTAATTACTCAAGTAGTTTTTCACCAGATGATCAATTTTCTTGATCACTACTTTTATCTTTACTCAAGTGAATTATTAATTCAGGAGCGGTTCTCTTGAGTTTGCCCAAGTCAGTGTCTTTTGTCCTCTTTCCACCACTGCTTTTGGTGCCCTGCGTTACTTTACCTCATATTTATCTGCCTTTATTTACCTCGCTTAGTTTTGCCCCATTTCCAATCTTTTGCACACTTCATTTCAGCAGTAAGTGGCCAGGTAATGCACGAGGGTCGTATAAGTACCATTAATAACGCGGGGTCTTAATTGCACCGGTGTGGATTATGCGCGCCACGCTTTATCCACACACAATGAACTGGGTTCTGGCAAAGTGCACTTAATACCAGTTCCAATGGAATTGCTATTGTCTTAGCAAAAAGATGTATTGATGAAATGTTCATGCTGAGCTGTGGAGTGTCTGTAGTCTTTGAAGTTAGTGACAATAGCTAATTTTTCCTTGCTAATAGCATTTCAAAGGAACGATGCAGATGAAGGTGATGTGGAATTTACACGACAAACCATTTTCGTTGTCATGCTAATATGAGCAGTGCATTATCCATTTTGCTAATGGCTCTTATTTATGGATTTATGGAGCGTAATGTGTTGGATGAGGGGAAATGTGCATCTCACATTGTAATCACAAGCACTTCATCTTCATTTGGATGGGATGGGATTAAAAAATAGAACTGAAATATAATGATGGCTTCACACTGCACTTGCTTCAGCTCCTCTATCATGATCTTTCAATCATACAGCTAATTGTAATGCTAAATGTGAGACCCACACAGGGGCAGAGGCTGTGAGAAGCTACTCGTCGATCTGCTAACAAGCTAAACGTATCCCTTGTACAGTAGATGCTGTAGCATTCTGTTGCTTAACTATTGCAGTCTTTCAGAAATTCAGAAAGAAACGGCTAGAAAGTGGTTAGTTGCTAATAAAGACCCTACCACTAACTTAGCTAACACGAAGATGGCATTTTTGACAATAGCCAAGCTAATACAACCACCACATTATCTGAAACCTTGAAGAGTGCTTTAAGCTCCTCCCGTGTCATATATACATTGTATTTTTAAAACCATATTTCATAGTATTATAGTCTATTGGATATACATTAGCTACTAATAAGGTAAATAAATTAATAAGGACTGAGCAGTGGTCACGCTCTCCGCAATTCTAGCACGACTTCCTCCACTCTCACCCACTTCCATGCCATTTCCTGCTTCTCTGCTATGTTAACTGATAATAGATATTCATTTAATGCGAAGTCTTGCCAATGCATTGTGGGTTTTTTGGACTTTTTTGGTCACCTGCCAATCCCCACCCACCAGCCAGCTGAGACACATGAAGCCAGCCAACTGCATCTTTTCAAAACTGCTGCTCATGCAGCATCACAGGGTGGTGTCACACACTCAGAAGAAAGCGCTATCTGCCCTCTTCCTCATACATGAGAGTATGCCGTCCCTCCCACACAGACAGCATGGCCAAGTTTGCTCCCGGATACGGATGGCAGATCGAACCCGGCAACAGATTCACACTTGTAAGCACCACCTCCTCGTAAATCCTGAACCTTGTAGCTTGCTATTGCTATTATCGCGTATGAGTCTTGCTCTACTTCATCTACTACATTACTCACTGGATTACGTTTTGTGTTTTGAGCACTGTCATTACTGGTATTTTGACCTACGACTGTTTATCCACACTAGTATTTCAGTATTATATATTGTCATGTACAGATGAACAAGTCAGAGGAATAAAACCCGACCTGAAGACAGACAACTGTATCAACTGTATCGTTTAGGATAGGAGCAACAAAGTGAAGTATTGTGTTGCTCTTCTTCCTACCGTGTCAGATCATGACCACGGCCTCTCAACCAAGGCGAAGTGGAAATGAAACACACACACACACCCCAAGAAGTGCAATCTTGCACTCATACTGAGAGTCAAATGGAAAATATATAGGGTTAGAAATTTACTAAATGTAGAAATGCTCTAGAGGGCAGCATTCGACTTAGAAAGAGAATTTAATATGTATCGAGTGCTCAGTGCTCCACGTGCAGAACGTAGTGTGAAATGAATAGCAGATTTATTTGAATATGACTTCTAATATGACGCTTTGGAATAGCCGAGATTACGCTTTCTCATTAACATGACAAGCTGCATTTAAAAAACAACAACAAAAAAGCATCTTAATTTGTCTTATTATATTCAACACAGAGAAAAAAAGGAGAGAAAGAATGTTTATAGCTGCTATAATGTACGTAAGTGATAACAGGAATGAGCTTGTTTTGTGGATGTTTCCTGCACTATAAAAAGATTAACAGCATGAAGTGTTATTCTTTAATAAAGGAAAGAAAGAAAAAAAAGTAACTGCTGTGGTCTAAGTGGAATCAAACACTTTGAGGGCGTGCTGATATCAGAAAATAATCCATTTTTATGTTTTATCGCTTACTTATTGCACACTAATGAGGTACCGTGAAATCAGATAACAAACCTATTAACTCAGATGTTGTCATGGTGCGTAATCTGCGTCTTGCTCAATTAGAGATGGAGAATAGGACAACAACAAAAAAAAAATGACCTGGAACTTTCTCCCCCACCCTCAATTTAACAGCTGACTGGATGCTAATTGTTTATTATCTTTCTATTTATTAATGCTAGTTCGTTATCTATTAGGCCAGAAACCTCATACACACAGGCTGTGTCCCAAATATTAGTTCTAAGGACAATTTGAACAGAAAAGCATGAATAATTACATTTTTTGCAATGCACACATTTAGCAAAATAGCATTTTACATAGAAAAATAGCTGGACATGTGAAAAACATTTTAAAATAAAATTTGCTGAGAATCATTTTAGGGGAAAATACACTGTGTACTTTTTCCGCTTGATGGAGGACAGAGTCACACACTAATATAAGGTATCGAGCTGAATGGTAACGATATGAATGCTACATTCTGAATAGCGCATTTATAAACTGGCTCATCACTAGCTCACAGTGCATTATGGGTAATAGCCATGGTAGCTGATGTTCCACTAAGAACAATAAGCGTTTTGTTCTGAGACTCAAATCTCTACAGAAGGTGAAGCCGTGTTAAAATAAGACAGGGTTTTTCTCCAAAATGAGAAAAAAAAATATTAGCTTAGCCATGCTTGCGCCCACTCCTGTAGCAGCCTCGTGATTAGAGTATTAGCATAATGCTAAGCGTAGCGGAGGCGTGATAAGTTACAAAGTTACGCCTAAGGCAGTAAAATCGTTGTAAGAGCATTTTTAAGGCGCTTCGGAAACGCACTGCTCGAGGATGAGTGCATAAAAAGTAGTGTGTGTGTGTGTGTGTGTGTGGGCATTGGGACACAACGAGAAGATGCTAATTCAAAAACATAACACTAAGCCAAATAAGAGGAACATGGCAACACACACGCACAGGCTTTCCAAAAAGAGGAAAATATGCGTATGAGGGGATGAAAATGTGCAGGAAAAAAAGAAGAAAACGAGGCCTAAATGATTTCTAGGATGCAATTTAATTTCCCGACAGCAGGCGATTAAATTTCAAAAAAAAAATTTTTTTTTTTTGGAGATACGTTTTTCCGCACGTATGTAAAAATGCAAAAACACTCGGACAATGGTGGAGAGCAGAAAGCCTCTCTTATCGGAATGGCTTTCCGCACAGTTGCTCCATTTGAAATGCATTTAATTGCAAATAAAGAGAGAAAGGGAAAAAAAAAAAAAAACCTAGGAGGATGAAGGAGAGAGAGATGGAAATAACAAGCGGCGCTTGAAGCCTCCTCTTGTCTGTCACAGAGAGAGAGAGAGAGAGAGAGAAAAAGAGAGAGAGAGAGAGAGAAAGAGAGAGAGAGAGGGAGATATTCATATGTGAAGAGGACAATAAGAGCAAGTGAGCGTGCTCGGAATTTCTCTCGCTCTCTCTCTCTCTCTCTGTCTCTCTGTCTCTCTCTATCCTCGTCCCTCAGTGTCTAACTGTATCTCTATGTCTTTATTACACATTAATTATGTATTAAAGTGTGCAAGTAGAGTCCTTTAATTAAGCTGCAACATAACCCCGAGCTCTTTATATACTGGATTTGCCACCTGCTGTTGTCTGCTTGAGCTTATTGGTGTATGGACCGTTAAGGTTCCTAGACGTTGACTTTTCGGACATGGCTCAACCCCGCTGCGCCTCGTAACAAAAGGCTTCGCTGCACAGCGTGGATCTAGCCGAGGTGTAGGAAATATTTACTTCAGTCTCTGAACAAGGAAAACTCCTGGGAGCTTGCATCCAACAACTACAACTACAATGGATATCAGCCATTGAGGAAGCGGTGCGAGTCGGCTGAAGCACCGCCCCTTAGATAAAGCCCGGCCGCCGTTACTCAACCTGCGTGCACGGAACTAACGCTGTCTACACGCCCACGTTGCACTTCTTGAAAGTTACGACCGACAGTCTACGACCCTGGTACATGCACTGTGGCTTCTTTTGATTCAGTCGTTCATTCAAAATCAGTAGCCGCTTTTTCCTGGTCCGGCTCACGGCGAATCCGGAGAATATCCCAGGAACACGGGTGCAAGGCAGGAATACAGCCTGGATGTGATGCCAGTCCATTGCACACACACACAAAATGCACACACACTTAAAATCCAATCTAATCCACCTGAATCCAGTTTAGACTAGTCAATCCACCGACCAGTTTTAGGGAATTGGAAGAAAACCCAGAGGAAACCCACGCAGACAGCGGGAGAACATGGGAGAACTTGCTTGCAAAGATGACCAACTGTCCCTTTTACGGGTTTATTCTACTTCCTGCTAAAAAAAAAAAAAAAATACAGCCATTGATTGCTGAAATTGATTTAAAAAAAACAAAACAAAACAGTGCCTAAATCCTCCACATATCCTGTGCGGCTCTATTACAGACCCAAGCACTGAAGCTCGTGCTACTATAGAAATGTTTGATAAGAGAAAAAGATTTGTACAACCAACACACACACACACACACACACACACACACACACACACACACGCACAAGATCCAGTGGAAGTGTTTAATAAGAAATGCCTCTGGATCACACATGGGCTTGCACCATCAACCCGCTGCCTGATACCATTCCCCCACAAAGCCATGTTCACCCTCTGTCGGTTCCTGATATGGAGGAATATGTAAATGAATCCCTGTCACTTAGCTTAAAGTATTTGCCGCTCTATATTTAAATTCGGGCGACGACGATATATGTCGATTCTGACTATCCTTGCCTTTACGTTGATATCCACTTCCAGCACATGAACAGATATGTGGGGCTAGAAACTGCAAAGTGTCTAAAACCTCATTTGGATTTGAGAGGAAGATGAACGGAAAACATCGGGACACTACGAATGTGGTCTGATGCCATATGGTACGATCAGTGCCCCACACTGACACAGGAGAGCCTTAACTCCAGAGCTGCTTCAGATGCACAAGAGCAAGGGTTAGATATTGAACATGTAGACTTTCTTACTGCCCCTGCTGCATCTCGGGGGTCAGACCACAGTTACGGTCGTAATAAAGAACCTGCGGGCTTGTACCACTGCTCGAACTGCAGAAGGACCTGTTCGATGCCGTGGGACGGATGCAGACCAAATGTCCTCCCTCATTTACAGGATTAACCCTGTTTGAATGTGTCCTAGGCTCAGCCCCTGTCCTTCCTGTGGTCTGGTGACCTGTAAGGGATGCCTGCAGTAGATGATCGGATGATAAGCAGCACATGTGAGCCTTCAAACTTACAGAAACAAATCCACAACCACATCCTGGCCAAATTGACTGGTTTATTGCCTCTTATGTCAAAAAGCATTCGTTTTTTTTTTTAAAGTAAACTAAATGCAGATTCATCCTGAGCGAGTTCAGGGTCATGGTGGATTTGGACCACGGGGCACACCCTGAATGGGACACCAGTCCACTCACACACACACACACACACACACACACACACACACACACACACACCTAGGGGCAATTTAGCACAGCCAGTCCACCTGCTGACACGGATTTGGGAGTCGACTACAAGTAAAAATGAGCATTTAAGCACTGTACGATTTTTATTCATTAAATTGCTTTTACATTAAATAAACAGTAGGTACACATTCAAATGGCTTTTGAATTGCATTTACCCATTAAATCACGTTTATAAAATAAGTTTTACAAGAGTTTTTTGTAAGAAATATAAATGATGGAAAAAATGATAAAGGGTTATTTGAATCCACATGCTGTAAAATGATATAAAAGAATTTTATATGTACACACTACTCGTCAAAACCTTTTTTTCTTTGGAAGCTCTGGATTTTGTTATGTTTTATTACCGCTCGCTCTCAGCTCCTACTGCGGCTGGAAATGAGCGCTTTATTAATGGCGTAGTGGGAAAAATCGTTAACCATGCCGACAAAAACAAAAAAACCCTCATACTGTTGAAATGAGCACTGTTGCTGATATTAACTGTGAAACTAATAGGCTGTCTAAAATGCCTAATTACACTGATAAATATTTAAGATCTAGATTGTTCTAATAAAATAATGTCATTTCTGTATTTGCTAAATATTTAATAATAAACATCTCTACATTTTATAATAAACATTCCTCTATACAGTAAACATTTAATAACAAACATTTCTATATTTAATAATAAACATCTCTACATTTTATAATAAACATTCCTCTATACAGTAAACATTTAATAATAAACATTTCTACATTTAATAATAAACATT
>CM074978.1:767032-769532 GCA_037576825.1 Pangasius krempfi
ATAATAAACATTCCTCTATACAGTAAACATTTAATAATAAACATTTCTACATTTAATAATAAACATTTCTACATTTAATAATAAACATTCCACTATACAGTAAACATTTAATAATAAACATTCCTCTATACAGTCAACATTTAATAATAAACATTTCTATATTTAATAATAAACATTCCTCTATACAGTAAACATTTAATAATAAACATTTCTACATTTAATAATAAACATTCCTACATTCAAGAGTAAATATTTCTCCATTAACGTATACATATGAGTATTAAAATGATATCATTTAAAAAAATAAGCTAAAATCTCAGCTGGTCAGAAACTTTTGATTGGCAGTGTGTGTACTGCGTACGTACATGAGGAGTGTGTGAATATTTATAATGTGTATAAAGGTGAGTGTGATAGACTTGTAGTGCGACTCACACTGTGCTTTATCACAAGGCTTAAAGGTGCGCGGCGCCATTTTTAAAGAATTTTCTCGAAAATGCCCTGGCGTTAAATTAAAAGTGTGGCAGAGTGGGGAAAAAGGAAAATATAAATATAAATATACAGCTATTTTATGCAGAAGAGTAAAAAAAAAATAATTTGTTAATCTGTCGCTCTATCATTTTTTTTGTGTGTGTAGATAAGAGGCGGAAGTTTCGCGCCGCGCCCTCGGGGCCGAATTTAACGGATTCCCTTTTTCGACATGTGTTCTCGCCAGATAAGTAAACAGTGTGTGTCGGGGACGGAAGGGAGCGAAGGAGGCAGGGAGGGAGTGAGGGATGGAGGGATAGAAAGAAAAAAGAAAACATTTGCAATTTAATGACATCACGGCTCGCGGCTTTAGTGGGAAGGAGCGCGGCGAGGAATGAAACGGAGCAGCATCACTGCCTCTCTCTCTCTCTCTCTCTCTCTCTCTCACTCACTCACTCGTTCCCACTTGTTCATGCCACTCATTCATCCCTTTTCCCTGTTTCCCTTCTTTCCAAATTTTATTTTGTCTTTCTAAATGACCACAAAATCCCTTAGCATCACATGACTAGCATCTCTCTCTCTCTCTCTCTCTCTCTGTTTTACTCTTTTTTGCCTGTCTTCCTTTCTCTCTGTATCTCTCTTTCTTTCCCCCTCGATGACTCTGTTCTCTCTCTCTCTCTCTCTGTTTCTGTAACTTTCTCTGCCAGTATTTCTTTTTCTTGTCTCTACCTTTCTCTTTGAATCTCTCTTTCTTTCCCTCTCATTTGTATCTCCCTCAGATTCTCTCTCTCTCTCTCTCTCTCTCTGTCTCCCCTCCTCTCTCTCTCTCTCTCCTCATCTCTCTTTAATGCAGCTTAATTGTGCAGTAAAGCAGATTACAGCCGTGTTGCGATGTAACTCCTTGAGCGAGTGCTAATGTGATGACAAGCTTTTTTCTTTTTCTCAAACGAGTGCCAGCACTCGTTTCTTCCCCTTCTCTCTCTCTCTCTCTCTCTCTCTCTCTCGTTCTGTCTTTCTCTCTCTCTGTAATCCCTCCCTCAGCATTAGCCGGTGCGTTTATCTCTCATTAAGTGTGTGATGAGGGGAAAACGTTGGCAGATGAGTGTTACACGTTTTCCTTCGGCCCTGAGGAGGAACGAGGGATTTGGGTCAGGAATTTGTGCGTGTGTGTGTGTTTGTGTGTGTGTGTGTGTGTGTGTGTGTGTGTGTGAATTGTCAAGGCTATAATAAAAATTACTACTACTACTAATATTATTTTTATTATTAATTCAAATTCAAATGTTATTGGTCACAAACACCACAAATACGCAGTACGACGTGAAAAGGAAAAATATAAACATAAAGGAAAAATATAAATATAAAGGAAAAATATAAAAATATAAAAAAATATGATATGATACAAGGGATACAAACTTCGGCGACAGAAACACTACAACAACAGTAATTTCTCTGATGCACATCTGACAACACACAGCATGTGTATTTTTTGTTTGTCACATTTTAAAACATCCTCTCAAACCTGTGTGTGTGTGTGTGTGTGTGTGTGTGTGTGTGTGTGTGTGTGTAAAAAACCAGCTGCCTGTCAACACTGATCGAGAATCAAATTACCAAAAAATGTTCAACACCTGAACCACAAAGACTGAGTGATATATTTATTCAGTGATTAGTATACATATGGATATATTCAGTGTGTGTGTGTGTGTGTGTGTGTGTGTGGGTGTGTGTGTGTGTTTACTTGATCAAACACACGTTTTCTGGAGCAGTTATGCGAGTGTGTAAATGGACTTGACGTTAGAGTGTGTGTCTGCTGTCCTACATCCATAAATTTGTGTACGCGTGTGTGTTCCCTTTCGTCGCACTGTGATGTCGAGTGTGTGTTCACACACGTCGCTTCTTTATGAAATTTTTTTTTTTTCAGGGTTATACGAAGCGCTCGATTTAGAAAGACACACACACACACACACACACACACACACACATAGATACATTAAAGCCAAAAAGTTTCTTTTCAAGAAAGTTGTAGCCATATTGAACA
>CM074978.1:774532-782472 GCA_037576825.1 Pangasius krempfi
ATTTACACATTTCAGCCGTACACAATGTAACACACACACACACACACACACACACACACACACACACACAGAGACATGTTTTAGTGCTGATTGGCCGAAATGTCATTTCCTTTTTTTTTTTTTTTGGTCCATTTCAGACACTCTTTCAGTTTTTCTCCGAACAATCCGTAGAAATATTCCTAAATGCACGTTTACAGAAATGAAAAACTCCGTTAAACGTCCCACGCTGGTGTGAAATGTTCTGATTCGTCTCGTCTGAGAGGAGCGGGTCTTTTACAGAAAAGCAGGAGTCCTTCCTGCGAACACTGACACACACTTTCGGAGCGGATTTTTCGACGTACGCGTTACGGCACGTATCGAGTAAACACACACACGTGGATGCTTTTTAGGTCCCTTTCCCTCACAGTGATGCAGAACTGTATTACGGCATCATTAAACGCCTAAACGTCTTGTAGTGCTGTCTCACAGAGTGAAATATCTTTACACACACACACACACACTCATACACACACACACACACACACACACACACACACACACACACACACACACACACAAGTTCATAGAGTTTTTAGTGCACATTCTCTCTTTTACCCTCTTTATCATTACAATAGTGTAAATATCCAAACTTTTTGTTAATCTTTTTCATTTTGCACACACACACACACACACACACACACACACACACACACACACACACACACACACACAGACTTATTCAGACACATATTATACACTCCATTTTAACCCCATTACACCACAGCGCTGTTGAATTCTGGACTGTGATTGGCTGACAGGTGTTGATTCATTCCCTATAAACAGCAGCTCTGACGGTAGCGCAGGTTATCGTTTCTATAGCGGCTTGAAAAAAAACAAAACCGTTGCTATGGTGATGTTTATGTAACACTTGTGGAAGGAGTCTCCAGTGTCGGTGCTCTGTAGCAGTCAGAGGTGAAGCTGTAACTTTAAGTTTTCCGACGTGTTACTCAGAGACTGAGACTCACTATTTTCAATATTATCTGTAGCAATAGGAGTGAGGAGTTGCAATCCTCGGGAAACGGCTGTGGTATAAGAGGAATAAAACACTTGGGGTTGTGCTGTTATTGGAAACGTCCATCGCACCACCCTGTTGTTCATTAGTTTCCTGTAACGGCATGACACGGAGTGGTTTATTAGTTCCTACATCGTTTAAAGTACTTCATGCACACACTTAAACACTTCTACATTTTTTTTGCCTCGTAGGTTTAAAAAAAAATCCCCCCCCCCCACACACACACAAGGTGGGTATCGTCCATTAGTCAAAAGTAAATGTCCTATTTTTTTTTGTTTTGTTTTATAGTGCTCTAAACACTGCTCATTCCTGACACATGCATCACACACATTCGGGCTTTTTCTGCTGCACATTCTGCATCATGACCTCACTGCTGGTCTCATAACGCGGTGGCGTAGGTGTGATACGGCTCGATCGGTGCTTTGCCGACGCCAGGCAGCAGGATGTACGCCAGCGGTGTTGAAAACGACGACGACGATGACGACGAAGACGACGACGACGAAGACGACGACGAGGGCCACGCGCTGCAGCTGCAAGGCATCAAGAAGGCCGGATTGTGCGCGCTCGTGTGCGCGTGGACGCCTGAAAAAGGCGGGAAACCCAGCGATGACGGATACGGGAACGACGGCACTGCCGGGGGAAGAGGAGGCGGAGGAGGCGGAGGTGGAGAGAAGTCAGCCATCTTGGATCCGAAATCCAAAAAGGAGTACGGGTTGGCGCAGATGGACGGCGCAAACAGGATCCTCGCTCTGTCCGAAGTGCGCACTAGGGAGTCGGCGGAGGGTTTGAGCGTCTCCGCTTCCGCGTGCATGCCGTACGGCAGGGCCAACGCAAACTTCTCCTTCTTGGCGAGAGTTTTCGGCTTCCGTCTTGGCCGGTATTTGTAGTCGGGGTGCTCCTTCATGTGCAGCGCGCGGAGTCGCTTCGCCTCGTCGATGAACGGCCGCTTCTCCGAGTCGGTTAGCAGCTTCCACTCGGCGCCGAGACGCTTACTGATCTCCGAGTTGTGCATCTTCGGGTTCTCTTGTGCCATCTGCCGGCGCTGGGCTCGAGACCAGACCATGAAGGCGTTCATCGGGCGTTTCACGTGGTCCGAAGACTTCGACATGACGACGACGACGACGACGACAGGAAAAAAAAACAACCTCTGTATCAGTTTGCCAAAGTTAGATTTCTTTTTTTTTTTCTTTTAGAAAGTGTTTCAAAACAAGCTTGCTTAAGATTGCATCGGACACTTTACCTGATCACATGATCACGAAAAAAAACGTAAACTGTTCCTCTTGGAAGCCTGCAGAGTTTTAAAATCGCCCGCTGTCCATAAGCATGACAGTGAGAAGCAAAAAAATCGGAGTCACTTATTGGCCTTTTTCTTTGTTAAACTGGAGCCATTTATAGCTGAATGAGTTCATCAGAGGCGTGACGCGATCCAGCTTCATGATAATAATGAAAAAAAACCCAAAAAACTTACTGTCCGTTTTTGCTCAATCTGGCAAGCATTACAGTGAAAGTAGTGATCAAGTCAAAGAGTTAAAGAATCCTTATTTCATCCACCCGATGAAAATTCTTATGTGTTGGAGTTTGTTTACAAAGCGTCAGCTTAAGATGAAAAAAAATGAGCAGGGTTTCTGTTTTCGCTTAAAGTTGGAGCTATTGGAGACCTCGAATCACCTCCAGGAAAAAACCAAAAGTTAATCCAAAAACGTGAATGTTAGGTGCAGCAGGTGATTCTAAGTTCACTGACAAACCTTAAACTTGTTCACTGGATACTTTACACGATCCGATGCGATGATAACAATGGGAAAAAAAAACAAAAAACAAAAGTACAAAGTCTCTTATTGTTCATTTTGGTAACACAAAGCGTGAGTCAATCAGAGCTCGAGTCACTGCAGTTCAGTTCCTCCAGTTAGCGTCGAGGTCAGTTTCTCAGAGTCTTCACGCTGGATGGAGAACGAAAAGATAGAGAGAAGAGGGGGGGAAAAAAAGTGCAACACGTAAATGAATGGGAAATCAGAGTGTACTGATTCGTTCAAGAGACTGTTGGTTCATTAGATACTCTACTGAGTCATTACAAACCACAGTGAATCATATAGTGAATCACATAAAGTCTGTTTGAATCATTTAAGAGCTGAATGATCCATTAAAAGGTGGCGATTGCAGTGAATCATGAAACGCTCGTTTAACTCATTACGTATATTACCGAGTCACTGAAGAGTCGATGTTGACTCAGTAGCTGTTCAAGACTATTTTAAAGAGTTTAGTGATTCGTTAAAGGCTGTACTGACTCATTACAGATTGGACTTTGACGTTTGATACTTTCTGACTCATTGGATAGTAGATTTTAATTCTGTTAACTCATTTAACGCAATTGAAACTATACGGCGTGCTAAAGTTTCTTCTATCTATAAAGATAGATCAAGTCTGGAGTCTGATTCATTACAGAACGTAATGACTCATTAATACGAATCAGTGAATTCTCATTGTTCCGCATTTGAAAATCATAAACGTGGGTATCAGCTTCTTCAAACCACATCAGAGCGACGCTGAAGCCAAAACCACATGCAGCGTGAAAAGTTTCTTGATTAACAGAAATTCTGCTTTTGGTCAATTATGAGCTCTTTGGGATTAATGAAACATGTTCATGGGAATAAATTTAATATTCTATAATGTAATATTTCTATAAGAATTGAATAAATACAAAATCAGTAAGCATCAGACGCACTGAGCATGACGACAGCAAGTTAAAAAAAATGTTTTCAATAATAAACTTGGAGAATAAATATTTTAAATAATAATAATAATAATAATAATAATAATAATAATAATAATAATAATAATAAATGAATCATAAACAGTAGGTGATTCTGAGGATACTTACAAAATCATGAACATATTCATCAGACGTTTTCGGCGTGACGGTGAGATAAAGTCAAAAATGATTTACAAATCGCTTGCAGGAAATTTTGCTGACCAAACAAACAAACAAACAAACAAACAAACAAAAAAGACGAGCCGCTTTCTACCAGATGATAGTGCTAAAAAAAATTTTTTTTAATGTCCTTCAAAAACTTCCGAATCTTTGAGACTTCAACCTGCAAGAAAAATGAAAGAACTAAAATAATCAGAAGCAAAGCTAATTAAAAAAATGAATAATGAAATGATTTAAAAACAACAACAACAACAACAACAACAACAAAAATTGTCTAAATTCTTCCAGGTCATGAAAAATCCACAAAGTTTTTTTTTTGTTTGTTTGTTTAAAAATAAAAACAGATCCAAGGTGTAAATCCGTCACGTTGTTGTTGTTGTTTTTTTTTTGAAGTTAAAAGAAGGGAAAGAAGGAAGAAGTACGTCTGTGCTCTCTCTCCTTCTCTCTCTCTCTCTCTGTGTGTGTGTGTGTGTGTGTGAGTGAGTGAGTGAGTGTGTGTCTCCGGCATAGTGACTTTACAGACACTGAGTGCAGCAATCTGAGAGCTGTGTGTGTGTGTGTGTGTGTGTGTGTGTGTGTGTGTGTGTGTGTCAGGTAGAGAGAAAAAAGGGGGCTGGAGATCATGTGCACACACCCCCATACATACACAGTGAAAGGGAGAAGGAGGGGCGGAACACACACACACACACACACACACACACACACACACACAAGTGTCTGCTTACATTAGCAGTGTGAACGATGGCAACTGTCAAAATGTTTCAATATTTAAAAATAAATAAAATAATGAATTAAAATAGTATAAATAAGCACATGGTAAAAAGTGCATCAATTAACGCAGAAACACCACAGTTCAGGGCATGCTGTTGTGGGAAAATAATCAACACAATACCAACCTTCACGTCGGCCCACACCGCGCATCATTTTCCCCGAACAGCACGCCCCGAAAGCGTTTTACTCCTCACACCACGTGTGGACCTGTAACCTTTACAGATGATGATGTCACAATCTGCTTTACTGCAGCTGACCAATCAGCACTCACACTCATCGCAAATCCGAACACACGCTCATTATGATCGCACTCTTTTCTTCTTCTTCTTCTTTTGTTTTTAAATGTGGTGGGATTTTCAGAAAGGAGTCATTAGGTAACTTCGGGACTCTGACAGTCTAATTGTAATCTTTCGTCGTGACATTTGGACGGGGGTTTTTTTTTGTAATGTTTGGAGAGAGTTTTTTTTCCCCTCACATTGTTCTCCAATAAAATACATGTAGACATTAGAGATAATATTAGAGACAGCCGGAACACGAAGACGTTATTCAGAATGACGAGATAATGCGTTCGAAACAGAAAGCTTGGCGGAAAGATTCACAGGATACATAATCACACACACACACACACACACAGATATCTCTAGTTGAGATCAGTTATGAACTGGAGTGATGTAGCTGAGGTTGAGGAACTGTCAGAGCCAGAATTCATGCACCATGCTTACACGGTTGACTTTTCTCCTCCTGAGCGGTTTTTTGCAGTTTTTTTCCACTGTTTCCGTGGATCGGCTTCGAATTTCAGTTAAAAAAAACAAAAAAAAACAGGCCACGCTGAACACTCGGAGCACGAAACAGATACAGATACAGATACAGAGAGTATCATTGTGCTACGTGCCAGTCCCTGTGGCTCCCCAGGTAATCCCAAGTCCAAGCAGTCACGACGACGAGACGTCTCTACTGGACTGGTCAGCTACATCCCCCATCGTCATCACTCGTTAGCCTTCACGAGCCTCAAATCAGCTTCCTTCAAGCGAGTCTTCAGCTGAGTATACCGATGTCGTGTTTTCGTTTTGTGCGATTCAAAAAAAGTCGTCGTATTTTTCTTTTCTTTTGGCTTCCATCCGTCACGTACATTTAAACGCACCGTTTCCTTCAGGAAATGCACGCCCAGGTTAAGCTATTTTGCTCAAATGAAGGTGTCAATGACCTGTTTTAAAATAAATTCCCACTCATCCCACTAAGTACATATTAAAAATCAACACGAGGATTATTACTGTCACGCATTACTCAATCCTGTGAGTTTGGTTTATTTGCCTAAAGCTCTCCCCGGTTAGTGCAATTATTCTAATTGTATAATCTGCAGGATTCCCAACGGGCGGCTTTAAGTATTTCTGTTCCTGTTTGAGTTAAACACGCACACGCACATGCACGCTCACATGCACACACACACACACACACACACACACACATTTGTCTGACTATCCTTTTAAGGACCTTCCATTAACATAATTATTAATGCAGCTAGTTAATGCCATGCAACAAGAGTAACTCCACATGACTCTTGGCGTTATATATTAAAATATTAAAATATTACAAATCTTTTTTTGTAAAATCAAATATCCCTCATACAGTGGTGCTGGAAATCATTTATTTAACTAAACGTCTTCATTGGGGGGGGAAAAAAAAAGGATAAGAACCTCTACGATCATTAGTTCTTTAAAGGGATCAGTACAGTTTCAATCAAGTTTGATTATTTAAAAAAAAAAAAAAAAACAAATCTTTGCCAGACATATTTACGAATTAACAGCATAGCGTAATCAATTTATACAAAATCCACTGTAAGGTAAATGGAGAAGATCCGACACCGCTGTTACTCTTCCGCTGGAGAAGCCGTGCAGTAAACATCACTCCAAGAGCAAGCGAGATTACAGAAATCCCCGTAAGGTAACATGATCTGCTGGCCTCTCCTGAACAGACTAATGTCAGAGTCTACCATGAGGTAAAAACTGTAGGAAAAAAAAAAACAACCCAATTGTGTGCAGGAAGCTGCTCCTCTCCATGGAGGACGTGGAGATTTGGTTCAACAAGGTATTGCATCTTTACAGACTCCCAGAAGCTGCTGTGGTAGCGGCGCGTCGTTTACGGCACGTGTATGGACCAACGTTTGTAAGTAATCAGTTTGCGAATGCAGAACGTGAAATTGTGGAACTTTAGTAAATGGGGAGAACTCTGAGAACTTAGACAGCCAGACCTCCTAGTAAAGACGCTTTGGTACGATTATAGTATATATATCGCTATAACGTAAGTGATAACCAGAACTGTGTCATAGACATTCCACAACATTAAATGTAACTGTAAATGAATTAAAAAAAATGGAATTTAATCAATGAAAATTTAAAAGCTGTGGTATAAAAGGAATAAAACACTTGACGGACAGGCTTTTCTACTAAATTAATCAACTTCACACCACCCCATGGTAGATTATGTTCCTCTAACAGCAATGGACAATCAGCACATGGCCAAGACACACTCGTTCTCGCTCTCTCTTTTCATCTCTCGTTTGCTCTGTTGTTTAATTATACTTAGCTTTTCAAAAATCACTGATGTTTCCTAAGAGACAGAATGTTTAGCTTAAATAAAGTACAGGAAGTGATAAAATAAAACACAGGAAGTGACAAACTACAGGAAGCGGAGTCTTTTCTTCTTCGGCATTCTTGTCATTTAAACACCAGGGTTTATCTTTTCTGTCCTCCCATTTTCTGATGGTATTTTTTCATTTCTTTTGAAGTTTTTAAATCACTCGTTTATCAGCTGCTCTCTCTCTCTCTCTCTCTCTCTCTCTCTCTCTCGCTCTATTCCTCTTCCTTCTACATATCACTGTTCATCACAAAGAGAGAGAGAAAGAGAGAGGACTTTTGAGATCCATCTGAAAGCCAAATTCTGTGTAATATAATGGGCAGAAATGATGTAGAGTCTGATCGAGAGGTTTACAGAGTTTTAGTGTCTGATCGAGAGGTTTACAGTGTTTTAGAGTCTGATAGAGAGGTTTACAGAGTTTTAGTGTCTGATCGAGAGGTTTACAGAGTTTTAGTGTCTGATCGAGAGGTTTACAGCATTGTAGAGTCTGATCGAGAGGTTTACAGAGTTTTAGAGTCTGATCGAGAGGTTTACAGAGTTTTAGAGTCTGATAGAGAG
>CM074978.1:789463-801380 GCA_037576825.1 Pangasius krempfi
TTAGTTGTCTTCCGTGGTCTTCCAGGCCTTTCGATGTTGTTGAGCTCACCAGTGCTTTCTTTCTTTTTAAGAATGAAACCAACTGTTGATTTGGCCACACCTAAGGTTCTTGCTCTCTCTCTCTTATAGATTTATGTTGTTTTTTCAGCCTAATGATGGCCTCCTTCACTTGTATTGAGATCTCCTTGATTGTTTTATTCACAATCCATTGTGGTGATGTATAAAGGCAAAGTCACAAAAAGTGCATATAAAAGTGCATATAAGTGCACTGTAAATTGTACAAGTTTCTGTGTGTACACGGTAAAATCAGTATGCTGCATGCAGATGTGTAACTGTGCATATTTGTATTAGCGTTACATGTGTGTCTGTTATTTGTGCATGTTGTGTGTGTGTAGGTGTGTGTGTTTTTGCGTGTGTACACAGTTAAAAACAGTACAGTACGTTTTGTTAGCTGTTGGGTGTGGTTACTGGTTATTTCATTCAGAACGCGACGTCCTCGTCCATCACGGCTGGAGGCAAGAAGCTACCTGTTGGAAGTCAGAAGTCATAATTTGCATTCATAGAGCACGTCATGTGATTAGACTTTTACACATTGCACACTGCAGCTTACTGCTTACTCTCACGAAGCCTTTAAACCTTCATAAAGTGTGTTTGAATACCAAGCTTCTGGTTTTTCTAAAAACAGAGGTTTTTGATTTGGGGAGCAGCGCATGACAACAATCACAACAACGGCGTAAACAGGAACGAAGAGAGCTCATCTGTGTGTTTAACATCTCCATGCTGCTGTATACGGTATATGCGTCCCAGCACAGTTGACATGAAACATAGGGATCTATGTATGAAGCTACGACAGTGTGTTTCCCTAAGAGAAAGGGCTCCGAGTAGAAAACGTTTAGAATCCTTAACGATTCAAAGAACCTTTACGGAACCATTTTTTTTGGAGTGTATCAGGAGATCCAGCAAAGTCCCTACATCGTCCTTGGCAGTTTACAGCCAAAGTTCCTGAAGTCGCCATGAAAGTCCCTGGAGCTAAACTACCTTGACCTGCTTCTGTACTGTGTAGGAGTTTATAGATCAACCAAAGTCCCTGGTGCTGCTTCCAGTTCAGTGGGGTTGAGGTCAGGGCTCTGTGCAGGACACTCGAGTTCTTCCACTCCAACCTTCACACACCATGTCTTCACGGAGCTCGCTTTGTGCACAGGGGCGTCGTCATGCTGGAGCAGGTTTGAGTTCCAGTGAAGGGAAACTGTAATGCTACAGCACACAAAGGCATTCTATTCAATTGTGTGCTTCAGATTTTGTGGAACAGTTTGGGGAAGAACCACATATGAGTGTGATAGTCAGGTGTCCACATACTATTTGTGCCATATAGTGTAGCATGCAGCTTGCTAATGTCAGTAATTTCTAATGCTAACATTATCTGATGTTAGATACAATATTAGCTTTCTGCTGTGCTGAATAATTTCTAAGATACCAGAACATTTATATATTTTAAAACCAGTGTACCTACAGAGAATAGAATTTGGATGGCCAAGGCTGCCTATGTTGTGTTACTTCTACATTCATTCTGGAGGATGATTAGTTGGCAGATGATTATGTTTGTGTGGTTAATTCATTTTCAACTAAAATGCCAGATAGATCCTTATAATACTTATAGATCCCCTTATACCTCATAGTCAACTTCATCATGAGCTGGTTTTCCAAGCATACCATCACCACGCCCAGACACACAAGATGGATCATTTTAACTCAAAGTTTTTAAGGTCTGGCTGTGTGGCATGCAAAAGGAGCTACACAAAATTCCAGAGGTTTCCATAGCTCTTTCCATTTATCAGTCCTAAGTCCTCAGTCTTCATCATATTATCAGTTACGTGAACTCTACACGACTTTAATCCCTCGTGATCAGTTGTCTGACGGATGTAGCAGTGTGCACTACACGATAGCTCACAGACAAGATGCACAGAGTGTGTCTGATCAAAAAAAAAAATCCTGCCTTCTCACAAAACTAAACGCGAGACCTGTCTATCATGCGGCGTTGTCACTATTTTGTACAGAAACAAGAAAAAAAAGAGATATTACAGAAAATTGCGGAGGAAGGATTGGTTGGGGAGATGCAGGCTGTCTGTTCTGCAAAGAGAACTGGAGTACAGTACAAAGAAACGCAGCTATTTTTATACCGCGTGCCAGCAGGAGTCATGGTGTGTTTGGGTTTATTTTCACTGATCCTAACAACAAGGTTTGACAAGTGTTGTTATTATTGTGCTTACACCCTGCCTTCGCACTCCAACACCAATAGACGGATGAGAAACCGGATTCAGGGAATTGAAACCTCAGACCCTTATTGGCTGTTTGTCAGTGCTGTTCTTGCTACGAGCTACGAGCTGTAGGGTGGTTCACACAACATGCCTCATCACCAAAAAAAAAAACAAAAAACAAATCAAACATCACACACACAGACTGAAAAAAACTGCGCTGATGAACCACTCGCACTACACGAGCGGGCGCTGCTGGAGCGTACCACTGGATGGTGACTGACTTTTCTCTCGTCAGTTATGATTTAAGTCAGTAATTATTACAGACAACATTTTGCATGTAATTATAGAAATTATTCATTGGTCATTAAGTGTAAGAGAAATTATTTTGATAATAATGAGTTGGTAAATGCGCATTTCTGACCATTTTGTTTTGGTCTGGAGAGATATTTATTGTTTTGATTTGATATATACATAGGATTTTGGTCTCATCGAACATAAAACCAATTTTTGCTTTGTGTAGGCAGAGGACAGACAGCATGAAGCCCAACATTGTGCCTTAGAAATTCATTTTTCATGAATATGGGATTTAAGCTTTAACCGGCTTTCAGGATAAAAGTTCTAACCGTTTTTTTCCCCCCCCTGTAACTGCACGCTTACTCCATAGGGTTATATATTTTATTCTTTTGTGATCCTGTCCCTTCCTTTAGTGCGGATAAGCGAGCGTGTGTGATTTCTTTTACCTCCCTTTCATTTCTCGTGCGCATCTTTTCACCACTCGACATATATATTGCGACTTCAAACGGCTCTATTGTGCACGGGTTGGGGGAAAAAAAAAAAAGCTTTTGCAATATATCTCCTCTGTCCTGAATTGATCAGGCACAAAAAAAATAAAAAAAATCACAATCCTGTTTCTCACGCATACACGTCTATCTCTCAAGCTGTAAAAATCTGATTAGGCTTTGATTTATTAGCATGGAATAAAAGGAGCCACGCCTGTCAATCAAATATCAGAATTACATAAAAATCACGAGATACGTTTCCTTTTGTCCTGCTCTGAGTGGATTTAGGAATAAATCTGATAGAAGGTTCTCACACTGTGTGTGTGTGTGTGTGAGAGAGAGAGAGAGAGAGAGAGTGTGTGTGTTTGAGAAATAGACCTACCATTTCACCAAATCTGACACTTTTAGGTCCTGGACTTTAGGGCCCTAGTGTACACTACTTTTTCTCTAAAGTTAAAGTAAAACTAGGTTGAAGTGCACTTAAATCCCTGATTTAACTCCTTCTCCAGGGGAGGCTGATTGGCTGGCCGGTGTGTTTCGTTTAACACCACGTGCGCGTGTGAAACGGTCCCTGCTGTGCTTCATTTGGCCCCGACGCCCTCCACATGCTACCACACATGCCACTAATTGGCGCCTCTGCATGACCTCTGGCTGGCGGAGGGCACACAAAAGCCAACAAAGTGAACAAACAGTAGCAAAATGCAGTGTGTGTGTGTGTGTGTGTGTGGCGTGAGGCCCGAGATATCCTTGATTCTACATATGCATGCGAGACACAGCTGCTATGTGAGTACATGCACTTAGAAGGATTAAAAGCTGTAGGGCCTTTAGTTCCAGAACTAAAATGTACGGTACTAAAAGTACTGGGCGATTTTTGCGCGAACTATTTCCCAGTACCGTTTAAAGGGTTGCATTCGCACCGACAGTGGGCACCAGGAAGTGACGTAAGCCGGTCGACTTAAGAACATCAACGTAAACAACCGGAGGATGGAGGATGCTGTGATCGGAGCCATGTTGCCCTTCAGCGTCCGTCCAGCTATCTTCTCCATACCAGCGAAATAAGTCGACGCTACGGTATGTTTACACGGCGTTTTAAATCATGGCGGGTGACGGCGTTTTCGTACGCGTTTGGCCAATCAGCGTCTAATCATAAACATGGCAAGTGAATGACGCTTGCTGCCTGGTGTTATGATAAATATAACCAGTGTAAGCTTTCCAAATGGAACAAGCCTGGTTTATGCTCCATCAGCCCCGAGCATTCAGTCTTGCAGAAAACGTGGAGGGCCTTTGCTGTCCATCATACAAAGGGGCGGGGCAGTAACCAGCCAAGCAGGATATGCGAAAGTGCAATTTTTATTGTGGTCAATTTAAGTAAAACGGCGATGCTTCCGCTTCTAGTGCGCTGACTTGAAAACAAAAGGCAGCTCCAACCAACCAAGTTAATAAATAAGAACTAAAACTGTTGTGCTTTTACAGGAAACTAATCAATGACCACCCATTTTTCATCCCCCCCCCCAATAACAGCACATCCCCAAGTGTTTTATTCCTCTTATACCACAACAATTTGACAACGATTACATTTTTTATTTATTAAAGTACAAGTCACATTATTTTTGTCCGTTTATAGTTACATTTAATGTTGTGGAATGTCCATCAAATCCAATTAGTTCCAGGTGTTTAAACAGTCATTTCCTCACCAGCCTCTTTTCTTTTTTTCTGGAACAATGAAAAGCTCCTGTTTTAACTTCAAGAGAGAGAAAATAGACATGGGTGTGTGTTTGGATCGTCTGCGTGCATGTTTAGAAGGTTATCACGTTATCATTGTGCGTGTTTGCGTGTCGCTACGTGTAATATGGCTAGTGTTAGCATTTCAGAGATGTCTACACTGATGGAGCAGGTTTTAGTTATCTTAGTTTTAGTCCCTGTGTGTGTGTGTGTGTGTGTGTGTGTGTGTGTGTGTGTGTGTGTGTGTGTGTGTGCGCGCGTATGTGCATGCATTTTAAAGGTATAGTCAAGTTAGCTATTGTGTTAGGATACAGCCTCTCAATTTATGGATTTTTTCCTGTTTGTAGAGATTATGGCAGCCTTAATAAATATCACAGGTTGAAATTTGTCCTTTGAACTTCGATAATATTACGGTTTTCTGAAAATCTGTAAAATTGTGTTCGCCACCTTTAAAAACAGAGATGCTTGCCAGTGTATCAGGTTTCAGTGAAGCGGTTAAATCCCAATTCTAAGCCAGTTAAACGCAGCCTCCTTAGTGACCTTTGGTCGGCTGCTTTGTGTCAGTGATCCCTTTCTAAAAGGGAAGTGGATGGCCGGGGGGGTGGGGGTGGAGAAGCGCACACACACACACACACACACACACACACACACACACACACTCACAGGGAGAAACATTCCCACAGTGGGTTGTGAATGGAGCCGAGTTGTGTCTCAAATGGGATTTCAGACTGAAGGAGGAGAGAGTGAATGGAGTTATTGTAAAACAGGACAGAGAAAGCTAACCACTAATGCTAGACATAGTGTGTGTGTGTGTGTGTGTGTGTGTGTGTGTGTGTGTGTTCCTGTCACATGCCATCAGCTCCCACTGTACACTGTTTATATTTAAAACTCTAGATTTGGGACGAGGAAGGGAATCTCATCATTATGTGTGTGTGTGTGTGTGTGTGCGCTAGATATGAAATACTGCATCTTAACTCGCTGACAGGTGTGTTTGTGTCTGTGTTTGTGTGTGTGTGTGTGTGTGTGTGTGTGTGTGTGTGTGTGTGTGTGTATACTGTCATTCCCCTCAAGATTAAGAAAGATGAGTGAAGTTTTTAGCCCCGTTTTCTCCTTTTAACACGCAGGTAGATTTTTAGGGCCTAAGGGAGAAAGTGCACACTTTAAAGTAGGAAGTGTTTTATCACCACTCGAACAGTGCAGCCGTGAGTGTGACAGACACAAAACCTAAAACGGATAACTACAGTGTGGTTGTGAAAATACCTCTCTCTGTCACGATGTCTCCTCATTTCTCAGCTACCTTTCTTTCTCTCTCTCTCTCTCTCTCTCTCTCTCTCTCTCTCTCTCTCTCAGATTGCTAATCTAACATGGTCTAAAGTTCTCTTCTTCTATATAGATACAATGAAAAGCCGCCTTGCTACTTCTGTTGCACACATTTGGAACATTATCAGGCTTAACCAGTTTTATCGATGGGCTTTTGTGTGTTCTATGATATGCTGAAGATGTGAAGCTGATGTGTAACTCTCACTCAATCTCTCTCTCTCTCTCTCTCTCTCTCTCTCTCTCTCTCATGATGGCGTATGCTTTTTCCTCTTCTTCTTTGGCTGACATTTTCATTTACTTAATGCGCGATTGCTTTCACTGAACGGAAGCAGAGTAAACTTACTGAAACCTCCAGACAGAGAGCGTGGGACTGAGACAGAGAGATACAGACAGAGAAAGAGAGAGACGGACAGAGAGAGAGAGAGAGAGAGAGAAGAGAGTGATGGAACAGGGAAAGTGATAGAGAGATATCTAGACTAAGAAAAAAAAGACAAAGATTAACTGAAATAAATGCAACAAGGATGTAATCATCAAAACTGCAACAGTTAAGATGTAAATTGATTAAAGACAATTCGAAAGAGTCAACACAATATTCTTTATCACAATAATCATCATCCCCAACAGTGGAGGCTCCTCCGTAGGGGCACTTGGTGCAGAGCCCCACCATGTATATCAGCCAATTCAGCAAATGCTAATCTGCATAAACTCCTCAAAAAAACCTCCATATTAAATATTCCTGAAATACTAATAGGCTCTTTTGAATGACCAAATAGATTTTTTTGTTAAATGCTGCGATTTGACAGATACATGATGATTTGCTTGCCTTTCTAGGTGCAGTATGCTCACTGCCTCATTTAACTCCATTGAGTTATTATTGCACCTCATGGTCAGAAATAGGAAGTGCAACAAATGCTAACAAAGGTCCACTGGGGCAGGAATCACATGTTCAAATATAATCATAACATTAAGGACAATACTTTAAGGGTTACACACTGGTTAACATGAACAAACCACAGTCCTCACTATTAATACACAATTAATAACATTAATGGAGTAATTAATGCTTGTATTCCTTGATTTTCTTTTAATCAACCAAATAAGCCAAATAATCAACACCTGCATTAACCAATGTTCACACCATCACTGATTAAAATTAGTCCCACAATGACCAACATGGGCCAAGTAACATGCAGGATAATGAACCAGGACTTGAGCATGTGTGCTCAGTGTGACCTTGATTAAAGGCAATTCAGGAATTGTAATTTGGGGTCCAAGTGGGGGTCCAAGAAAAAGCAGGGAGGCAGGACTACAATTTTCTTGGTGGAGTCGGAGGGACAACGTCCTCTGCAAATTCGGAGCAACAACATCATTTTTGGAGTGAGTCAGAAAACATAGTGATGTCACCAGAATCGGGAGGTGAAGCAACATCATCCTCAGTGGAGTGGGGAAATGGAGCAATGATGTCTTCGCCAGAGCCAGGAGTTGTAGCAAAAACATCTCATGGAGATGACGATGTCTTGGAGTGTCTCTGAATGACGATATCTTCGCCAGAGAGTCAGGAGGTGGAGCAATGACGTCCTCGATGGAGGTCGGGAAATGGTGTGATGATGTCTTTGCCGAAGTCAGGAGAAAAAGTGGTGGAAATAGGAAATAGCACTTACCCCTCCTACCAGTGGTGACAACAAAGAAAAGAATAGTCATATACTCATTTTCATATAGTCCCTCCACTTTCACAGGCTGGTCTGTTTTTGGCTTTGTAGGCAAGAATCAGTGTTTTAAATCTGATGCAGGTAGCTACAGGAAACCAGTGGAGGGAGCTTAGCAATGGTATGGGAGAACTTAGGAAGAAGACCTGCCAGTAGCGAGTTGCAGTAGTCCAGTCTTGAAATGACAAGGGACTGAACAAGCACCTCAGTAGCCTGTGTGGATAGAAATGGATGAATCCCACTGATGTTGTAAAGGAGAAATCAGCATGAGCCCAGATCCCAGCACAGTTGATTGTCTATGGTTACCCCAAAGTTATGTGCAGTGACCAAAGATGAGATCTGAGAGTTGTCTGGGAGATCACAAGATCCTGATGTGGGGATGAAAAGCATTTCAGTTTTGCTGGGATTATGTTTCAGCTGATGAGCTGCTATCCATGATTTGATGTCTGCCAGGATGAGTTGAGTGTCATCAGCATAGCAGTGGTATGAAAACCCAGGTGAGGATATAACCTCACCAAGAGATCGAGTATAGAGGAAGAAAAGAAGAGGAACCAAGTACTGAGCCTTGTGGGACACCAGTGGAGAGTCTGTGTGGAGCAGATATGAATCCTCTCCATGTCACCTGATATGACTGACCCTCCAGGTAGGAGGCAAACCATTGCCATGCTGTGCCACGAATTCCAAGACTCACGAGGATAGACAAGAGAGTCTTGTGGTGGAAAGATGGAAATCTCAGTAATGGCCAATAGGTCAGTTTCTGTGTACAGTGCAGCTTTGAAGCCAGACTGATTAGGGTCTTGGAGGTTGCTTTGTCAGAGTTAGACCGACAGTTGATTGTAGATGGTGCATTCAAGGATTTTAGAAAGAAAAGATAGAAGTGAGAAGTTGCTGAAGTCTGAGAGATCCAGAATGGGTTTCTTGAGGATGGGAATAACCCATGCTCTCTTGAATGCAGTTGGTACATGACCAGATGTTATGGAGCCATTGATGATATTAGTGATGAAGGGGAAGAAGTCTTGTGTGATGGTCTGGAGCATTGTGGAAGGGATTGGATTCAATGGACAGGTGGTAGGATTGCAGACAAGATGATTTGCAGGATCTCTTCTGTTGCTAGATTAGAAAAATGTGCCAGTGAAATAGAAGGGTAATCCTGAGTGTGTAGTGTAGGAGTTGGGGTAGGTCTGGCAGTCAATCAATCATTCTGTCAATCTTCACATTATAAAAGGTGGCAAAGTCTTCAGCAGTCAGGATAGACAGAGCAGGAGGAGCCAGTGGTTTAAGTAGTGAAGAAAAAATGTTGTCGAGCTTGCAAGGATCTTGTGCAGAAGTTTCCAGCTTTTCTTTGTAGAAGGCAGTCTTTACCTTAAAAAGCTCTTGGGTTGCTTTTGTGGTATGTTTTGGTTCATTATCCATCTGTACTATGAAGTGTTGTCCTATCAGCTTTGCAGCATTTGACTGATTCTGAGCAGAAATATAGCCCTATGTAGTATAATATAATAATAACAACAATATAGTATTCATCCTGCTACTTCTATCAGCAGTTACACCATCAATAGCCATACATGCCCATGCCATAACACTTCCTCCACCATGTTTGACACATGATGTGGTATACTTTGGATCATGAGCTCTTCCTTTCTTTCTCCGTACTCTTCTTTTCCCATCATTCTGGTACAAGTTAATCTTAGTTTCATGTTTCCAAAGAATTTTTTTCCAGAACTGGGCAGGTTTTTTTTTTTTTTTTTTTTTTTTTTTTAAGATGTTTTTAAGTCTAATGTGGCCCTTCTGTTCTTGAATGTTACCAGTGGTTTGCATCTTGAGGTAAACTCTCTGTATTTACATTCATGAAGACATCTCTTGATTGTAGACTTTGGCAATGATATGTCTACCTCCTACCTTGATATACCTACCTCCAAATGTTCTTGACTTGGCTAGATGTTGTGAAGGAGTTTTTCTTCACTAAGGAAAGTATTCTGCGATCATCCACTTTAGTTGTCTTCCATGGTCTTCCAGGCCTTTTGGTGTTGCTGAGCTTGCCAGTGCATTCCTTCTTTTTAAGAATGTACCAAATTGTTGATTTGGCCACAGCTAAACTTTCTGCTATCTCTCTGATAGGTCTGTTTTGTTTTTTCAGCTTAATGATGGCCTCCTTTAATTCCATCGACACCTCTTTGGACCACATATTAAGAGTTCCTATGAACAGCTATCAAAAGCAAATTCAACACTTGGAATCAGCTCCAGACTTCTTATCTCCCTACTTATCTCAAGAAATAATGAGGAAACAGGCCGCACCTGGCCATGAAACTGCTCATCAATCGTCCAATTACTTTTGAGCCTGTGAAAATGGAGGGACTCTGTAAAAAAAAAAAATGGCTGTAATTCCTAAATGGTTAATGCAATATTTTTGTTAAACCTTTTGAATTAAAGCTGAAAGTGTACACTTCAATCACAACTTGATTGCTTTATTTCAAATTTCCACAACTTGAAAAAACACTGTTCCAACCAGTCGACTCTGTAGATCAGAGTTCAGAAAATTATCAACATTTAAAGGGCGGCATGGAGAGTAGAGTTGCCACCACGCAGCTCCAGGGTCCCTGGTTCATGTGGGTTCCTCTGGGTTCTCCAGTTTCCTCCCACTTTCCAAAAACATACAGGTAGGTGGATTGACTATGCTAAAATGGTGTGAATGAGTGTGTGAATGTGTGTACATGGTGCCCTGGGATGGACTGGTGTCTGGCTTCAGATCCACCCTGACCAGGATAAAGTGCTTACTGAACATGAATGAATGAAAGAATAAAAACACATAAAAAGTGTCATTCTTTAATAAATTAATAAAAATGTATAGTTATCAAGTTGCTGTCATATAAGATGAATAAAACACATCAGGATCTGTTGTTATAGGAAAATAATCAACTTCGGGTGATAACAGTAACAATTTTTCATCATACCACCACGTCTGATTTTCATTATTTTTATATAACAAACAAAAAAATGACTGCAAGTGTTTATTTCTTACTTAGTAACATGCTGTGATATTTTTTTCCTAATTTATCTGAACGTATTGTAAAACTCAAAACTATCTAATCCTAATTTCTAACCTTTAGCACTTAATCAAAAACCAGTCAGGGTCTTTTCTCACACACACACACACACACACACACACATTGCAGCATAATTACATCATCTGTATTCCATGAATGCTAAGTGATATTTGATAAATTATTTTTCTACTGTGGGGGATCAGGAGCTAAAACGCTAATATTAAATAAATAATGGATTTTTGGACGCAGTGTCACACTGAAAATAACAATGTCACAACAACGCACGTATTGATTCAAGTCAGAGGTTATAAAGAATATCAAAAACACATTATTTCTCTGAACCTATTGGCAGTGTGTTTTTTTAATGATTATGTATGGTTTTTAATCTTTTTTTCACATTTATAATGTGACAACTGTGAAAACTCATTAGTCACAGCTTAAGACGTTACTTATTATAACTCCAAATTTGAAGGGAAAATGTTTAGCTACAGGGATTTTAAGCAAAACTGCACTTTCACCTCTTAATTATAGAGAAATAAAGCTCACGTTATTAGCATTTATTCTGCATCAAAAGCTATTTTTTTATTCATTGTGAAAGACCATGACCTTTGATCTTTATGCTAATTACTAACACCTTTCTACACAATAGTTCTTTGCATCCCCCCTTTTGTCTGACCTCCAAGAAACCACAGAACAAAAACACAGGAAGTAGCTTATACATATGGCAAAAAAAGATTGAGAAGGTCCCTTGTAATTTTTTTTACTCTCTTTTTCCCCCTCTCTTATCCTCCCCATTGTATTGGTTTTCTGTCCTTGTATTTTTTTCTTCTTTTCAAATGTTTTTCTCCCTCGCATTCATTCAAAATATAAAGTATGTTTTGTGTTTAATTAGTTGATATGGACATTAGAAAAAAACACTCCTAAGAGAGGGGTATATACATACATACATACACACAGTCAGGTCTGGAAGTATTTGGACAGTGACAGTGTTTTTGTGATGTTGCCTTTACACACCAACACAATGGATTTGAAATAAAACAATCAAGATGTGATGGAAGTGCAGACTTTCAGCTTTATTTTAAGAGGCTCCACAA
>CM074978.1:801480-812894 GCA_037576825.1 Pangasius krempfi
GTGGTGGTGTATAAAGGCAAAATCACAAAAACTCTGTCATTGTCCAAATACTTCCGGACCTGACTGTGTGTGTGTGTATATGTATGTATATACAGCAGCAGGTGCAACTACAAATTTCCAAAATGTACATATTTTTAACCACTGTTAATGTGCTGATTTTGAATGAAATAAATGTTGGTGTTGGTGTTTAAGGTGTAAAGCTGAAAATTAAATCTTATTGTATTGCAGTGAACCTGATTTAATGCTGTTTTGGAAACCAGTTTCTCTCCTGGAAATCTGCTTTTCACCCTCAGCTCTGATTACACACACACACACACACACACACACACTCAGTGACTTGCTGTTTTGAGGACACAAGAGCAGTCCAACAGTCATGATTCTGCTTTTCTGTTTAACAAACACACATCAGTGTTATTAGCTACACTGCATTTCACCTCAAACATAAATGTGCTGTGTAATAAAATTCATTCTTAGTAAAGTTTGTAATGAAAATCTTTTACATTGTTATATGTGCAGGAAACACTGTGGTGCAAGTGATGGGGCAGTAGAAAATATTATATTAAGTTTAAAGAAAGAGACAGCCAGAGGAAGGAAAGAAAGAAGAAAGAAAGAAAGAAAGAAAGAAAGAAAGAAAGAGAGAGAGAGAGACAGACAAAGAAAGAAAGAAAGCACAAAAAAAGTAAAAGGAAAGACCGAAACAGACAGATGGGTAGACCGAGAAAGACTGACAGGATGGAAAAGAGAAACACAAAGTAAAACAGTTCACTACATAAAATTCAGTTTGTTACACTGAAACAGTCACATGACGTGACAACGTCAGTCAGCCTCTACGTTACCATGGCAACACGCAATGCCTTGTCCAGCGGTTGCTTCTTTGGGAACTATTCTCGGAGCAAAAATAAAACTGTTGTATAAAAGCTATATCACACTCGCAATCATGCTGTTGTAGAGAATATCAGTGCGGCTGTGATTAACTGCGGCCTTGTGACTACAGCCGAATCGCAGCCGCACTGATATTCACTACGACGGCACACTAGCTTGTGCGATATTGCTTAAATATGACATCATCAACTGGCAGCTGGAATTCAAATTTTCCAACATTCAGCCGGTGGGGTCTGATTGTTCACACGTGAAAGGTTCACATGTACATCTGAACTATTTTAAATGTGTTTTACATTTTTAAAGGCAGAAATACGCACAGTATCCGTCTACAGTTGTTTAAACAATGGCAGTAAGTTAGCAGCAACATGTGGTAGAATAAAAACATGGGCATTTGATGCTAACTAATCTCATAATAAAGTCCTCATACACAACGCCATACATTTAAAATTCCTCTTTTGAGTAAGCAACAGTTAAGAAGCGTTGCTCTCTGACAGATATACGCCGATGTTCCATTGATCTTCTCGCCTTTCTCGATGGTGCGGTGTGCTCACTGTCCCATTTAGATCCACAGCGTTATTATTGTAGCTATTGATCAAAAATGAGAACTGCAACAAGCACTAATAGAGACCCATTGGGGTAGGAATCATGCTGAGTCATGCTTTTTTATGCCAAATTGGGCTCGTTTAAAAAGAATCTGCGGCCACAGAGATTTTGTTTTATAGCAAATAACCTGAACTGAATGAAATCTGATACATTTCCGCAGAAACAAAGGTAAAGGCATAACAAGCAGACAGTATGCGTATGACATACAGAAACATTTATATCGTAAGATATATTGCAAAGATTGAAAGGCGGGTTATGGGGTGGATAATGTTCGGACATCAGAAATGCGCGTGCACCACGGTGACCTTGTTTCCCCACACAAAGGCTGAGAAAAAGAAGAAAAATATGCATCTCCCTTTTCCAGTATTCCTGAATTTCTTGGGCTAGCTTCAGGTCTTTGTGTAATTTTTGAGATGTTAACTTAATATGACTGGTTAGCTCTTCTGTATTCACACTGGATGACTACGTTCGAATCGCAACTGCCCAATACAGGGTTTCTCTAAAATTTCAGTAGATAGTAGCCTGTAGCACAAGTCAAGCGGGTTGGCCTCGAATGAATGCATTTGATGATGAAAAACACATTAATTCATTATTAATTATTAACATTAATTCAGATGCAGTGAATGTTATTGTCTGACTTTTCCAGGTTCACTTGAGGAGACACTTTTCTTTCTTTGGCTTCTTGTCATTTATTTCACTCCGCTCTGTTTGATCTTCTGTGTGTTTTTATCTTTGAAGAATCAGGGCGCAACGTGGCCTCCACCCAGAACACACACACACACACACTTACAGCAGGATGAAACACAGGCGATTAAAGTCTTTTGTATATAAACAGTTTAAATAAAGCTTTATCAGTAGCTTTAACTCAATAAGAAAATGCGATGCAAAACTATCTAGGGAAAGATGACTTTATTTCATAATAAATGATAACGATCGCCCCTTTGAGGTTCAAATGAACACAGCAAAATGACGCTAATTACCATATTTGTGCACAAAAGCAAACACGCATACCTTTAAATGTCCCAGCGGAGGTCAGACAAAAAAACAAATAATACTGAGGACAAAGGAAGAAAGCAAATGAGAGCAGAAAGAAATACACTGCACACTGACTCAAACTATTCACACTTGAGAGTAGGCCGGGATGTATAACGCTACTCTGGAAATCTAAGACAACTAAACTGATTTAGCTTTAAACTCCTGAGACCCCACAGTCCTCATGTGAGGACGTCATATTTCCTCCTTTGTGTGAACTACTTTGTGTATAAATCTTTATGAGCTCCTCATCCTCTTTTGCCGAAATTCTTCCTGCTTGAAGAAGTTGATCAAGTGCATAAAATCGGCATGTGGTTCATTTGGGGAAATCCGACAATCATTGTCACAATGATCCATAATCATCAACACAGGCATGGGTCCAAATATGGAACAGCAAGCAACAAAACAGGGGAACGCAGGAAACAAAGGGTCAGAAACACACATACTATGGACGGGAGCTTGTGACGAGACAAAGGAGCATAAGGATGATGAGAATGATGGGACACGGCCAGAGACAGAACCAATAGGCACATGGCAATGTATACAAAAGCAAATCAACGTAAAACAAAACATGAGGTGGAATTTGTGACAGAACTCCCTCAGTGCACAACATCAGAGTCAGAACGGGGTGCTGGACCCTTGGGCAGAAGCTGTTAGAGGTCTCCAGCAGGGCATGTCTTGGGAGGGGCAATGACATCCTCAGCAGAATCAGGAAGAGGAAGAGGCAGAGTCACAACGTCCTCAGGTGAGACAGGAGGAGGCAGAGCGACGAAGACGTCCTCAGCAGAGTCGTCTTGTCCCTCGTGAAGCCATGAGGTGGAGCAACTACTTCCCGACAAGTCCAGAGGAAGTAGAACCACATCCTCAGGGAAGCCAGGGATTACCGTGACTACCTCGTCAAAGCCAGAAAGTCTTCGGTGTGTCCAGGACATAGAGTGACATATTTGGCAAAGTCAGGAGGTGGAACAATGTCCTTAGTGAGGCCCAGAGGTGGACCCAAGTCCTTGGCAAAGTCAGGAGTGATGTCCTTTGAGAAGCCAGTAGGTGGACACAGGTAGGCCAGGCAGGATGGCTCTGGAAACCAGCAGGCCGTCTGGGCAGGATAGGAGTCAGACAGCTCAGGAAACCAGCAAGCCGATTGGTCAGGGAAGGCATCTGTGTGATACCACCCCAAAGTGGGTTATTTTCATACAACAGCATGGTCGGTCATGTGTCATTCTGCTTATACCACAGAAATATGACAATGATTACATTTTTTAAAATTTATTAATGAACAACACATTGCTTTTAAGTATTTATAGTTACACTTAATGCTGTGAAACTTCCATGAGACAAATAAGTTCTTACCTTATAGCAGCTATAAACAATCATTCCCTCACCAACCTCTCTTTCTTTTACTCTCTTGAAGTTTTTTTTACATTTTTGATAAATAAAGTGCAAGAACATAGTTTTTTTTGTGGATTTCTTAAGGGGAATGTTGTTATTTTGCATTCTGTTGTTCCCCCCCCCCAAAAAAAAGTATATCTATGAAATATAAATTTCTCTCAGAGGTGTGAGCCTCCAAATCCACCCTTTCCTCAGAGTGATAAACCCATTACACTCGTGTTGTCCATGAGGTTTCACTTTATTACCTCTGACAACCATTTAAACAAAGACTAAAAGGCGCAAAAGCGCCAATGGGATTTTTTTCCCCCCATCCAACTCCAACACATTCAGCAAAACAGACAGAGGGGCGAATGAGTGACCGACTGTGGCTCTTACTTCCTGAAAAAGTGAAAAGAGCACTGGATGAAAAGGTGAAAGGGCGACTGAACAAAAGCACTTTGTCCCAATGACAGCGCTTTTTTTTATTTTTATTGTGGCTTAAAGAGCTCAATGTGTGTGTGTGTGTGTGTGTGTGTGTATGTGTGTGTGTTAACAATGCGGCACCATACACTGAATTACGGCTTTTATTGTGACACTCGTTTTTCACCCGTCGCTTCACATCAGTGAATGACAAACTGTAGCGATCTCTCATCACCCCTCTTTATCCTTACTTATCATTTAATAAAAATATTAGCACGTGGGTCATAGGTCAGAGCAAAATACTAAACCAGTTTTGAAGTGTGTGTGTGTGTGTGTGTGTGTGTGAGGAACAAAATAACTATGAAATATCCTATAATGAGAGGATTCGCATTGTTATTTTAACCATGCCACAATTAAAACACCGAATACAAGGTTTTCATACATACGATCTCTTGTGTGTTGTCAGGAATCACTGTTCTAAAAAAAACATTGCTAATGTAGTTTATAAAGAAAAGGTCATATTGATGTATCGTTTGATAAAGAGTCGGCTCTTTTAGGTGAACGCCTGGAGTCTACTCGTATTTTTTTTAAAAAGAGACTTTTTTGGGGGGAAATTTTGACGCTCTAGCTGAAAATGTGTCCGTATTCTATATTCCTGATTATTCTGCACATTTCAGTGCATTTCCATATGCTATTGGTTTTGGTTCTAGTCCTCCCTCCACCCCTGTCCTGGCACTGGTTGTTGCCCTATTGTGTGCACCTGTCTTGTGTTTAGTGCTTGATTAATTCGTCTGTTTATAAGCAAAGGCTTATGATGCATGTATTGCAAATCCAATCCTGGTTCTGAATTTTGTATGTTGTCGTTCTGACCGTCACCTTTTTTTCCCTCCATCACTTCAATCTTGGAGTAATGCGTAAAGACAGTAGAATCGTTGCTACTGCGACATGGATTTACCACATTTGGCATCATTTTGGCTCATTTCCTCCAATATGATGTTCCACAACATATTAAGTTGTGAGCTCAAGTTATGCATTTCCAGGCCATAAATTTGATATCTTGTGGCTCTAGCATAATAATTTAAATAATAATTCATGGCCATGAGATTCAGTGCCAAAAGAGTCGACTCTTACCGGTGAGATGAGCCAATTGATCTGATTCGCTGAAAAGAGCTGGAACCCATTCAATGATATTTCAACTTCCATCCTTGTTGTTTTATTATTCGTTCATTCTCGAGTATTAATTTGAAAAACAATAAATTCACTGCTTCATTGTCTTCCATCTTTACACGCTACAGTAACGATACATTGCGATTCACTATTTACTTATTTTGGTTACTTGTGCAATGCTTCTATTCTCTTCATAATGACTGCTTTTTAGTAAAATAAGTGTAATAATCTGTGTAATAATCTGTGCTAGCTACTAGACGCTGTGTGTCCTCTCTCATCTAAATTTAGCCTATTAGCTAGCAAGTGTTAATGTACTAGAGAACAAGTGAAAAGTTAAGATACGCTCTCTTCTAGCAGCTCAAACCATGCGTTCTTTCGCCGCAATTTTTTTTTTTTCCCTTCTCTCACTTCTGTCTCCACTGCAGGACTTTTCTATCTCTCTGCAGTGGATGTTTCTTCTCTTTCTTCTCGTTTTTTTCTTGCTCCGTCCTTCGTTCCACTTGTGCTTAATCTGTTCAGGCTGCGTAATCCGTAATCCGTCAGGAAATTGTTTCCAGATTAAAGAAACTCGGAGCATGACGCAGTTTTATTCAGGCATGAAATTACGTCCCGAAATATGAGAAAATATGAAAAACATACACCTGGACGAGTTTTCATACTCACACGCACCAGAATGGACTGTTAGATATTACTTTTAGCATAATTAAAAAAAAAAAAAAAAAATTTAAAAAGGAAAATTCGACAGATATAAAGCGAAAAAACAAAACCAAAAAACAAAACAAAATAAAAACAGTTCTTAAAAAAAATGATTCGAGAGATTTGGCACATGGTTTATGTTAGAATTTTACTTCTGTTGTCAGTATTTATTTAGTCTTTACAATCCATAAAAAGTGATCATTAACTTCCACATGATTAACACTCCTGAAGAAAAGCGAAACACACTCTCTCTCTCTCTCTCACACACACACACACACACACACACACAGAGTGTACAGCTTTTGTTCCCACACAGGAAGGTTCTCCTGTTGAAGTCAAGCCAATCTAAATAGTGATTCAGTGTTTAAGTGTAGAAACTGCCCACTGTGTGTGAGCGTTATATTTGTTCAGTCATAAATATACGAGTGTATTGCTTAAATAAAACTGTAGTGGAGATTAAAAGCAGCAGCCTGTTCCTCTCTGCTTTATGACCTGTGACTTTGTTCAGTGTGATCGTGTTAATATTTGAAGAAAACACGTTCGGTAAGGGTTTAATATGACATATAGTGCAAATGTTAGCATTGACAGACATTGTTTCAAAAGGGAAATGATATAAAAAATATATGTATATGCATTTTTCTTCATAATAAAATGAATGTGGGACATATAAGAATGTGTGTGGTGGAATTTATATATTATACAGTATATATATATATATATAGTTGTGAGAATGTCAAGATTTCTTGAATTATGTTTCTCTTTTGCCTTTATCAGAAGTAAAGTTGTATCGTTTTAAAATCTGATTACCTCTAAGACAACAGACTGACTGTCGTAAAGCAAACTATTATACGCAAGGAACGAAACCCAATTTTGTTTTATCCATTTATAGTTACATTCAGTGTTGCGGAACGTTCGGCTCTTGTTTACATTACAGCGGCTACACCAGCCTTTCTTCAGCCGCGTTACGGATGCTAAACTAATTAATGACTCTGCAAACAGATGTTTGAAGCTGACTGACACTCTTTATATATACACGTCATCTACTCGTGTGTGGTGTTTAATATTGTGTTATGATTATGCATCTTTAAGTAAATATATAAACTACCACACACTATGAGTCTGGACACGGATGTGTGAGCACGGATTAATGTGTAGAGTTGTCTTTGGGTCAAGTCAAGCAGGCTTTACTGTCATTCCATTGTCATGCTACATGCTACATGCTACAACAAGACAAGAGGATAAGTATCACCGTGACAATCAATAAATTTAGTAAATACATCAATTACATACAGACGATGGACTCGCAAAATTATACAACAGACAATACGGGAAACATACTACCACGGCAAACATGAAGCGCTACGGAAAACCGTACTGCGCCAGAGTGGTGATGAGGTAAACTCTGTCCTGAGCAGCAGAACATCTATTGCATGGGATTGTTAAATATTGTCTCTCGTAAGAGACTAAGTGCAGTGATCGTGGGAATGAAATGAAGTGAGGTGTCCATCAGACAGATCCTCTGAGGAGTCGAATGGCCTGTGGGAAATAACGTCATGGATCTGGCCGACTTGACCTGAATTCCCAGTAGCCTTCTTCCAGATGGGAGGAGTGTAAAACGGTCCATGGGAGGGGCCAGAGAAATCCTTCCTGATGCTCCCTAATACACTGTTCAGTGTAGATGTCTTCGATGGCAGGAAAACGTGACCCAGTAACGGACTGGGCAGCCTTCGCCGCCTGCTGCGACGCTTTCCTGTGTGAGATGGAGCAGGTTCTGTACCAGGCAGTGATGCTACAGGTCATGATGATACACCTGTAGAAACAGTTAACGATGGGTGTGTGTGTGTATGCAGCCCCTTTTCAGTCTTCTTAGGAAATAGAGACGCTGTTCTGCATTTTTCACTATGGACAAAGGTGCTGAGGGACAAGGTCAAGTTGTCTGGGATGTGCATGCCCAAAAAATTTTGCCTATGTGTAGACGGGTGTGAGACGCTCAAGTCTTCCTGAAGTCCACAGTCATCTCTTTAGTTTTGCTAACATTCACTCATTTATCAATTTTTTTCGATTGAATCCAATGGATTTATAAAAGTTTCAGAAATGCTGATGTTCTCCGTACTCGCATGCTCATGTCGACGAATGCTAGTCACCCATAAATTATCAGGCACGTGCGCGGCACAGCTGAGTCCATTTGGTGACGCCCACTAAACTCCATAAAAGGCGAACTCACACAGCTAAAATGACAAGTAAACGGCAAAAAAAAAAATCAACGATTACATTAGTTAGTCTTATGCATAAAGTTACACACACTCAGGAGCACGAGTAGGATACGCACGTTTTTTTTCTGGGATTTTCAGGATTTTCATGAACGCCAGATTTCTTGAGTAAACACTCCACTCGTGTACAGCTTGATAAATGAGGCTCATTGAAAGAGACTGTTGTTCTTATGCCAGACCTCAAGGCTGTTCTACTTGGGGGTAACGAGCCCCAAGGCAGTGTTGTCGTCAGCAAACTTGGTGATGTGGTTGCTGTGAGCAAATTTATTTAAAACTTTAAAATCGGACTTTCTTTGTGTTAAATTGATTTGGGGAGTGTTATTCTGTGTGTTCTCTCTTCTGCAATCTTTTTGTAAACGTGTGCACCGGCATAACTTACTAAATCCATGTAAAGGGTATGAAATCAAAGAGAAATATGATGACGCAAATGTAGACGAAGCTGAAAGTTCACCGGCACCGTCGACCAATGACATATGCAAGCTAGTCTCCAGGGGAACGTTTCCTAATTTGCATATTCATGCATATTCATGGTTCCTGCCAATTTCTTATATATTTAGTTAGATAGTTAATTAAAAAGGAGTAAAATTAATTAAGTGTTAGATTCCTGTTCATATACTGTAAATAAGGACATTTAATGGAAAAAATGGAAGACAGTATGGAATGGAAGTGGTGTGTGTATATATATATATATGTGTGTGTGTGTGTGTGTGTGTGTGTGTGTGTGTGTGTGTGTGTGGGGACAGAACTCCAGTGGTGATTTGTGCCATTTTTCCCTGCTATTTGAGCTAACTGCTGTCACGTTTGCGTGGTGAATCATACTTTCCTGTTCACATCCAGATAAAGAGGACACTTTGTAGAGCTCAGTGTGTGTGTGTGTGTGTGTGTGTGTGTGTGTGTGTGTGTGTTTGTTTGTGTGTGTGTGAACTCCAGGTGTGTTTTTTTTCTTCAGAGTTAGGGGAGCACATGGTAACGCTAGGGTTCGTGTAGCGAATCATACTTTCCTGTTCACGTCCTGATAAACTGGGGCTCAGTGTGTGGATGTGTGTGTGTGTGTGTATGTGTGTGTGTGTGTGTGTGTGTGTGTGTGTGTCCGCTCAACTGGATGCTAATAAACTCTTAAATCCATTCTCTCCACCCAGGCGTAGCCTTTCACACATTTAAACTGAAGAAATGTGTGTGTAAGGAATGTATTAGCAGCTCATGCGCACACACACACACACACACACACACACACACACACACACACACACACACACACACACCATATCATTGCAATCAGAAAACTGTGATTTTTCTATTACAGATGTCTTTTGATATTCAAGTGCGTTTTCTATTAGAGATACTTCTTAAAGAGCCAGAGGTCAAAGGTCAGAGGATGGAAACCGCTACTTTTACGAATTTGTTCACCTGCTAAATGGTGAAGAAAGAAGCGGCCTCATCCTTCTTCTCGTCTATTTCCAAAGCGGTTCCCCATTCCCTCTTTACACACTCTTTGTTCTGCAACAGAACAACAATAAACAGCCTTCAGTCAGAATTAACCCACTGAGATGGTGTGTGTGTGTGTGTGTGTGTGTGTGTGTGTGTGTGTGTTTCGCCTCAGGTGAACAACTGACATGCTATTTTTATTTCCATTAACAACTTTCTCTTGCTGCGGCTGTGTGTTTGTGAGACTGATTTAAGGTATTTATGAATGAAATGTATTGAAATAAATGTAATACAATTTAAAACTGAAAAAAAAAATAGGTCAAATGTTTAATAATAATAATAATAATAATAATACAACAACGTTCACGTTCACTTCCTGAACAGAGTGTACACTTTTTAGGAGCACACACACACACACACACACACACACACACACACACACACACACACACACACAGCGTTTGTCTAAATGTCAGATTGGATTAAATCCAGTGTGTAAACATTAAAGCAGTGACAGAAACTTAAAACACAATGCCACATTACACACAGGTAGTGTTTGCTTTCAAACGGCTGTGACACACTCGGACATTAAAACACTGTCTCTCTCACACACACACACACACACACACACACACACACACACACACGCACGCACGCACACACCTCTTTAATCCATATGTGTACCAAGTCAACATTAATCATGTTGGTATTTATTAACACATGAAATCAAACGAATGACGTTTATCAGAAACTTTAAGGGAGCCATTGAACAATTCACCAACAGTGTAAAAGTCAATATTTACACATGGTGGCAGAAGCAATAGTTCAATCAAAATAAGACACGTTTACCTCTCAGTGTTCCATTGTTCACACACACGACTCATAAATAGCCCTTTAACACCCAACCACACGATATATTGAACTGTGTGTGCAACTGACATCTCTATGTTAAACACACTTAAGCACACTGTGTACACACTGATTTAAACCCCCGATAACAATAATGATACAGTATAAAAATAGTAAACGCAACATTTATTATTATTATTATTATTATTAGAAATAGCAATTATGACTAATAATAGAACAATGTGAAAATTCTGTAACGCTTATAACACTAGAACCCGGTTTCAGCTCTGACTGAAGTTCAGCTGCAAATCGCAGGTTTATATTAATGTGTTCGTGCCGATGCCTTATCGCTAACTCACACAAGGACTTATCGCCAGGCGGACATTCCACACCACAATTGTTGATATGGTGAAGTTTTCTGTGAAGAGATGTTTATTTCAGATTTATGGAAGGAGTCTCCAGTGTCAGTGCTTTGTAACAGTCAGAAGTAATTTTAAGTTTTCTGACATCTGACAGCTGTTTCTAGCTGCTATAATGTAAGTAATAACAAGAACTACACCACATGGCCATAAAAGTATGTGTCCATTCCAAAAACCATGGGCATTTACACAGATTTATTCCCTGTGTGTGCTGTTATAATGAGCTCCACTCTTCCGCGAAGTCTTGCCACTAGATGTTGGAGCGAGGCTGTGGGGATTTGTGTTC
>CM074978.1:825967-841834 GCA_037576825.1 Pangasius krempfi
TCGGTGCCCCTCTCCCCTCCATCCTGGACATTTTCCTTGCACGTTGCTCCAGCAAGGCTACCAGCATCGTGAAGGACACTACCCATCCCTCCCACAATCTCTTCCAGCTCCTGCCATCAGGTAGAAGGTGCCGGAGTATCAAAGCTCACTCAGTCAGATTGCTCAACAGCTTTTTCCCCCAGACTGTGAGAGCCCTCAACTCCAATCTCCCTGTCCCCCTCTGAGACCTCATCCATAAGCCTACCTCCTGAAACCATGTACACCTCACCCCCTCCCCCCCCCCAAGCCAGGTGGTGCAAAGACAACAATCTCTCTCTGAATGTGGAGAAGACAAAGGAGATTGTTGTTGACTTAAAGGGGAGTGCACACTCAGCATGCTCCTCTGACTATCAACGGTGCGACTGTGGAAAGAGTGAGCAGCACTAAATTCCTGGGTGTGCACAGAAAACCTCTCCTGGACTGACAACACTACATCACTGGTCAAGAAATCACAGCAGCGTCTCTACTTCCTGCACAAACTGAGGAGAGCCAGAGCCCCGTCCCCCATCATGTGCACCTTCTACAGAAGCACCATCGAGAACATTCTGATGAGCTGCATCGCTGTGTGGTATGGCGCCTGCAAGACATCTACATCTACAGCACCCGTCTCACCTGCAAAGCCCTCTGCAAAGCCCCCACCCGACACACAGCTTCTTCAGTCTGCTGCCAACAGGGAGGAGACTGCGGAGTCTTCAGGCCAGGACCAGCAGACTGAAGGACAGCTTCATCCACCAGTCTGTCAGGAAGCTCAACTCTCTCCCGGCTCTGCCTCCCCTCCCCTCCCCTCTTCTGCCCCATGTACTGTCAAACTCTGACCCTCTGACACCCCCACACACACATGGACCTGCACCAGTCACCTGTGCAGCATTAGTCTATGCTCTACCTCATACAGCATTGGACAGTAAACTACCTCTTCTGACACTTTAACTTTGTCACTTTAAACAGTCTGATAAGCTCTTTGCACTACTCACTTTACATCTGCACTGTTTGCACTCTATCTGTTGTGGCTTGTAGATCTACATTTATACTATATTTATATGTATCCATTTGTATTTTTACATCCTTTTTTTGTGTTATCTGTATGCACCTAGGGTCTGAGAGTATTTCAATTCTCTATATGTTATGAACATGTGGCAGAATTGACAATAAAGCAGACTTTGACTTTGATTGCCTTTTCCTTGAACCAAAAAATCTACTGTGCTGCAGTGATCATCAGTGCCATCTTGTTATATGCACATGTGACATGGACAGTCAACAGTTGCCATGTCAATCAACTCAACCACTTCTCAGCTGCCTTTGGCTCCTAAAGAAAACATAGCATTCACTGACCGAATGTAAACAGTGAAAATATTCCAACCTATCAATGAATATCTGTGGCAAATGCTTCTTAGCCAGGATTGCCCTCATCAGCCACTCAAGACATAAAACATGAAGTTATGGTCATTATCATCTTCGATGGACAAACAAGGTTGATTCACATAGATGCTACCACTGCTAAGTTTCTTGTGGCTGGAAACGTGATGGTAGCCCTGAAGCAAATAATTGCAGTTGTGCAGTTATACTAAACATAGTATGGTTTATATGTATAGGAATGCAAGAGTTACAGTCATGAAGAACAGGGCCACTTACTGTGGGTAGGCATCTGTTGGTGGTCCATGAAGGGTGTGACATGGGAAAGTAAAGTTGTAAAGCCTGGAGCTACAAGATAAAGAAGTCCATCACAGTCCAGAAACTAGGTGTCTACTAGGTTTTACTGTTGATGCTAGCATAGTCATGTGTCCAGTAACACTTGGCCAAAAAACCTCATATATTTACATCGATTTGTTTGCCAAACAGTTTTATTAAGACCAATTTAAAATTGATGCAGAATCAAATGAAGGCATATAGTTGAGCATTTAAAGGTTAAAGGTATTGCTCAAGGACCCCAAATTGGCTCTCAGAAAGACTGGAATTTGAAATTAAATGCTGCCCATTACTAGCATAAAGGTAGTAATACATCTCTGAGCCATAATGAAACTGCTAATCTACTGATGCTGATTAAACATACTTTGCACAGACAGAAGGAAATTTAGACAAAGCAGTGGTATGAATGCTACTTGGGTACAAGCAGCAGGGCAATCCAAACTGGTATTTTGGTGTTTACAAGAGGCTAGAGAGTAGGGCTGACAGTTTGGGCAGTGGGTCACCTCTTTATCAGTCTATAGAGCTCAAGAGTGAGCACTTACTTTTTCAGTTGCCTTGGCTCTAAAGATAAATTTCTGATTCATTTTCTCCAAAAAATTCAGAAGTGTCTTCAATAAAATGTCAACATGTATCAGAGTTATTCAGAGATGCACAATATGGCCAAAAGTACAGTTCCCTCTGACAGTATTGGAAAAGCAAAGTCAATTCTTTTGTTTTTGCTATACATTGAAGACATTTTGGTTTGAGCTCAAAATATGAATTTGAGACAAAAATCTGAATTTACATCCACTTTTCAATACAATTAAGTTTTATTAAATATAATTTCCAAATACAATAATTACTATCAGAATTATTTTTAATCCAATGATTTTAGTAGTAATTGCAGTATGTTTGTTGTTTAAAAGATGGACCGAAGTCAGTTGTCTGTTTTGGAGAAGTTGGATAAGTCGATCTCTTTTCACCCTCCATCCACGGGGTGCGAGGTGGAATTTCTGACCAACTGGTTTTGCCGGTTTCACTCGCCCTGAATTGGGGAAATTTATTTCCCAAAATTGCAACTTTAATTCTTGCAACTGAGAGTTTAGGCTACATCTCACAATTGTGACCTTATGTATTTATTATTACTTACATGACTTTTTTATTTTTTCTGTCATTGTGTCCATCTTTGCAACAGCCCTCGTAGAACAACTGTTCAGATGTGTCGTGCTGCATCAGAAATCAATCGCTAATTTACTATTCCCTATATAGTGGTTGTCAGTATTTTTATGACCTATGTTTGGCATGCGTGTTCGATTGTTGACAGGGGCTACACTCATTACTGTAGCACTCAGTTTGATTATGTTCCAGTTTAATCTAATAAATACTAAAACTCAGCAAAATGTTTATGCCAATGAAAATTTTTTAATCTATTGAAAAGTGTTCAGAAATGTACAGTATTTTCATTTTATGGCATTATATTTTATCCTATATATGCTACATTCCAATGTATCCACCCTGATGCCCAACCACTGCTGGAAGAACTTTAAACAGTCTATTTATGTACTTGTAGCATCCGTAACTGTAAGATCCTCAAACCAGAATTTATTTATGGCAGCAATTAAGTCAGACTTTGTAGTTGGTTTTGCTTCTTTCCAAATATAATCTTTCAGAGCATGCCACACAATCTCAATGAGATTCATATCAGGAGATTCTGGTGGAGTCTTCACTCAGTTTATAACCTCTGCAGCAATGACTCTGCTTGCAGCAGTGTGTTTCAGTTGAATGTCTTCGAAAAAGTGGACTCCGATGTTTTCCCTAATGAAGGAAGACCTGTCCATTATCCTTTCGAAGATTGCAATAGGTCCCAGGTCCAGTCTGGATATTGCTCACCAAACATGAACTTTCAGTGGGTGTTCTGGCTTTGGTTTGGACACGCGTCTGCCACTCTTATGAAATGACATGGAGGCAAAGTGATCCAAAGCCACCTTTGTTTCGTCAGTGAAAATGATGTTGTGAAACGTCTCCTTCTCATCTATCCATATCTGGGCTTGTTGGAGACGTATCTCTATTTTTGTCTCTGATCATGGGACAATGTTGAGTTTTCCCGTACTTCCACCCAGGTTTTTGCCTGATCCTCCAAATGGAACGCTCACTGATGCCCACTCCATTGTCACGCCAGAGATGCTTTTTCAATGAACTTGCTGGCAGTTCATCATTATGGCTAGTGATGTCTATGGCTGCGACACTGTCCCTAAAATCAAGAGCAAAACATGAAATAAATGTACACCAATGGAACTCAGAAGGTGCTGTATTTCTCGAGTGGAACTTCCAGCAGACCTAATTATCCTGATGTCTTGGGAATGCAGTTTGCTGATCTTGGTCATTTTGAGATGTCTTTATATGTGGATGGAATGCATTTATCTATACATATGTCAAGGTGTCACTGGGGGCATGAACCGTAAGTGAGAATGGGTTGCAGATACTGTAGACTAGACCTATCTATCAGGCCAATCTCAACAATTAACGTTGTGTAACGTATTAAAGACTATGACCAGGAAGGTAAAACTAATTTTATCACACAATCCTTTTCTTATGCAGAATTTACCACCAAACAATGACACCATAAAACCACCATCAGCTGACAAGACAGCGGCATGTGACGTTATACACGCCTCTGTTGCTAAGTAATCCTGAAGCTTTTGTGGTAATTACTAGAGATTTTAACCATATAAATCTGGATTCCACTCTCCCAACTTTCCACCAGTTTGGTTACTGCACTACAAATACAGACTAGTAATACTAACTGAGTTGAATAATATTTAAATAATGTACACATTATGAATTCAGAATACATGTGGAAAAAAAAGAGAAAACTCAGTAAGGACTATGAACTTTAAAAACATAGTAAACAAAATGGCAAATAAACTGCACAGCAACTATATTTGCATTGGTACTAATTGAATACATTTTACTCAGGGGGAAAAAAGTAAATAGCTCATTTCTCATTCCACCATCTATCATCATGAGCTACAGATGTGTTCATTATCCACTGAATTCTATGCTTGTGAGTTTTTCATTTCTATACACTTCTGTTCATTTTCATAAACCACAATCTAAGTATTAACGGGTCAGAGGTAGAATTACTACTGTTTTATATTAAAAAACAAAATACAATTCCTTGCATAAATTTGATGTCCAACAACAAATATTTGATCATAATGCATATTACTGTGCTCAAATTTCCTCTCGCGCTCCATTCATTTGACATGCATGCACTCGCATCTTTAAAGTTTAACAACGACTGTTGCTGTTATGACAAATTGTTCTGTGAAATGGAAATATGCGCAATGAAGTGTGCATTTAGAAAGCACATAAAATAATGATCTGCTGCATTACACTCATGCAGTCACGTGTAAATGGGTTTTCCAATGTCCATATTACTAAATATTTTGTATATTAGGCTATTTTTTTATTCATATTTTATAGTAGATATTTCATGTTCTCTCAAAATCACGACATTAAACGTGCAGTTAATAAATTATCGGACACTATCAGAGAATAAGGTTAATTCTCTGTTAAATATATACTGTAATACTCTATAAGCCTAGGCATATTTAAAGATCGATTCAGGGCTAATCATTGCCAAGTTGAAGTGGACAAGAGCAGTCTGATCTGGCCTGTGTCATCCGTGTTCACTTTAAACCATTTTTTTCAGTAGTGAAACTGTAAATCTAAGAAAAGTACAGAAGTTTCCATTGGCAAGAAAGGAGAAAATGGGATTCATTCAATGCTACTTTGAGGAAGGACATTCATATTTACACATTCATATTTACACATGAGCTGACTTTAAAGCTCATTGAAACCACACCTGAGCCAAGGATCAAACCCAGCTTACTGGCATTCTACAATAACCACATTACCGCTGTGCTATTCTACCACACGTTTTAGCCATGTTAATTTAAATATTATAGTTATAATACCTGTACTATCTGTACTAACTCAGTCTTGTAATTAGAAACTTGTTTAAATTAAAGTTTAGCACAACCAATGAAATCACGTTTTGATGAGAAATGTAATATTTTTATGTAAACCATACATAATATTTTTTCTTAAATCTAACTAAACACACATTCCATTTCTTCAGTATACTGTGTGTTGAGCTACAGTATGTTGTTCCATGCGCCACCTGGTGGATAATGTGTGAAGCACAACAAATGAATTTAAATTCTAAGAAGAGTGCCTGCAGGGTGCACTGTGATCATGCGTTTTTAAAGGCCACATCTGTAGTATTTCAAACAGCATGGAAGGAGAGCCTCCTAAACTATAGAAATCTCTTAGTGCTGCTAGATCAATGTATCTCTTCACCCTAATTTAAGATAAAAACAATCCGAAATTCTTATTTAATACTGTAGCAAAATTAGCGAAGAATAAGACCAACAGAAACATGCACACAATTATATAGCAGCGATGACTTCATGAATTTTTTCCAATGGCAAAATTGAAAATAACAGGCAAAAAATTCAGACTATTAATTTAAAACCAGACAGTTTTATAACCAACCCTGTAGATAATAACAATATCAGCTCAATAATTAGAATGTTTTACTCCCCTTGAGAAGCCGAACTAATTTCACTAATTTAATCAAAATCATCAACTTGTATACTAGATCCTTTACCTACATGTTTCTTCAAACAGATAATTCGAGAAGTAATCAAACCTCTTCTAAAAATAATCAATTCTTCCCTTAACACTGACTATGTACCTAAATCTTTTAAACTAGCAGTTATAAAACCCATGATTAAAAAACCTGGCCTTGACCCCAATATCTCCAAGATCCTAGAAAAGATTGTAGCACAGCTTCTATGCTCATACCTACACAGGAATAACATTCATGAAATGTATCAGTCAGGATTTAGGCCCCATCATAGCACAGAGACAGTGCTTGTTAAAGTGGTAAATGACTTACTACTGGCCTCTGATCAGGGTTGTGTCTCGTTGCTTGTGCTGCTTGACCTTAGTGCAGCTTTTGACACCATTGATCATGCGATTCTCCTCGATAGACTAGAAACTGTAGTAGGCATTAAGGGGACGGTCCTCTCCTGGCTCAGGTCTTATTTGACTGATCATTATCAGTTTGTAGATGTAAATGGTGACTTCTCTTCTCATACTAAGGTAAAGTTTGGTGTCCCGCAAGGGGACACTATATATATGCTATATATGCTACCTCTGGCCAAAATTATTCGTAAACATGGTGTTAGCTTCCACTGATATGTGGATTATTGTAATGCCTTACTGTCTGGATGTTCTAGTAGGAGCATAAACAAATACAGCAGCAAGAATCAGAAGATATGACCACATCACCTCAATCTTATCCACACTGCATTGGCTCCCAATCAAATTTCGCATTGATTATAAAATACTACTTTTGACCTATAAAGCACTAAATGGTCTCGTGCCACAGTACCTGAGTGAACTTTTGGTCTTTTATGATCTGCAATGCCTACTTAGATCAAAAGGTGCAGGCTATTTGTTGGTACCTTGAATAGTGAAGGCTACAGCAAGGGTTAGTGCTTTCTCTTACAAAGCCCCACAGTTATGGAACAGCCTTCCAATTAGCATTCGGGGCTCAGACAAAGTCTCAGTGAGTATAGGCTGAAAACATTTGTTTAGTCAAGCCTTTTGTGAATAGATTTTCTAAGGCAAAGAAGCAGATCTGGAGGGTTCACGGGCATAGGATGTTGTGGTGAACTGGGATGTTTGGATGCTGTCGCCCCCCCACTCATGCATTCACTCAGGTTTCTTGATGGTGGAGTGGCTGGGCGTTTTATGTCCTAGGAGCCCTCGTGTCTGTGTTAGCTTCTGGCTCTCCCTTTTAGTTATGCTGTCATAGTTTTACAGGAGTCTTTGCTTTTACTCTGCACACAAAGTATGTTGTCCTTAACAATTAACGGTTGATAGCTTTAGGACTGCAATTACCACAAACAGTCTTCCACTCAAGTCTCCATCAGTTAACAGTGGATAAGTTCAACAAAAAAGACTTCATGTGAAAACTGTAATGAATTTCCTGGTTACACAATTGCACTATTTGACCATGTAGTGCACAGTTATAGAAGGGATTTATTTATAATTGCACTATACAATGTCACCCAGATGAGGATGGGTTCCCTTCTGAGTCTGGTCCCTCTCAAGGTTTCCTTCCTCATATCATCTCAGGGAGTTTTTCCTCACCACCGTCACCTCTGGCTTCCACATTAGAGATAAATTCATACATTTAAAATTTATATCCTGAATGTATTTATTTCTGTGAAGCTGCTTTGTGACAATGTCCATTGTTAAGTGCTATACCAATAAAATCAAACTGAATTGAATCTCTGTACTTCTTTGCGAAATTCTAATCTGGCCCTCTGATTCTTACTGCTGAGGAGTGTTTTTCATCTTGTGATAAGGTCTCTATATTTCTACTCTCAAAGTCTTCTTGAACAGTGGATTGTGTTACCCCTGCCCTATGGAGGTTGTTGCATTTATCACTGAATGTTGCTTCTGGGTTTTTCTTCACAGCTTGCACAATGTTTCTGTAATCAACTGCTGTTGTTTTCCTTGGCCGACCTGTTCCATGTTTGGTTGTTAGTACACCTACGGCTTCTTTCTTTTTCAGAACATTCCAGGTTGTTGTACTGGCTATGACCAATGCTTATGCAATGGCTCTGATCAATTTTCCCTCTTTTCTCAAAATGGCTTGCTTTTCTAACTTAGACAGCTTTCTGGTCTTCCTGTTGGTTTATCCTTTAACAACAAATGCAGTGTTCACAGGCAAAACTCAGGGCTCAAACCAAGAGCAGACAATCAGAGCTATTAATTGTTTAAACAATAAATCTAACAGGGCACACCTGGGCAACACGAAACACCTGTCAGCTACATGTTCCAATATTTTGAATCACTTGAAAAATGGGTGGGTTCAAATCTAGATCTAGATAACACATCTAGATGTAGATATCAGGAAACAAAAGCTGAAATTCTGATTCTGTCATCTCATTCATTTTTTTGATCTCAAACAAAATGTCTTCCAAAACCTTGGCCATTAATATGGCCTTCTAATTCATCCCAAAGTTGTTCAATGGGGTTTGAGGTCAGGGCTCTGTGCAGGCCACTGGAATTCCTCCATTCCAAAACTCATCAAACCATGGCCTTTCCTGACCAGGGCTATACACAACCTGTTGCCACAAAGGTGGAAGCATACAATTGTCTAAAATGCCTTTGTATGCTGTAGCATTAACTGGAACTTCACTGGAACTAAGGAGCCAAAACAATGAAAAACAGCCCCAAGACATTATCCCTCCCTCCACCAGACTGTTGGCACTATGCATTCCAGTAGGTAGCGTTCTCCTGGCATTCACCAAACCTAAATCTATCCATCAAACTGCCAGCTAGTGAAGTGTGATTCATCACTTCAGAGAACACATTTCCACTGCTGCAGAGTCCACTGGTGGTGTGCTTTACACCACTCCAGCTGAGGCTGGGCATTGCACATAGTGATCTTAGGCTTGGGTGCAGCTGCTATGGAACCCCATTTCATGAAGCCCAAATCCACAGTTCTTGTGTTAATGTCGCTTCCAGAGGCAGTTTGGAACTCTGTAGTAAGTGATGCAACAGAGGATAGGTAAATTTTACATGCGACAGCACTTGGTGGCCTGACTCTGTCAGTTTGCATGGTCTGCTGCTTTGTTGCTCCTAGATGCTTCCATTTCACAATAATAGCACTTACTTGACCAGGGCAGAAATGTCAAGACCAAAGTGACAACAGTGGCATCTTATGACGGTGCCACGTTTAAAGTCAATGAGATCTTCAGTGCAGCCCATTCCTACTGCCACCGCCTGACTTTGGAGAATGCATGGCTATATGCTTGACTTTATGCACCTGTTAGCAATGGGTGTGGAAACACCTGAACTCAATAATTAGGAAGTGTGTTGACATACTTTTGGCCATACAATGCAAGATGGTGTAACATCAATTCTTATGCCACATACTTCCATGATTAAAGTGATGTCACAGACTGCTGGGTTTTGCTTTGGGATTCTGGGTAATGTAGAACTGAACGTTAAGTCAATCTTATCAGGTTTAAGATTATCACAAAAAAATTCTCTACAGCAAAAATGAATTGCATTTTTACAACTGGAACTTCACGTTTGAGCTGTATGGAAGACAGGACAATGTCTCCAGACTGTACATGATATATTTTTATTACTTTATAGGTCAATCATTTCAATACAGTCTAAGGTTCTAACCTGTCTACAGGTGTAGAAGCATCCGGTTTGCTTCACATTGTTTGTTTCAGTCAGTAGAAATGAAAAGGGAACCGAGTTCTAGCTCAGTGGTTTTGTTTTCTTGTTCAGGAAACCCTTGAAGTACAAAGCTTCTTTGATCTCATCCATAACTCAGTTCAAAAAAGACAGATACCAGACACAATACTTAAGTTTTAAATCCTAAAATTTGTTTTTAAAACCAAATATTTATCATAAAATCCCTATACTCAGACTTTACCATTTGTGGAGCACTTTTTGTTCCATAGGCAGTCAAACGTAGTGCCGAGATCTTTGGCATAATCTGGTTCATACCACACCAAGAGCTCCTGTCCTGGATTAATGGGTCGACAGCATCGATACAGAATTCCCCCTTGATACTGAAATGCCATAAGATTCTGCTCGCCATCATTATGGGCACAATTCACATACCTGGGAGAATGATGCACGATGTAAGAAAGGTTAAAAAAATATATCAGAAATCAATTATACAAAGTGAGAGTAAACATGGGGAAGATATGAGTCAGAAGACTGTTCCAAAAAATGAGGAACCATGAAAAGACCCAACACCCCGTGTATTCCTCACCTCATCCAGTTAGCATACATCTCTCTCTTGGCATCTATGTATTCCTCACGCTGCCCACTCCTGGATATCTGCACAAAAAAAATTATATATGTTTTCCTCTCACCTCTCTTAACAACAAGGCGTTTCCACCCACAGAACCGTTGCTCACTGAATGTTTTTTGTTTTATTTGCAACATTAGCCTAGAGATTGTTTGTGTGAAATTCCCAGAAGATCAGCAGTTATTAAAATACTCAAACCAGCCCATCTGGCACCAACTGCCATGCCACGATCAAAGTCACAGAGATCACACTTTTTCCCCATTCTGATGTCTGATGTGAACATTAACTGAAGCTCTTGACTTGTATCTGTATGATTTTATGCATTGTGCTGCTGCCACATGATTGGCTGATTAGATAACTGCATGAATGAGCAGTGTACAGGTGTTCCTATTAAAGTGGAAGGTTAGCGTATCCCCCACACTGTTCTACAAAAGTTAGTAAAGCAAAATGAAGACAGCTGGAGACAGCAAAAGTAATGTGAAAATCTTTATTTAAAAAAATACACACAAGGAAATTAGAAGACGTGCACCGCAATATTCCCTGTAGTTGGCACATTCCTTTCACCTATATTTCACAGTAAGGGGTATTCATAACTCTTGGGATATTTAGAATGATGATACGTTCATTTAGCGAAATCAAGAAGATCTTTAGCTTGCCAGGTTCCTTCTGAAAGTACATGGAGTCCTATGGCAATGTCATGTGCCCACTCACCCAATTAGTGATTTTATACTTCTCAGAAACAATTTAGGGATAAAGTGTACAGATTTTATCAAATTTTCATGGAGACAGCATCTATTACACATCCACTGGACAAGCGCTGGAGACGTGATTGCCTAGGTTTAGATAGTTGGAATGCTGTGTAGTCTAATCTTCAATATTCATCACACAACACTGATCAAGAAGAAGAAAAATCTACTTTAATAATACGCATAGAACTTACTTACCTCCTCTTAAACTCCACGGTATGCAGGTCATAAGTGATCCCTTACGCAAACTGTGTCAAACCAAAGTACTAGGATCCTGTCGCTCAATTTTGGAAAAAGGCTGTGTCCAAATGATCTGTTTTCTAATACAACACCTGAAACCTTACCCGTTTTGATTTTGAACAATCTCTCAGTGTTCAGCATTTCTAAACTCCAAAAGCAAGTTATACTTGCTGGTCTCGCAGTAGCCTCTCTCTCTTTCCACTAGAGAATGGATTCTCACCTTTTTGGATGTCATCTGTACGAAACACTCAACAGTTCGACTTAATTGTGCCAAAGAAACTACCTTGAATATTTGGATTAGTGCTCTTGATAAGCTAGAGTCTTTTGTAATGAATCAGATTTGTGCCTTTCCCAGCACCAACATTTGATATTATGTAGTTTGAGATAAGATTAAGATTTGTTGTTCTGTGATTCTGTTCTCTGGAGTATTTTCTTTCTCCACAGAGGGTTAAATTTCACCTAGTTGGTGAGCTTGAAGCAAGTGCAATTATTACCAGAGGTGACTCTCCTTTTTGGCATCTCACATCCTTTCCCATTTAACCAAAATGTTTTTTAGTCTAACCACCCCTGCTTCATAGCCGAAGCAGTTTCTACTGTTCATTAAAGATAAATGACAGTCCCAATATCTTTTGGAAATACAGTTCCATGCTACAGGATATTCGTAAGTTATGCCAGCAGCTAAACCTTTGAGAGCTTTAAACATCATAAGCAGGACTTTGCATTCAATGCAGAACTAATCTAAAGGTTCTAAAAGCATAGACTAGTTTTACAGAAATCAAATCAAAGAAACCCAGCCTCTCCTGGTGCATCAATGTTCCTGACTGTATCTTAACCGAACAGCCATCAAGCTCCACAGCGAAATCAGTAACCTTTCTTCAAGCACATTTAGTACCCAAAATCCCACTTTTATAACTATAATAAGTTTATAAAAACTCACCACCCAGGAGTATCCGCTGTTCATGGCTTCCTCTCGGTCTACCAGCTCTCCCTGGTAGGGTCCGAAGTGTGCACCTACTGGAACCATCTCCCCCTTATTAAACACTCCCAGGCCTGCGTCAGGAATACCAGACTTCCGAATGTCTAGTCCAGGAGGAAGAGTTTGTCTGGCTCGGTCTGCAACCCCCATGGGAACAGCAGTATCAGGGATGAAGAGTGCTGGACCATGAACCTCACACTTTTTGTAGAAAAAGGATTTGCAAACTTCACAGTCTGAAAGAAGACAAAACATAACAGGAAGAAATCATTTTTGAAAACTGGAATTAAACACAATTTACAAAGAAAGAGGAGTTGCAAATGTCACAGTAGAGCCATAGCCCACTTCTGAGTTCTCCAAGTGTGCAGTCATACATGCAGGAGGAACATGAGAAACACCACACAGGCAGTAACCCGAGTTCAGGACTGAACCCGGGACCCTGGAGCTATAAGGCACCAACACTGTGCCGTCTTATACTATATACAGCGTTTGTAGAATTAACATAACTGCATGTCCAGTCTGCAATCCAGCCCATGTCCATATAATAATAAACTGCTTACAGCTGTAGTGAAAGGTATCTACATTCATCAACTGACTTATTTGTAGCTGTTTGTAGTTCTATAGTTCTGTATTACTGATATGAAAGGAAAATATAAAATGAACCCAATCTTTTTGCCTAAAGAGTTAAAAAAAAAAAAAAGCAAAGAAAAACATATATTGTCTTTGTTTTATATTTTCCCTGAAGTGCACTTCCAACATTCGTGTGTCTTAATAAAACCTGCCAACCCTTAAAAGGAAATATACCTGGATGTAGTGATTAAGGGGGGCCAAGCACTTTGTCAACACCCTTAGCGACAGAGGAAGACCCAAAGCCATTGGGACCATCACCGCTTGCTTCCATGGAGACATTCTAAATTTGAAAGTAAAGTAAAATGTCAAGCCATTGCTGAGGCTATCACCTCACTTCCTCTTTTCAGTAGCCCTCCCAAGTTGTAAATGAAGTCAAATCGTGTTTCGTAATTTTAAGTCATGCTCTGCTCTTCTGGTGTATTTTTAAGTGATAACTCGTATCAGTGTATTCTGATGTTTAAAGGTTGGCAGGTCTGGAATGAGGTTGGTAACCAGCTGTAAAATGAATGGGCGGGGCTAAGCCGCTGTAAAGTTAATCTGGAAGATTTTCTTCGTGTGTAGTTCTTATTTAGAAGTAGCTGTTCATAGTTAAGCAGTAGATTTGTGTTTAGTTTCTCTCACTCTGGGATATGAGATGACACTCACACCAATAACTAAACTAAATAATCAGAGACAGAGGCTCAGACCTAAACGACTCTCTAGTGCACACTTGGTGCACTAGATAGTGCGTAGGACGGAATAATCAATCAATGAGAGTCTTACAGAGGTAGTGTTTATCGTCAGTTTCTTCCTCTTTAATGGAGGAAACTTCAGGAATGTTGTTCAGGTCATTTCCACTGTTGCAGGCATTCAGCTCCAGCATCTCCTCCTTCTTCACACAGCCTTCTAATGTGCACGTCCATACATACACACACACACACACACACACTCTTATACACACTGACAGAAATCCATCAGAATGAGAGATTTACAGACTTCATATCAGTAGAAACTGACGAGGTGTAAGCTTCATATGGACTGCTCCAGTCTGATGGTCCACAGGTGGGGCGTGTCCCACTGAGGCTGATGTCCCTACACCTGAAGTTTCTATTTTCACGTCCTCAGACAGCTAAAGACAAAACAACAGTAACACTTATTCAACAAAACACATCAACCCACTTTATAAATCTATTCATTTGAAACAATGATGTAGTTTCAAATCTATAACTATCTCGTAACAAGTGTGAAATGCTGAACTAAAAAAAAAGTTCTTTACACACATTTATATTCTTTTTCTTATTTCTGATTAATCATATGTTTCTCTTCAATAGCTATTACCTCAGAATAGTTATCAAATACTAACGATAAAAATTAACACAGACTAGCTGCTTTACATTACTTTAAAATCAAGCTACTGGATGATAATTGAATTTACTGATTAGTTAACAAACACTCTCTAAATTACATCGCACTAGCTAGAAAAAACAGTAATCCAAATGATCAGACTAAATTATCAGACTTACTAGAAAATGTCCAGCTACATTTACTCAAACTAGCCACAAGTACCCCTCGCTGCAGAATGAAACGTCCATGGGGTGGAGTCAGACCTGCTCCAGCTCCTCCTACCCGGGCTGAGTTGAGCCGAAAGTGTCGTGTCGATTAGAGATTAAGGCCAGTTTATACTTGAGCATGAGTTTGCGTACACATGCAGAAGCAGCATAGATCACACATTTGCCTGTGTACTTTAAGTACATCCGGAGGATTAACCGCGACATCCACAAGATGGCACATCTGAGCCAAAACATCCCCGTCCATCTAATTTCTAAGTCGAAGTGTAAAACGTTTAGCGATTTAACACGTTGCAACCTTAAACACACGGGCGAGCTCTGTTAAAACTTTGCTGTCATCGTGATTGTTGTCATGAGCTGCATCAGAAATCAAAAACTATGACCTTACATTCAAAAGCATTTATTAATCTAGAAAATCTAGATGACTGGTATGCAAAACAGACCTATTGGCAGGTTTGAAGGCAAAATGAGAGGTTTTTTTTCATTCAAACACAAAGCCCTTAGGGGTTAGGTTTAGACTTATAGGAGGAGTTGGACTTTTGATTATGGCTTGCTGATCAGGAAACAGCTTTAGATTTTCTTTTCCACTTCTTATTAAACATAATCAGGTTATATGTGATTAGAAGGATATGATGTAAACCAGCAATGATGCAGAGCATTAAAATACAAAAGACTAACTTTATCTTCATTTTACTGATTTCTCACACGAATCCTGAGTCTGTTGGAGACATCTTTAAGCTTTACCTGTGAGGGAGCAGGATCAGGAGCCCGAGCCTCTCTGGAGGAGCGCCGTCTGTCTCCTGCTGAACTCATTACAGCAGGTCTAAAAAAAATAATTTTAATAACAACAACAACAACAACAACAACAACATCTTAAATATTTTAAGGAAATCAGAGAAATATTTAAAGCTGTTCTTTCACTTTAAACCCTATATTCCAGTTTTTTTAATAAATAAGTTCATGTGTGTGTGTGTGTGTGTATGTAATATATATATATATATATATATATATATATATATATATATATATATATATATATACACACAAAAAAACAAACAAACACACACACACACACACCCCACCAAAAGATTTGAAACGCCAGAAAAA
>CM074978.1:841934-854075 GCA_037576825.1 Pangasius krempfi
GCACTTAAACAGTGAAGTGGAGATCCATTTGGGATTCGGCCACACAGCTTCTGTTTACCTTACCTCAGGGTTTTAAAGAAACAATAACGCCCATATATTTCTAACTGGATCCAATGGAACTGTTACACTCTGCAAATCTCTGTCAGAAAAAAAAAATGTGGAGATGATTAGCTCAAGCAGAATAATTCAGCTTCTCAGGCGAGAAACCTGCAGCCTCTTTTTGTTCTTCAGAGTTTTCTGGAGGTTGGAGAAGCAGCTACTGGGGCACGTTACTGCCTCCACCTGGACTAGAGTGGAGTTTCAGGTTGAAAGAAGCCTAACAAACCTCCACTACTATGATTTATTAGATCATTATTTATTAGATCCTTATTAGACTAGTGTTTCTCGACTTGTTTGTGGCTATGGAATGCATTTTTAGTAAAAACTAAATAATATATGATATGCCTATAATATAAATAATAAAATGAGTAAATGCAGCAATAATAACCCAACTAAAAATCTGTGAGTTGACCTGAAGTGGGCTGTGCACAAGAGATGCGCTTACAATTTGATGGTTACAGAATGTTTTTGCAAAAAATAGTGAGAAAATATTGCCAAGTCAAGATGTGCGTTTGCTGATAGATACATGTTACAAAAACCTGCTGTTTTATCAGGGGTGTGTAGACTTTTTATATCCACTGTAAGTTCACCCACCAGTTACTGGACACTTTTACCAGTGACCCCTCTTGGCCAAGGTGTGCTAATCAGGCAAAGAGCAGAAGTACACAGACCACCTCTGCCCAGCCTACTGCTTGCGAATGTACAGTCCATTGAAAACAACCTGGACAACAACAGGGAGAGAGTTTGTTTCCAGTGTGAATTGAGGAACTGCAATATCCTTTGTTTTGCTAAAAGGGTGGCTTAATTTGAAACAGGTCATGCCAAACTTCCACCACTTCAACATATCACCCCACCAGGGGTGAAAAGACACTGGACCACTGCTATACTCAATTCAGGAAAGCCTACAGGGACATTTCTCTGCCTGCATTTGATAATTCCGACCATGCCGCCATGTTTCTCATACCGGAATATAAGTAAAGGATGTTGAAGTAAGTACCAGTATTGCGAAAGGTCAGAAGCTGGACTATCCAGTCAGAAGCCACGCTGCAGGACATATTTCAGACTGGTTCCAGAAACATCAGCAAGTTTACGGAAATGGTGTTTTGTTACATTGCTACACTGATAGATTAGATAGGGGCCTTTTCTAACCAGAAACTTAGATAAATGGGGAGAAACTTAGATACATGGGAAGATAAATCCATCTGTGATGCACTGAATGCATGCACTGTTGCCTATAATGCTGGACTCCAGATGGGACTGACTTTTGACTTACTGTCTCAAAACATGACCCAAGAAGGACTCTAAAGCAAGTGAAGGAGGAAGGCAGGCCCAGATGATATCCCTGGTAGGTTAGGAAAACCTGTGCTCACTTACTAGCCCCAGTGCTCACCACTATTTTCAATTTGATACTGTCCATTGTCCCTACATGCTTCATGAGATCCACTGTCATTCTTTTTCCCCCATTCCTTCCAACCACTTCTGCCCCATACCGCAGTCACATCGTTCCTCACAAACCCAGAAACATTTATACTACACCACTCCGAGATACGTCTCCAGAACCAAGCCGCGATGGGACACGACCACAACACATGCTCAACTGTCTCCTCACCTCCACATCCAATCGGACACAGAGGTGTGCAGCTTGAGCCATGTCAGTTAAGGTGTTTTCTTACCAGGAGACGTCCCAGAGCCCCCAGCCAGTGTAGCTCTTTACTGGCCCCGTCCAGCCACGCGCGTTGTAAAGCTGCCCACTTGACCCCTGGCACTCGGAGAAGGGTCTCACTTGTTTGCTTCCTGTGATCCAGCACGAGGCCATCCAAAAAACACCATGGCAGGTTGACCACGTCGACATCCCCCTCCAGGGGATCACTGCTCGCAAAATGAACCCTCCGATCCCCTAACCAAGTTTGCAACGAAGGCCACATACACCACCATGGTCTTGAGGGGAGCACAAGCCACTCCTCTTCCACCTTTTTCCCACTCCATGTACATTCTAAGGCGGGTGACCTGCTCACTCCCCCTACCCCTCCAAATGAATATAAATATGCTACGCTCCAGGCGCCTTCCCATTACAAACGGGATGGGGAGACGAAGGCCAGCCAACAGGTTGGAATTCGCCGCAACAACTCTTCCCATAAGGGAGAGGTCCCTTCTGCCCCAGCTCTCAGCCCTGGCTTGCAACTTCCTGAGGGCAATGTCCCAGTTCTTTTGGGCACTTCTCTCACTCAGATTAGTGAAAGACTCCTAACGATAAAATTAGACAGCTGTGTCAGATAGGGGGTGGGGGCTGTTCCATTTCACCTTTCCTAATATAGCACTCACAGTCTTTGGACAAGGAAAAGCAGTGGAGCCATGGAAACATGGCTCCTTGTGACGACAGGCCAGCAGCCCGCAAGCATTCACTCCTCACTCTACTGCCGCTATGGTGCTGAAAGGACAGCGCCACTTCAGCACCACCAGTGCTGTGGAGAGCACAGGAGCGTGTGGCTGCCAGGGGTGGAGTACTCAGGCAGGGCTGGCAGCCAGTGAGGGCTGTGGCGGCTCCCTACCCTCCTTGAGAAGATGGGAGTATAAAAAGAGCCTGTGGTAATGGTAAGGTGAACCGTCTCAGGCTTATGCCCCACAGTAATACTGTCTTCTCTCTCCCGGCACCCTCAGCAGCACCAACCTGCCCGCCTGTCAACCACAGAACCCCTTGGGTCCCGCCGCTGCACTGCAACCTCTTGTGCACTGTGCCCCTTCCAGGAACGACCGTGACCCCTTCACCCAGCACCAAGCCTGCCCTACCACCTTGCACCCCACTTACCCTTTCCGCACCTTGTGCACTTTACCTTCCTCTCCTGTGGTTCATGCTCAGCTCTCCATTTATGCTAAGCACTACACTCCAAGTCACTGCAACCTAGCTCACTGCCAGGTCATGAGAGTGAAGAGCTTTGTTAGTGATTGAGAAATGGCAGAAGCTGTAACACTATGTAGAGCGAATGCTTCAGAAAACTAGGTAGCTGCACACATAATGGTAAACAAATACTGGTTTCCAGATATAGTATGAGGAATAGGCCAAGCACAGTCAAACAGAATGTACACAAATGGTTCCCCAATAGCAGGGATAGGATGGAGTGGTGCTACAGAGATCTGGTTCCTCATATCATCTCAGTGAGTTTTTCCTTGTCAACGTCACCACTGGCTTGCTCATTAGGGATAAATTCACAGTGATAAATTCAAATATTTACAATATATTTTTTGTTAATCCATTTATTTCTGTAAAGCTGCTTTGTGACAATGTCCATTGTTAAAAGCGCTATACAAATAAAATTGAAATGAATTGGTTAGGTTTAACCTGAAATGAATGAGAATATTGTGCATAAAATCAAAATAAACCATGTCGCACTTCTCAACCAAATTTATAAAGATCACACAGTGATTTTATTTAGTATATTTCCTAATGCTCCATATTTTTTGGGCTGTGCTTGCCCCCAGGCCTTGAATTTGACAATCTCTGAAGATAAAGCAACAACAACTTCACCAGAAAACAGATCTGACAGTAAAGGCATAGAGAAAATCTCTTCAACAAACTGGTTAACAAGAGCTTCATTCAGAAAATGGCAGTACATCACTAAGAAAGAGAGACTGAAAAGCTACAGTATCTCTCCGGATCTTAACAGGTTACCTCAGGATCAAAAGGCAAAGAATGATCCATTAGAAAAGTAAACAACCCATTAGCTAAGTTTGCTGGCTAGAAACCATATCTGGAGATGACAACAACAACAACAAAAAAAATCTACAGGCTTGGGAGATTTCTGTTTCATTTTACAGGCAACACAATCAGCAAAAAGGTGATCAAGTTTCTTAGAATAAAAATAAATAAATTCTTTCTTAGAAACCACACCTTCATTAACAGACCTTTTAGATGAAGGCATGGAAGAGATATTGGGCCCAAGTTATAATTTTTTGTTAAAATTTCATGTAAATGTTTGCATAAGCCAAACTGAACTAAAGAACTCTGCCAGATTTACAAAAGACAAAAAAGTTTTTGGAAATACTGATTTTCTTTGTATTTGTGCATGTTGATGAATGCGAAAGGCCATAAAAGGCCAAGTTCACAGAGGGAAAGGTGAATGTTATTTTGACTCATGGCAATAAAAAATATTATTTAACAGTGTAACTGAAAGGTTAATATCTGGAGCCAAATTACAGAAAAGGTGAATTAAGTGCAGCGAAACAAAAATGGTTTGACATGAAAATGGAGGAGTCTCACTCCAAAATCTAGTGGAAAGCCTTCCCAGAAGATCGAGGATATGATAACAGCAAAGGGGGGACTAAATATGGCATGGGATGTTCTAAAGTCGATGAGTCGATGGTCAAGTGTCCACAAACTTTTGGCCATATAGTGCATGTTTAGCCAAGGTGTACATGAACCTTTGACCTGGACTGCAGGCACTATAGGAACTGCTTATTCTACATACTCTTTTCTTCTTGTCATTCGTGTACAAGTTGATATTTGTCTCATATGTCCATAAGATGTTAATCTAGAACTGTACTTCCTGTTTTTGAGGCTTACCAATTGTTTACATCTTCTTGTAGACCTGTATTGTAGATCTGTATTTACTCTGGTGTAGCCTTCTCTTGAATGTTGACTTTGACACAGATACACCTACCTGCTGGAGGGCATTCTTCATCTGGCAAACTGTTGTGAAGTGTTTTTTCTTCACCAGGGAAAGAATTGTTCTGTCATCCACCACAGTTTCTTTTGTACAAAAGAATGTACAAAATAGTTGAGCCTGATGCTGGCTTGCTCCATATATGAGATGGTCAGAATTTCGGCTTTCATTTCTTGATATTTACATATAAATGTGGTGTTACACGACATAGAACATGGCACCTTTGACGGCAGACCACCCAATTTTTAGCTGAGCAAGAGTATTGGAACAGATGGTCTTAAAGTAAATAACAATATTTGGTTGCATATTTCTTGCTTGCAATAACTGCATCAAGTCAGCGACCCACTGACATCACCAAACTGTTGCATTATTCTTTTGTGATGCTTTTGCAGTCTCGTACCGCAGCTTCTTTCATTTATTTTGGGGGATTTCTCCCATCAGTCTCCTCCTTCAAGAGGTGAAATCCTGCTCAATTGGGTTAAAGTCTGGTGATTGACTTAGCCAGGCTAAAACCTTCCACTTTTTTCCCCTGGCTCCAGAACTTTTGTGGCTCTTGTCTATATTTCTTTGTAAATTCCAATCTGGCCTTATGATTTTTACTGCTATTGAGTGGTTTGCATTTTGTGGCATCTATATTTCTGCTCTCAAAGTCTTCTTCAAATGTTGGATTGTTGAACCTTCACCCCTGCCCTGTGGAGGCTGTTGCTTACATCACTGACTGTTGTTTTTGTTTTGTTTTTTTTCACAGCTCTCTCGATATTTCGGTGATCAACTTCTGTAGTTTTCCTTGGCTGACCTGTTTGATGTCTGGCTATTAGTACACCTATGGTTTCTATCTTTTTCGGGACATTCAAATTGCTGTATTGGCTATGCCCAATGCTTGTGCAATGGCTCTGATTGATTTCCCCTCTTTTCTCAGCTTCAAAGTGGCCTGCTAGTGACAGCTCTTTGGTCTTCATTGTGGTTTACCCAACAAAGGTTTATTTAACAATAAACACAGTCTCCATGGATGAAACCCAGGGCTCATTCAAGAGTAGACAGAGCTTTTAATTGTTCAATCAATCAATCCAACAGGGCACAACTGGGCAGCAAGAAACACCCATCAGTCACTTGTTACAATATATTTGATCACTTGAAAAATGGGTGGGTTCAAACAAAACGTGCCATATTCTAAGTTGTTTAACACATCTAGAAAAATATCAGGAAATATCAGGAAATGAAAGCTGAAATTCTGGTCTATCATCTCAATCATCTTTTGATCTCAAACCCAAATGTCTTCAGTTTATAGCCAAAACAAAAGAACTGGCCTTGCCTTGACTTTACAGCCAATTAAATTGGTTTACCCTCTTCGTTAAATTTTTTTTTAGTCTTTTACGAGTATTTTCTAAAAGGAGGTTGACAACAGTTCCTGCCATTTCATGCCAAAAAAGCTGCAAGCTAAAGACAGTAGTGACAGTTAGCTAGCTAGACTTGTTTCAGCAACACGTTTCAGAAATGAATAGTATTAATCAATCAGAACATTATACTTAGTTTATTTACAATATTTACAACTTACAAAGAGAAAATAATAAGATATACCAATGTGGAAAATGGATTTGTATTAGGCTACTCAGGTAACCAGCATTGCAACTCCAAGCGACTCCAAGAGTTGGTTACATGGTTTTACCCCTTTTATCTCCCAATCATCACATGGAGATGCTTTGCATTTGGGACAGCTAAGAGTGCACTGTTCAATACCTGGTGAGATATTTTCTATGCAAAACCCTGTTTATATGCATACAGCTGAGTGTACAGTTAGTAGAGCTAGTGTCCCACTGACAAACAGCTGGCTAGTGTAATCTTACCATGTAGGTTAGCAAACTACATTCACCATCCACTTTATTAGGAACACCTCTACAACTGTACATCCATGCAGTTATCTACTCAGCCAATCATGTGGTAGCAGCACAATGCAAAAAATCATGAAGATACAGGGCAAGAGCATCATCATCATGATTGCTGGTCCCATATGGACTGATTTGAGTATTTCAGAAACTGCTGATCTCCTGGGAATTTCACACATAACAGTCTCTAGATTTTACACAGAATTATCACCTTAGAATTTATGAATCTTTTCTTAAGGCTATTTATAGTCAAAAGCAAACATTAAAATAAGAATATGAATCACTGGAATAACATGATATACTTTGCCTTCCACAGAAAGTCAAGATAAATAAAATGCAAAAATACAGAGAACACGGATAATTTTAAGTCAAAAAAAGTAATGATAGACATATTCAATTTGATACATAATTCAAATAATGTAATGGGTCTGTGTTAGTGCACTTATGGGTCTTAAATGTAAGTGAATAAGTAAACCTCTTTCCACACTGTAAGCAGTGATACGGCTTCTCTCCTGTGTGAATGCGCTGGTGTAGTTGGAGAGTGCTTTGTTGAGAGAAACTCTTCCCACACTGTGAGCAGTGATACGGCTTCTCTCCTGTGTGGGTGCGCTGATGTCGTTGGAGATGACTCTGATGATTAAAACTCTTCCCACACTGTGAGCAGTGATACGGTTTCTCTCCAGTGTGAGTGCGCTGATGTCGCTGGAGATGACTCTGATGAGTAAAACTCTTCCCACATTGTGAGCAGTGATACGGCTTCTCTCCTGTGTGAATGCGCTGGTGGACATGGAGATGACTCTGTAGTGTAAAACTCTTTCCACACTGTACGCAGTGATACGGCTTCTCCCCTGTGTGAATGCGCTGATGGACATGGAGGTTACTCTTTTGATTGAAACGCTTTCCACACTCTGAGCAGTGATACGGCTTCTCTCCTGTGTGAATGCGCTGATGTAGTTGGAGATGACTCTGATGAGTGAAACTCTTCCCACACTGTGAGCAGTGATACGGCTTCTCTCCCGTGTGGATGCGCTGGTGTTGCCGGAGATCACTTTTCTGAATAAAACTCTTTTCACATTGTGAGCAATGATATGGTTTCTCTCCTGTGTGAATGCGCTGGTGTTTTCGGAGATTACTCTTTTTATTAAAACTCTTGCCACACTGTAAGCAGTGATACAGCATCTCTCCTGTTTGACTGCACTGATATGTTTTGAGAGCACTCTGATGAGTAAAACTGTTTCCACTTTCTGAGCAAATATGAATTTTCTTCTCTATTTCTTTCTGAGAAGTGTTGGAACTAAAGGTACCAGATGTTTGCTGATTACTGGAGCTGTTTGTTGGCAGCTGACTCTCTCCTGATTTCTGCTGTCTCATATCTTCACAGTGGTAGCGCTCGATGTGTTTGTTGAGGTAAATTTGAGACTTATAATAAAGTGGACACAATGAGCAGGAGAAAAGTTGAAATGGAGCTTTGTTCACTTCTGGAGCAGTGAAAGAAAAAAAGAAAAAGAAAAAACATTAGAAACATATCATAAAAATATATCTATCCCTGTGTAAACGAGTGCTAAAATGATTTGATAAGTAAAAAGATGTATTATTATTGCTGTTATCTAAATCAATAATAAGCCCAAGAATCACTTAGTGTTAGGGTAAAGCAGGGTCAGGTAGAGCACCAAATACACTCAATGGCCAGACTTAATTGGGAGAACTGTAATAATGAGCAGAATGATGATCAAACACTTTTAAACAGTCTTCATATCCCCACATAGTGAGAAAACCAGTTTCAAAAGAAGAGCAACATTATTGCTGTAATTAAGCTAAATGTAGGCCTATAATTGGTCTGAGGAATGCGAGGAACGTTAGTAGTCAAATTCACTGAAAGCCTGACATTCCGTACAAGGAATAAGAGGGAGCATAAGATCACAGATAAATGCGTTTAGCTGATTAGCTGCCCATTAGCCAGAAAACTTGCCAATGGCAAGTGTACATACTATGCATTGACAGGGTTCTGTCAAGTCAATTTATGGCTTAACAGTCACTAGCATAGTTAAAGGTGAGCTGGATGTGGACAGCACACTTAACTTGCCATCTGAGACAGATCTGTCACAAGAAGTACCTGAGAAGGCTCTGGTTACTGCTCTGAAATGAGGTGAAACAGACAGCAGCATGAATCATGCTCTATCTGATTATATGCAAATGCACAAGGCTCAAGGTGACCAGCATTATTGTGACAATAAAGGATGAAGGGGACAGTGGATGGTGTCTTCGCTGATGAACAGATCTACTGAATTTGTGCAGTTTGTGAAGCTGTCCCCACTACCCTGAACCCCTGCCTTGAGAACGAATCTACCACTGGTCAGTCCAGGATAAGTAGCATGGAAACAAGTGAAGCAGTGAATCATCCATGTCAGTAGCTACCAGACTAGATTAAAGATGCCCACAGGCACTGCTCCCCAATCATGTTTCTATACTTTATCAGTAAAATGCAGCGCTTCAGTCCTTGCATCAAGTACACTATTACCAAAAGTTTGTGGACATCTGAGCACCACTCATCACACATGTTCAGCCACAAGCGCATTCATGAGCTCAGGAAATGATAATGTGCCTTTGGCATTCCAATTCATCCCAAAAGTGTTCAGTGGGGATGTGATCAGGGCTCCCTAGAATTCTTCCACTCCAACTTTGGTAAAGCATGTCTTCATGGACCTGGCATTGTCTACCAGGTCCCTATACTCCTCTTCCTGTCCATCACAGAAGCACCTAATCACCGCAGTGTCATCTGAGAATTTCTGCAGGTGACAGAAATCCGACTTGTACTGTAAGTCTGTGGAGTACAAGGGGAAGAGGAAGGGGGATAGCACAGTTCCCTGTGGTGCTCTTGTGCTGCTCAGTAGTCAGTCAGGCAGGCAGCTCCCCAGCTGCAAGAACTGAGGTCTGTCTAATAGGTAGTTTGTGACCCAGGGGATCATGGAATTGTCAACCTGCATTCTACCTATCTTCTCACTTGGATTGTGTTGAATGCACTTGAGAAATGTGGTGTTCAGGCAGTCCAGATGGGATTGGGCCTTCTGCAGTAAATAAATTACTGTATTTCCATGCCTAACTCTGGCTGGTAAACAAAATGCATGGGGTCCAAAAATTAGCTCACTTGAGGTCTGAGGTGGGCCAAGACCAGTCTTTCCAGGACCTTCATTTGAAGGCAATTTATCTGTAGTCATTTAGGAATGATAAAGCCATCTTTGGTACAAGGACCAGACATGATGTTTTCCACAGCACTGGCACCCTTTCCTGATGAAGGCTTTGGTTGAAGAGATGCTGAAGGATCCGACATAGCTGGTTTGCACAAACCTTCAGTGCCCTGGAGCTGATTCCATTAGGGCCTGCAGCTTTGCCCTGTTTTAGCTTCTCCAGCTGTTTCTTCACTTGGCCAGTGGTAATAAACAGGTTGTGGGTTGGTGGTGTGAGTTCTTTGTAGGGTTTAGGGAAGTTGGCTGTGGGGTGGGGTAGGTTGAGTGGTTGTGGGATGAGTGGTGGAGGTAAGAGAATGAGGGAGGGTGTGTGGTGGTCATGTTTAGAGGGGGAGGTGAGTAGTGGTGGTGGTGGTAGAGGAGATTTGGGAGGATGTGTGGCTGCTGCAGGTGGGGGAAGAGGGTGGCATGCTGAACCTGATGAAAAACACATTCAGTTTGTTGGCTCTGTCCAAGCTGCCACCAACTGGCTGTTGCTTCACCTTCAAGCCAGCCCACACCTCCATTGCATTGTTCTGTTGAAACCTATGCTCTAGCTCCTTCTGTAAGTTTCCCTGTTCTCCCGCAGCCACAACTCCTCCTGCACCCTTCTCATCTGTTCTTTGTCCTTAAAAAGCTTGATTTTTCTTGGTATCTTTGGTAATCCTGGGTTTATTGTTGGAAAAACTGTGTGCCCTCCTGACTGAAACAATGGTGTCTGTGCAGAAAATATAGTCTGTCATGCCGTTAATGTGTGAGCCAGCTGGGGAAGACAACACTTACAGCACTTGGCAGATGCCCTTATCCAGAGCGACTTACAATTATCTCAACTTAGCAAATTATACAACTGAGCAGTTAAGGGTTAAGGGCCTTGCTCAAGGGCCCAGCAGTGGCAGCTTGGTAGTGCTAGGATTTGAACTCGCAACCTTCCGATCAGAAGTCCAACATCTTAACCACTGAGCTACCAAACACTTCCCAGTCTGTGGTCTCATAGCAGACCTGCAGATCTTCCTCTGCTTACCATGACCACCTCTTAATAATCTAATTTATCATAAGAAACAGGGATGTTGAGTCATGTTTAAGAACAGTATACAGTCTCCTGTGAAAGTTCTGGAACGGCAAGGCCAATTCTTTTGTTTTTGCTATACACTGATGCCATTTGTGATCAAAAGATGAACATAAGAAGACATATCAGAATTTCAGCTTTCATTTCCTGATATTTACATCTAGATTTGTTAACAACTTAAAACATGGCACCGTTGGCGGCAGACCACTCAATCTTTTGGTGAGCAAAAGTATGGAACAGATCGTCTTAAAGTAAATAACACTTATTATTCGGTTGCATATCCCTTGCAATATCCCTTGCTTTCAATAACTGCATCAAGCTGGTGACCCACTGACATCACCAAACTATTGCATTCTTATTTTGCAATGGTTTGCCAGGCTTGCACTGCAGCTTTTCACTTGTTTGTTTTGGTGGGTTTCTCCCATCAGTCTTCTCTTCAGGAGGTGAAATGCAGGCTTAATTGGGTTAAAGTCTGGTGATTGACTTGGCCAGGATGAAACCCCCCCGATGAAGTCCTTTGTTGTGTTTTTGGGTCATTGCTGCATGATGAAGTTCTCTGTAAATTGGCAAACAATGTTACTGTAGACTTCTGAATTCATTCTGCTGCTACCATCATGAATTCCATCATCAATAAAGATTAGTGAGCCCGTATCAGAAGCAGCCATGCACACTCAAGCCACGACACTACCTCCACTGTGCTTGACCGATGAGATTGTATGTTTTGGATCATGAGGAGATCCTTTCTTTCTCCACACTTTGGCCTTTCCATCACTTTAGCAGAGGTTAATCTTTGTGTGTGTGTGTGTGTGCGTGTGTGCGTGTGTGTGTGTGTGTACACAGAGAGAGAGAGAGAGAGAGAGATCACTCATAATATTAAAACTAACTTTCTAATATTGTGCAGGTCCCCCTTGTGCCACCAAAACAGCTCTGACCCATTGAAGCATGGACTCCACAAGACCTCTGAAGGTGTGCTGTGGTATCTAACACCAAGACGTTAGCAGCAGATCCTTTACGTCCTGTAACTTCAGGCATCAGACTTGTTTGTCCAACACATCCAACAGATGCTCGATGCCAAGTCAACACCTTGAATTCTTTATGTTCCTCAAACCATTCCTGAACAATTTTTGCAGTGTAGCAGACGCCCTTATCCAGAGCGACTTACATTTATCTTATTTCTACAACTGAGCAGTTGAGGGTTAAGGGCCTTGCTC
>CM074978.1:872976-888929 GCA_037576825.1 Pangasius krempfi
CAGTGATGAATCACGAATCTGCATTGGCCTAGGAGATGATGCTGGAACTTTTGTCTGGTGCCGTTCTAACGAAACATGTGAAGATGACTGCCTGAAGAAAACAAATTTCCACATTGCATGTCAGGTAAAGGACCAGGGGAGGTGGCAGTCAGTACCTCAGCAGTCAGTACCTCAGCAGTACACTGAAATTCTGGACACTTTTCTCTTTCCATCCAAAGAAAATAGGTTTGGTGGTGATGACGTAATTTTTCAGGATGACAACGCATCATGCCACAGAACAAACGGTGGTAAAGCTTTTCTTCAGGAAAGGCATTTCAAATCAATGACAAGCCAAGCAAACAGTCCAGATCTCAATTCAATTGAAAGTTTATGGTGGATATTAAAAAAAAACTGGTCCATGATAAGGCTGTCAACTGCTATTCGAGAAAGCTGGAACCAGATTCATGGGGAATATTGTTTTTCATTAGTGAAGTCTATGCCTCAAAGAATTCAGACTGTCATAAAAGCCAGAGGAGGCGCAACAAAGTACTAATTGTTTTTTTGTTGATGATTCCATAATTTTTTCCTCAATATTGAGTGATTCCATACTTTTTTCCTCTACTTGATTTGGAAAATGACATGCCATTAATAAAAAAAAATGTCACTGAATTTTTTTGATGTATGTTTCACAAAGCCAGAATGTTAAGCTATTGAACAAAACCTTTTTTGTGTCATATCTGTGATTTGTTTGTTTGCTATGAAGTAAAAAAGCTGGGCGAACATCCTCTAAGTGTGGTGATTCCATAATTTTTGCCAGGGGTTGTAGTTACCTCCCCGATCAACCTTCTTATCATTGTCCTCTCCCGCCTTCCCGGTTACCTAGGGGACTTTCTTGAAGAAATGGACACGTTCCTCAGTCTTTTACCTACCGACAGTACCCCTCTTACTGTCCTCGGTGACTTCAATTTCCCTCTGACAAGCTCCAGTCCTCTTGCCTTCTCCTTCTTCTGCATTCCTTCTCCTTGACATTCAACAGCTGCCCTCCCACACACAATTAAGAAAATACCCTGGACCTGATCTTCAGACACCCCTCTCCTGCTACAGACATCAATGCTATCCTATTCCAGATCTCCAATCACCACTTGCTATCCTTCACCATCACCCTCCCTATCCTGTCTAAAACCAGCTATCAGTACTTCTGTCCCACTCATCGAAACCTCCACTCTCCACGCCTGACTCATTTTCCTCCCTACCATTGGAGTTAGCCACAGACACTTTGCTCTCCTCACTTTCCTCATCCATGGACCTCCTCTGCCCACTATCTTCTAAACCCAGGAAGATTTCTTGCCCTGTTCCTTGGCTATCGGATGTGTTACACAACAATTGGAGAGACTTAGGAACAGCAGAGAGAGAGTGCAAGAAATCACAACTCGACACCAATCTTACTACTTACCATGCTCTCCTATCCAAATTCTCATCTGAAGTGACTTCTTCTGTTAAGACTGCCTTCTACAAGGAAAAGCTGGAAACTTCTGCACAAGATCCCTGCAAGCTCCACAACATCTTTTCTTCAGTACTCACTCCACCAGCTCTGTCCTCCCTGACTGCTGAAGACACACTTTTATGATGGGAAGATTCTGCCAGACCTTCACTTCTACCCCAACTCCTACACTACACACTCAAGATTCCCCTTCTCCTTTGCTGGCACATTTTTCTAAACTAGTAACAGAGATAGTCCAAGTCATCTTGCCCTGCAACCCCACCATTTGCCCATTGACTCCAGTCCCTTTTACAATGCTCCACACCATCTCGCAAGATCTCCTCCCCTTCATCACTACTATCATCAATGGCTCCATAACATCTGGTCATGTACCAACTTCAAGTGAGCAAGGGTTATTCCCATCCTGAAGAAACCCACTCTGGAGCCCTCTGACATCAGTAACTACTGACAGGTATCATTTCTCTCTTTGAGGATTTTAGAAAGAAAAACTGTCTACAATCATCTCTCTCATACACACAAACACACGCGTACAGAACAGCATCCAAAATCCAAACCAGTCTGGTTTCACAGCGGCATATTCCACAGATACTACACTTTTGGCCATCATTGAGAAGCTACATGTTGCTAGATCAGCCAAACTGTCATCAGTCCTCATCCGTCTCAACCTTTCAGCAGCATTTGACACAGTGAACCACAAGACCAAGGGTCTACCCTCATGTGTCTTGGAATTCATGGTGCAGCATGGCAATGGTTTGCTTACTACCTGGAAGGTCTGTCATCAGTTGACATGGAGGGGATCCACATCTGCTTCCCAAAGACTCTTCTGTTCTCCCTTTATACTTGATCTCCTGGTGCGGTCATATCCTCACTGTTTTTCATATCACTGCTATATGGCTGACCATCAACTCATCCTCTCCTACCCTCCCTCTGACACTCATGTTTCTGCTCAGGTCTCAGCATGTCTGGCAGACATGGTTGACAGCTCATAAGATGAAACTTAATCCCAGCAAAACTGAACTGCTTCATCCCAATGTCTGAGTAGGTTTGAGCTTCTGTTTGTCAGAAGATGGGTGAAAACTGGTAATTGCATTTGATTCTAAGGTTCATTTTATAGCTCTGGCTTGATTTTACAGCACTGCCCATTGATAAAGTGACATGTAGCCAAGTATGCTGATCCATAATCAGAATTTGTGCTCTGCATTTAGCCCACCCAAGTGCGCGCGCACACACACATGCAGCCTTTTTTGCTGCAGCACTGGGGAGCAGTTGGGGGTTCGGTGCCTTGCTCAAGGGTCTCACCTCAGTCATGGTATTGAGGGTGGAAGAGAGCGCTGGTTAGTCACTCCCCCACACCTACACTCCAACCCCCAACCTTCAGATTACAAGTCCGACTCGCTAACCGTTAGGCAAGACTGCGCCCAGGTTGATGGTTGCACAGTGAACCAACTACATTGCCTTCTTGTGTTGTTGGTGTAAAAGCTGAGCATGATCCCTAACTGAAGCCTATAATTTCTGAAACGAAGTGAGTCAAAGCATGTTCAAGCATTTTTCAACGGTGAACCTGGTAGCTACTGTAGTCGTGGCCGAGTGGTTAAGGCGATGGACTAGAAATCCATTGGGGTCTCCCCGCGCAGGTTCGAATCCTGCCGACTACGTCGGAAAGCTTTTGTCAAAGGGCAGCTGAAACCTGATTTGCAGTGTCTGTTACCCAAGATTGTATGACAAACAATGGACTGCTATTGGTGGGGCAAAAGGGAAAAATAAAGGAAATTCAGTTATTGTTTTCATAAGTCTTCTCACTTGTTTTCTTCACTTTTGTTTCAGTGAAAATGAGTAGAAGTTACTGAAAGGTCAACACTTTCACCTTATTTTCCCAAAAGTTCAAAACAGACATACCAATAATATTCCGATTTGTCAACATTAATGTCTTTTCACTTAATATAAAATTCTTTGTACATGCTTTCATAAGACTGAAAGACTAACACTTTGCACATATCTCTCCAAATACACTTTATTCCAACTGACATATCATTTATATTATTGCTTATCAAAGACAGTTGTTTCACTCAAAGAGCTTTTCTCTAAACATATTCAGTTCCATAAAAATTAAGGTTCATAGTTCTTTGTCACATATTGCATACATGTGATGTATTAATGTAGTGAAATTAGTGCCTCGTCCCACAGTGCAACGGTGATACATAATAAAACAGAATATAATACGTAAATGCAGAATATAATAAAAACAAAATATAATGAATAAAATAGAATAGAATCTTTTTGTCCATAGTTGTGTATGTGTGTGTGTGGTAGAGTAATATGCAGACTTCTCAAGTGTCCTCAGTAATTACACAGACAACTTTACAAGTTACAACAAAAGCTTGAAAGAAATTAAAACATTTATAGCTTTTAAAGAGTGTCTTTCTGCTCTGTGATGGTCTGCCCAGATGCTGGACAGTACCATTTTCCTTTAACTTGTGTATGGCCAGTAAGTTTGCTTTTTGATTGACCACATGTTTTGCACTGATAGCAGTAGCCTTCTTTTGATTGCCACTTCTTTTGGCTCCCCTCTTGCCATACACACTTGATCCTCAACAGCTGCCTTTCATAGTCTCCAGTCAATCCTGAGACAGTGGTGTTGGAGCTGATGGTTGATGACCCTGCTGATCGGACAAGTCAGAAAACCCAGGCCAGGTATTCCACCCAGGACAGTGCTGGACCCCAGGCCAAAAAAGATGTTCTGATATGCTGATTGACTGGAGCCAGTGCTAATTGCAATTCCTACCTCAGTGTCTGTGTGTGCAATGGAAGACACTGCAGTCCCAGAAGGAGGGCTGTTCTTATACAATTACGTTGGTGAATTAATGCCTCACCCAAGGTGTCCTGGTCAGTTCTCTTCTGTCTGTCAAGCAGTCTGGAAAAAACACACAAACGCTTTCAATTTCAGAAGAGCACAATTAAAAAGGTTTTTTAATCACTTTTTTAATCATCAGAATTTTAAATGCATACAATTTTCTCAATACAATCAACTTGTAGTTCAAGACATTTATATTTGTACAGTTATATTTGTAAAGTACAGTTGCTCATGAGAATATATTACATATATCCAATTTTTTACTATTGACCTAAATGTAGGAAGCCAAAATCCATCTCTCCAAGAAGACACTGTAGTGTTGTTTATTGTTACTAGCACCAAGTTGGTCTGGTCCATTAGCTCCCTGCAGTCTTCAAACAGCTGCTTGGTGTGACTGAATGTCTTCACAATTGACTGGGGAATGGGAAAGGTTTTTCCCATGTTGTCTTTTGGCCTATTTCTTGCTTCCCTGCATTCCTTAAAAAGCTTGAGGGCAATGCATTCTGAAACCCTGTTGATATCAGGTCTCTGGGCAGCCTGGCCATGAGTCATTAACAACCTGTGGATAAAAAGATGCACAGATTATATTATGTATGATCAGTATTCTATCACTTAACTTAGTATGGGTCAAGTCAATTTATATATCGCTTTATACAATACAAAATAGCTTCAAAGCAGCTTCACAGTAAATGTTGAGCATTTCAAAATTCAAGAAAAACAAAGCAGCTCTACAGAGGATAATACAGTGTCAGTGAATTAAGTGCTACAATAGTTTCAGTGCCTGCATCACTGAAATTATACCGACTATTATTTGTCTTTATGCCCCCAATGAGTAAGCCAAAGGCAATGGTGGCAAGGAACATAACCTCTATCAGGTGATAGTAGGGGAGGAAAAAAAACAAGCCCAAGGGCGAGGGGGGGAGGGGTCGTTAGTTCTCCTTTCTTTACAGTATGAGTACAATGTGATTGTTGATTCCAAGCTACAGCACAAGTCAAATTTTTTAAATTGATGGTATTTAGCTTACAATAAATACTACAGATGAAAACAGCATGTAGTTTGACTGGCAGTAAAAGTCTAGCTGATTGTTAGGGTCTGTGCTACGGCCTTAGCTGGTTGAAGAGGGCTGTTCATTAGAGCTTTAAGTCTGTAGACTAATTACATTTGTAATTTACAAAATGTGTGCATCCACTAAAGGTCAAATCACCTCTCAGCTGCTTGCTAACCAGGGGCTGAACGACTACACTTCCATGAAGTGCTCCATGGACCTGGCGAGGTCTTCCTCTTTCATTTAAGTAAATATTTGGAGGGGGATTGGTCAATCCTCTGTATTTCCCATATCAGCACATAAAACACCAGAAAGATACATTGTTTATGGGCATTCAAGATTAACATAATAGCATCTGTTATATGATTAGGTTAAAGTTAGATTTTACAGTTGAATGGGTCTGTCTGTTTCTTTGATCAATGATTACTTCTTTGTTTTCCTTCATCTGTAACTGTCCTCTCCACCCTGAGGAGAATCAAACTGTGCGTGAATGTTGGCATGTTCCAGTTCTCCTTACTAGACAGTGAACAAACCATTTGGTGATTAAGCAAGTGTGAGGTAGCTAATAGTCGGGGTTGACTCCAGTGAAGCCTTCCTCCCCTACAGGTGAGAATATCACCTTTAAGCCTTTGTATAAGGTCAACACCTGTAAGGACTGCCTAGTGAGTGCCTATAAAACATGTCTCCCTTAGATAGAATGTTTTCTGGGACATGGTATGGATCAAATCCAATGATCATTGTGTTCTCTTGGTATCTCTGTTTTTTTTTTTTGTATTCACCGCAATTACTTTTCCCCACTTTTATGATGGTCATAAATATGGCAGATGATCGGAAAATGTCACAAGACAGAAACAGAAATACTAACATACTCCTAACATCTAGGCCAGCTCCCTCCATGAGAATCAACAGGTCAAAATGACCCCAGACATCACAGATTGGGTCAAAATGTGTACAGGCATTTTGAAAACTCGAGATGTGCATGTTTATGAATTCATCTACTAAACTCAGCAAAAGTCAGAAAGATTCAAGGTTTAAAAATATGACTAGCATATTTGAGAGATGTCGAATTTGGTTTGGGGTCCATTTGACCCCAGACATTATAGCAGTTATTCGGTTAAGAGCAGTGTGGAGTTTTCTCTTTTACTGTTTGAATCCAATATTTTGACACACATAACCAACTTTTTTCCAGCTGTTTACCTTCACTCAAGACATAATCAGTTGTGTTTAAATGAAATACTATACAGAACAGGAATTTCGTTCAATTTTAAGTGTATTTGACTGCTCAGACGCCCAACCAAGTTTTCGTGCCGAGTTTCCGTACCAAGTTTTCACCTTTTCATGCTCATCAGAAAAAGCCACGAGTTATCTCTGGCAACTTTTTTTTTCTTTTTTTACTCTTAACACCAAACACATCCCACTCTGTATTTTTACATTCGTCATTAATATTATTCTATATACTATAACTTGTATTCTATTCTATATACTTGCCCTGCCCACTGAAAGCAGAGCAGACATATCTACATTCATATTGCAATATAAATGGTTGCCGCAACTTATATCGTTATATCGCCCAAACCTAGCACCTAATATTTGTCAATGTTAAACTACCGATTTAACAATAATGTAGGCTAAATTAACGCTCGTATACTCACCTCCATGTTATCCAAAGATCCCAAAAAAGCTTAAAACCTGTGTTATAAATTTGAATCTGGCTGGTGCTATGAGCTCTCCGGGCAGTCGGGATCATGAATGGGTCCGGAGGCCACTTTTTCTCTTTTTATTATTTTAATCATATGCTTTTGTCACATGACTATGTTTCAGCCAATGGCTGTTTTGCCCCGTTTTATTTCCCCCTGAATAATTTAGAATGTATTATGACTTGTAAGAAATTGTTAGGAACACTTTGACAGTCTGATCACTGGAGGGTGGTTAAGCTGATGGACTAGAAAACCACTGGGGTCTCCCCGTGCAGGTTTGATTTCTGCTGACTACGTCTGATTTTTTTTTTTTTTTTTTTTTTTTTCTCCTCCTCTCTTCTTTCTTAAAGGGCGCCTGAAACCTCTTCTGCGGTGTCTGTTACCCAAGCTTGTATGACACAGTGGAGCAGTTCAAAAGCCAGGTATGTGTCCTGAACAAAAACTGCTGTTCTCCTAGAGTGGTTGTGGTTGAGTTTGCTTTTAACGCATTGCCTGTGTTCAGGTCGCAATCCCACTTCTGACATTTGACATTCCCTCCCATTGCTCGACGTTGGTGATGGTTGATCTCATACTGAAGTCCGTTGTTGCATGTTAAGATATTGACAGAAATCCATTGAAGTCTCCCAGCACAGGTTGGAATGCTGAAGAGTAGGAGCTTCTGTTTGCCAGATGATGGGTGAAAACTGGTCATTGTAGTCCATTTTGCAGCACTGGCTTGATTTTACAGCACTGCCCACAGATGGTTGCACAATGAACCAACTGTTCAGGCATTGTTCCACACTAATCCTAGCAACTGCTGTAGTCGTGGCCGAGTGGTTAAGGCGATGGACTAGAAATCCATTGGGGTCTCCCCGCGCAGGTTCGAATCCTGCCGACTACGTCTGAGGTTTGTTTTGTCAAAGGGTGGCTGCAACATGGTTTGTAGTGTCGGTTACCCAAGCATGTATGTCGAACAATGGAGCAGTTAAAAATCCTGGTATGTGTACGTATTCAAAACTGCTGCTTTCCTGGGGCCTGTACTATGAAGCCGGTTTAGGTGGCAGCTAGACAGGTAAGTTTCAGTTTAGTTTATGCCAACCCAGGGTTTTAGGCACCATGATAGTGGCTCAGCTTTTACCGGTGTTCATCTCCATAGTAACTTGCGTTCCACGGCTAACCTACTCCGGGACAGATTATGTTCTCCGTAAGAGATCTCAAACTGAAACTGGACCAATCTGCTGTGAGCAAAGTGACACAACTAATTCAACTTAGTGTCTGTTGCTATGGCTTCACCATTTCTTCGTAATCCTGTGGACATCTCAGGGCAAATTGTAAGCAGAGCACTTTGCAGAGAAAGAGTTTTTAGGGATAGACAAAATCCCCTGGCTTTCCCTGATACTTACTTGGCTGATTTTGTGAATAGAAAATCCTCTCACAGCCTTATTATTCAAATAAGCCTACTGTAAATGTGAGCTGATTTGTCTTATCAGTGAGATGAATTTTGACATGAAACTTTCAATTAATAGTAATGTTAACACATGACACTGACCTACTCTACATTTTATCTGCAGATGACTTGTGATCATGAATATACAGGGATTATGAATGTAAGAGGTTTTTGCTAACCCCCTATCCTGACCCTCAGACAAAAGCACAGAACCACTTCAATGTGTTCAAAACAGTCCTGAAGAGCAAAGATGGCTCCTGGCCAGGTTTTCACCTGCTTCAGAACCGGTTTGGAGTGTCTGACTAGCAGTCTGTATGCTAGGATTAGCATAACGGAGATGTGGTCCGAGTAGCCAGGGTGGGGGCGGGGCTCCGCCCGGGAAACGCCGGGGATGTTTGTGTAAACAAGGTCCGGCACGTTCTTCCCTCTTGTTGCAAAGTCCACATGCTGATGGAATTTAGGGAGCACTGACTTGAGATTTGCATGGTGAAATCTCCGGCAACAATAAACAGTCCATCAGGGTTTGAATTCTGCAGCTCACTAATAGCCCCATACAGTACACAGAGCGCCTCCTTAGCATTAGCGCTGGAGAGAATGTATACAACGATTATGAGAACAGTGGTGAATTCCCATGGTCAATAAAAAGGTCTACAGCTAACAGTCACAAAGTCCACCAGCGATGAGCAGTAACTAGAAACTAGCACAGAGTTCTTGCACGCAGAGTTCTTGCTGGAGTCGGATGTAATCCAGTTTATTGTCCAGGGAGCAGACCTGTTTTTAGCCTAGCATGGACCCCCGCCCTCTTGCCGCGCTTTTGCTTTCTCACTCACCACTTGCGACGTCCCCTCCCCCAGCCACCGGCATCAGGCGAAGCCGAGGGCTGGAGGCCTGGTCCCAGCAGCAAGCCGAGATCGTGTAGCTTTTCCAGCAGATCATCTTGCAGAGTAGCTGTATTGTTGTAAAACTGAAGTTTAGAAGTTTAGGCTTTTGAAAGAATACAAGGAAGCAAGAAATAGGCGAAAAGATAACAAGGGGGAAAACCTTTCCCATTCCCCAGGCAATCATGACATACAGTGGACCATGGATAAGCAGTCATGGAGTTCCAGGAGCCTGAAAACTATGAGGGTGAGGCAATGAGTCGCCAACATCACTATGGCAGATATCGGAATGCAGTGTCTTCCACCATGCACACAGACACTGGTGCAGGAACAGCAAATGATGCTGGCTCCAGTCATGCAGCATATGGGCATCTTTACTGGCCTGGGGCACAGGACTGTCCTGGGTGGAATTCCTGGCCAATGCCACTCTCTCAGGGCTGGTTGTCGTATCCACCGTGTCGACCATCAGCTCCAACGGCACTTTCTCAGGGCAGGTCCTTCTATCAAGGTATTCAACCATCAGCTCCAAAATCAGCACCACCCTCTTAGAATCATTACCGTGAGTGGAGACTGTGAAAGGCAGCTCTTGAGGATCAGGAGCGTGTGGTGAGGGCAGCTGCCGAAGAAGCGGCACTGTGAAGAAGGCTACTGCTATCGGTGTAAAACATGTGGACAGTCAAAAAACAAACTTATTGGCCATACCCAGGTGATGGGAAAATGGTGCTGTCCAGCGTCTGGGCAGACCATGACAGAGTGGAAAGGCAGAGCTTTTTGCTTTGATTGTAACTTAAGTTGTCTGTTACTTAAATTACTGATTATTAAAAGTTAAATAACTGTCTTGTTAAGTAATATTATTGACATGTTAGTTTTGAGCATTTGGAATAAAGCGGATTTGGGAAGACAAGTGTGTAATGTTTTTCAGTTTTCATATTAACTGATAAGACTTTCATACGAATGTTGATGAGAAAATCATTGGTATGACTGTTAGGGTTGAGTTTGTGGCGAATGCAAGTTTGTGACGTCCCAGAGAAAATGATCTAAAAACTTAAGTTGACTTTTTAACTGTTATTAACTGTTATTTTTGTGAAAACAAGTAAATAACTGAAGAGAACTTAATAGGTGAAGCAAATCTGAAAAACAATATTTTAAATTAATTTCCCCCTTTTCTCCTTTACTCTTCTTTTTCCTCTTTTTTCCCCACTCCTAGCAGTCCACTTTGCCCTGACTATTCTAAGCAACTGCTTATTAGGGTAGACGTCCTCAAACCTGGAACTAGAAACCTTTGAAAGAGAAAGGACCTATCTGCTAGAAGAATTAAGAGACATGGGAAAAGGAATTTTATGACTTAACAATCTGCTGCATAATGGTTCAGATCAGTGTGTGTATATGTGTATGTGTGTGTGTGTGTGTGTGTGTGTATAATGCATTATTGAGATATCTAAAGAAAGTAGGACTGTATAATAGGATTTTATTTATTTTAAATAATTTCCCTTTCTCTCAATGTTCCACACTCCAGTCCAGTAGGTGGAGGGAATGCACCTAACGTTGGTTTGCCATAAAACTTGAAGAAGAAGAAGAAGAAGAAGAAGCTGAAACTCCACTCCAGTCCAGGTGGTGGCAATAACGCGCCCAGTAGCTACTTCTCCCAACATCCTGGAAACACCGAAGAACAAAAAGAGGCTGCAGGTTTCTCGCCTGAGCAGCTGAGTTACGCGTCCGAGCCGATCATTTCTACATTAAATCACTTCTGACAGAGTTTTAGATTTGATCCAGTTAGAAATAAAAGCTGTCATTGTGTCTGTGTTTGAGGATTTAAAACCCTGAGGTAAGGTAAACAGAAGCTGTGTGGCCGAATCCCAAATGGATCTCCACTTCACTGTTTAAGTGCACTACATAAGGCATGAATTCATGACCGGTACACCCTATGTAGTGCACTATTTATCTAATGAGGAGAGATTTGTAATTCGGCCTTAGCGAGGTGTTTTATTGTAAGTGGCCTGTGTTTAAAGTATTTAAATAACCATAAGTTGTCACGCTTTATGAACTGCTTACAACAATCAAGAGCAAACAAACATGTTCATGTTTTGAGGTTTACAGGTGTAAGAACAGCTTCAAATATTCCTCTAATTTCCTTTTATCTTTATTTAAATATTTAAGATATTGTTTTTTATTATTATTATTATTATTATTATTATTATTATTATTATTGTTGATGTCTTTTTAGACCTGCTGTAATGAGTTCAGCAGGAGACAGACAGCGCTCCTCCAGAGAGGCTCGGGCTCCTGATCCTGCTCCCTCACAGGTAAAGCTTAATGACGTGTGAGAAATCAATAATCAATAACATGATCGTTTGCCTTTTGCATGTTACTACTCTGAATCTGAATAAGAGTTATTGTTTTATCATAAGGATGTGAAAACGGAGACTTCAGATGGAGGGACAGAGGTCTGTGTGAAGAAAGAGACGCAGGAGCTGAACATCTCCAACCGTGGAGACAACCACAAAAACAGACCTGACATTATCTCCATTAAAGAGGAAGAAGCTGATAATGAAGACAACCTCTGTAAGACATCAGGCCACTCTGGAGCTCAGTAACAGCCTCACCATGGTGCATGGAGGAAAAAAAAACGTATAATTAGGTTATAAGTAGGCCATCTCATCGTTATTAGGTCCTGATAAATAAAAACATCTAATTGCAGAAGGGTGAACTTTCTTTTTTCCCTGACCATATGCTTACACACTCAAAACACTACAAAAGTGTATTTATTGCAGTTTATTAACAAATTTGGGCATCACATTTTCTCTCCTTGCAGACTGCGAGGTTTGCAAATCCTTCTTCTACAACAAGTGTGAGGTTCACGGTCCGGCACTCTTCATCACTGATACTCCTGTTCCCATGGGAGTCCCTGACCGAGCCAGACAAACTCTTCCTCCTGGACTGGAGATTCGGAAGTCCGGTATTCCTGACGCAGACCTGGGAGTGTTTAATAAGGGGGAGACTGTTCAAGTTGGCGCACACTTCGGACCCTACCAGGGAGAGCTGGTAGACAGAGCGGAAGCTATGAACAGTGGCTACTGTTGGGTGGTGAGCTATTATACATTTATTCTAAATATTAAAAAGTAATTCCTCTTTTTTTGGAGGGGTGTACATTTTCAGTGCAGTATAGTACTGAAGAAGTTGGGCGAAGTGTTACTTGCTACAGTTTTCTCTCACCAGTTTACTTTTACTGAGTGCATAATGTGTCATTTTATTAGTGGTATAATCCGTTTCACTGGAGCTACAAAATGCACTTTTTAAGTAGCAGAATGCTGTTTAGTTCAAATCGATCATTTCTTTGCACCATATGTGGAGGCGGGCACAAACACACTTTCAGCTGCTTCAGAATGCTTATAATATACTGGCACTCAAACAAGTATTCACCCGAAACTCAATCCAGCGGAAGGAGCTTAACATTGATCTAGACTAGGCTTGTGCAATATACCGATTTAATTGTCCCTCTGTGTTCTTACGCTGCCACAGTATCTAGTGATCTTTACTCTAAATATATTAAAGTACTAGACCTACCAACCTTTATGCATTATGCATAGGAGTTCACTTTAATTCTAGCTTGCTCTGATGTTATTTGGGATTTCATTTTATTGGGAAAAATGCTCGTTTAGTGACATGCTACTTTTGAATACTTTGAGACTGTAATAATAACCATGGGGCATACTGTATATGGTGCAGTTTAAGACCGTGGGCAGCTGGTATGAAGCACGGCTAAGCACCCCTTGTCTTTCAAAAACGAATCCTGGCATCCACAAATTCATCCACATTTTTGGCACCCATGGTTTGGCTCATGTTTCATCCTAATCTCCTAAAGCAGTATAATCCAGGCCTAAAATGAGGTAGGCCTACTTTTAATTTCAAGGGCCACTTGCAGCTCAACTGGTGGCTAATGTTTTTCTTATATCATCCCTAAACTCTTAAATTGTATTCCAGAAGATAGTGGGAGTGCAATTTTTTTGTAAAAAAAATTAGAACAAGAAACAGGATTTATGATTTAGGCTTCACTCTTAGGCTATAATGAGGCAGAAGTGCTTAGACTGAACAGAATAAATGCAAAAGTTAAGTGATAAAAAGTAAACATGTATCCTTTTTGCAGATATACAGAAGTGGGCAGTGTGAAGAATACATAGATGCCAAGAGAGAAAAACATGCTAACTGGATGAGGTGAGGAAAATCCTTGTTGTTGGGTCTTTGTTTTTACAATTTTTTATTTATCTCTATTTTCTTATTCCTTATCACTGATATCTCCCATTGCTTTCTCTCACTATCTCTAACTTCTGTGGGTTTTTTTAAAAACTTTTTCCAATTTGCCTCTTTCTCTTAGGTATGTGAATTGTGCTCGCAATGAAGCAGAGCAGAATCTTGTGGCATTTAAGTATCGAGGTGGGATTATGTACCGTTGTTGTCGACCCATCAACTCGGGACAGGAGCTCTTGGTGTGGTATGATGAGGAGTATGCCAAAGATCTCGGGCGTACATATGATTACCGCAGGAACAAAAAGTGCTCCGCAAATGGTAAAGTTTAACCTTTTTTATTAAAGTCTAATCTTTTTTTTTTTTTTCTTTTCATTTTATTTTTGTGATTATTAGTGATTTTAGCATGTGCCTCATTTCCTTGCCCTCCCACCAACTGAACATCCATTGTGCTGCCCATTTAACTGCACTGGTGCAAATAGGATTGGAGTGGTGCTCCTCTCCCTTCCCTCACACATCCAGAGTTAACAGCCCTAATAAACTTAAAGGTTCTTCCTCCACTGCCTAACATGTCAGCCTCACCTTTTCATGGGACCACAAACCGCTCATACACTGCTCTCAGCATGCAGAATTGTGGTTATTGATCTAAGGGGACCACACAGTTTCTACACTCATGCAGTCAGTCCCTGAACCTTCTGTTTGTCTGTATCAATAATTTGCAAGACACAACCATTTGCATCCCCTGCACCGAATGTGAGGCCATGCCTATGCAAATTCCACAATGGTTGGTAGCTAGCCTAGACATTGTTGCTGGAGGCATCCACAAATTGCAAACATTAGGGCTCGATGCTAGCCAACAAACAGAGGGGAAAAAAAAAAAAGAGTGTAAAAATGTAGACACACAGAGGCTCATTACACGTCCACCTGAGGTCTGAGCCCCCTTGTGGTGCTTGACTGAGACACATGAGGACAGCATGTCTGTCACTGCATCTGAAAGGTTTTTTTCAGGCAGAAAATGAACCAAAAGCCAAGCCGCACTTTTCATCATCAGCTCTGGCAGCATCACATTGCTGATGTTTTCATCAGACAAAATGGTATGCTCTGGTATCAAGTGAATATGTACAGATGATTGGCAGGTGAGGGCTTATATCACCACCATGCATCTGATGTGCATTTCCCAACTACTCCAGATGGTAGAAGCTGACCTCTCCGCTCCAGAGTTGATGGAGGCCTCCCTTCTAACTGCGGGGCACAAGGCTAGAGTTTGGGAAACTCTCTCTGAGAGTTTGGTTAACATACAGTCTATGGTGCGGATGGCACATGGGGAGCAGTTGGGGGATCGGTGCCTTGCTCAAGGGACTCACCTCAGTCATGGTATTGAGGGTGGAAGAGAGTGCTGGTCATCCATTCACCCGCAATCCCTGCCGGCTTGGGACTCGAACCTGCAACCTTCAGGTTGCAAGTCCGACTCTCCAACCATTAGGCTATGACTGCCCCTGATGATATTGTTTCAACCAGGGCCAATGAAGCTTACCATTTAAGACAACAACTAGGGAATTGCCTTGCCAGGACAGGATTCCTCACTATGGAATTCTTCTCAAATAGTCTGTCTGGAGAGACTAACATGCAACAAACAGAGGGGAGTAAATGACTCTGGTGGGACTCGAACCCACAACCTTTGAATAGCTCTAACACTCAGCCTAGAAGTCCAATGCGCTATCCATTGCGCCACAGAGCCCCATAAATATGAACATAGAAGTATAAGAAACAATTTGGTTGACTATACATACTGTACAAAACTTTACAAAAACTTTATACATACTGTATGTGAAAATGTGCAAAAGAGAGATTTTGAGGGAAGCAGCGTATAGTGCAAGATGATTTGTAGTGCAATGCACAAGTAAACATTTATTATCAAAACTGAGTCTTTGTGTGAGGGAGTGTCTATAAAAAGTGTTCAGTGTACATTCAGAGAAAAGAGTGTGTTACTATAGGTGGTTTGTATAGCCCACTCACCTGTGTGTAGCACACTCAGAATTGCACTTAAACAAATTGTCAGTTTTTTCATGGGTTGGGTGGAGGGAGTGAGGTGTACATGGTTTCAGGAGGTAGGCTTGTGGATGAGGTTTTAGAGGGGTGGTGCCCCTGTAGAAAGCGGTGAGGATGGGTGGAAGGAAACTTGCTCTTTTCAGCCGGCGGAGAAAGTGGAGGCGCTGTTGGGCCTTCTTGTTGAGTGACGTGATCGTTGGTGGTCCAGGTGAGATCCTCTGTAATGTGCACTCCCAGGAATTTAGCGCTGCTGACTCTCTCCACGGCCGAGCCGTCGATGGTCA
>CM074978.1:889029-916529 GCA_037576825.1 Pangasius krempfi
AGTGCAGTCGTGAGTCAGCAGCGTGAAGAGCAGCGGGCTGAGCACACAGCCCTGTGGGGCACCTGTGCTCAGTGTGGGAGTGCTGGAGGTGTTTCGGCCGACACGGACTGACTGAGGTTTTTCAGTTAAACAGTCTCATGATAAACATATGTACCATGAAATTGCTAATCACTCTCAGTTGGTCTACTCAAAGCATCAGGTAGAGGTCTCAAACTAAGATCTAAGTTTAGTTTTACACTGTGATTCCAGATGGAGATATTTCAGTCCCCCACGATGGTTCGCTACACACGAACATTTCAACAGTGACCCATTTTTGAGATTATCCATTTACCACATTTATGACAATTTTGTCAAAACTGGGTCAGTTACTGACAATTTTAGAGGCAACTGTGGGCAAGCACAAACAGGCCACTCTGTTGTGACCCTTCCACCCCCACTGCTGGAATCCACCAGTATATGTACCAAAAATGCCCCATTCCTCCTCTTACTTCCTGTTTCATCCTACCAGATAAGACTCCCAGCCACATGTATCATTGTTACTTTACCTAGAGAATATGGAGGCTGCTTAGGAGTGCCATCTTGCTCATTATTACAGTTCTTCTGATTAAGTGTGGCTAAGGAGTATATTTGGTGCACTTCCCGAGCCTATGTTACTTTAATTCTCTGTGCTTCTTGGGTTTGCCAATACCACTACTGCTAATAATAATAATAATAATACATATCTCTTTACTCCTCAAATAATTTTAGCACTTCTTTACATTATGATAGTTCCTAACAATTGTTTATAATATACACACATTTCTAATATATTTTTTTCTTTCACTGCTCCAGAATTAAACAATGGCCTGTTGCAAGTCTTCTCCTGCTCCTTGTGTCCACTTTCCTATACGTCTCAAACTGAACTCAACAAACACATCCAGAGCTACCACTACGAGGATTATGTGAGACAGCAAAAATCAGGAGAGATTAAAAATGAGATTCAGGTGCCCACAAATGGCTCCAGTGATCAGCAAACTTCATCTAGTACTCTTAGTTCTAACACTTCTCAGAAAGAAATGCAGAAGAAAATTCACCACTGCTCAGAGTGTGGAAAGAGTTTTACTAATCAGAGTGCTCTCAAAGCACATCAGTGCAGTCACACTGGAGAGAAGCCGTATTGCTGCTCACATTGTGGTAAGAGTTTTAATCATAGGAGTGTTCTCCGAAAACATCAGCGCATTCATACAGGAGAGAAGCCGTATCGCTGTTCACAGTGTGGTAAGAGTTTCATTCAAAAGAGTGATCTCCAACAGCACCAGCGCATTCACACAGGAGAGAAGCCGTATAACTGCTCACAGTGTGGGAAGTGTTTTAATCATCATAGTCATCTCCAACTACACCAACGCATTCACACAGGAGAGAAGCCGTTTCAGTGCTCACAGTGTGGAAAGTGTTTCACTCAAAAGAGTAACCTCCAAGTCCATCAGCGTGTTCATACAGGAGAGAAACCGTTTCACTGCTCAGAGTGTGGGAAGAGTTTTACCCTTCAAAGTAATCTCCAACTACATCAGCGCATTCACACAGGAGAGAAGCCGCATCACTGCTCACAGTGTGGCAAGAGCTTTACCCATCAGAGTACTTTCCAACGACATCAGCGCATTCACACAGGAGAGAAACCATATTACTGCTCACAGTGTGGGAAGTGTTTTAATCATCAGAGTCATCTCCAACGACATCAGCGCACTCACACAGGAGAGAAGCCGTATCACTGCTCACACTGTGGGAAGAGTTTCTCTCAACAGAGTAGTCTTCATGTCCACCAGCGCATTCACACAGGAGAGAAGCCGTATCACTGCCCCCGGTGTGGGAAGAGTTTTACTTATTCACTTACATTCAAGACACATAAATGCACTAACACAGACCCATTACATTATTTAAATTATTTGTCAAATTAAGATGTAAAAATAAAAAAAATAGAAATATAAAAATAAAAAATAATCTGTGTAAACTGTGTTGTTGCATTTATTTTGACATATATTTAATGTTATTTTTAATTATTCTTATTTTAACCTTTTGTGTTTGACCTTAAATAGCCATAACATAAAATACAGAAATACTGTGGAGATGGTTGAAAAGCATCATTGTCACTGTACTATAGTGCAGCACTAAGACTTCATTTTTTTCCCCAAAAAGTAAACCAACATTCAGAAACCAGGCGGAAAAAAATAAGTACACCATTCCTACTTCCACATTTATTAAGATAGTAAATAGCAGCAGGGTGTTACTAATGAAATGCGTAGGATTAGTTAATCATCAAGAAGTGTGACTACCTCTATAAAAGCAGAACCTGGGAGTAAGCAGTTTGGTTTTCTGGAGCAATGAGGTGTGTCTCTACATCATACCAAGAAGAACAGACATCGGCCATGACCTCAGAGAAGCAAGTGTTGCTGCTCATCAATCTGGGAAGGGTTATAAGGCCATCTCCAAACAATTTGAAATTCTACAGTGAGAAGGATTGGTTACAAATGGAGAGCCTTCATGTCAGTTGCCAATCTTCCCAGGATTGAGCATCCCTGGAAATTCAGTCCTAGCTCAGTTCGTTTAATGCTCAGACATATAAAGAAAACCCCAAGACCTATGTCATGTGACCTACAGGCCTCTGTAAGCACATTAAATGTTTGTTCATGACAGCACAGAAAAAGTCTGAACATGTATGCCTTTCAAGGGAATGGTGGCTCTCTGCAAAAACAATATGATAACACAACTTAGGTTTGCAAAATTGCATATGAACAAACCACAAAAGTTCTGGAATAATATCCTTAGGACTGAGGAGACCAAGGTGGAGAGGTTTGTCATCATGCACAGCACCATGTTTGGCAAAAAACCAAACACAGCGTATCACCACAAACACCTCATACCAACTGTCTAGCATGGTGGTGGTGGAGGTTTGGGTTTGTTTTGCAGCCACAGGACCTGGAAAATTTGCAGTCATTGAGAAAATGATGAACTCCATTTTATCCCAGAATATTCTTGAGACAAATATGAGGGTTATCTTACGTTAAAACATAGTTTTGAAGGAGGGTGTACTTTATTTTCCCCATGACTGTAGGTACACTGGTAGGTCTTTTGTGTGTGTGTGTGTGTGTGTGTGTGTGTGTGTGTGTGTGTGTGTGTGTGTGTCTGAATCCCAAACATTGGTAAATTCTTTTGGTAACTAGGTGTTCACTATGCAACAGTGGAAGTTAATGCTGCCCTGGATTAAAATGTTCAGATTTACTCAGACCAACATGAACTCACACACACACACACACACACAAAGTTCTGTACAGCTCTCTCTCTCTCTCTCTCTCTCTCTCTCTCTCTCTCTCTCTCTGGTTTTGTATCTCCCGATTTTATTCTCGTTGCCGCTCACTGAAACTCAACACTCACTAGGAAAAGTCCAAATACTTACGGACCTGGGTGTACATTTTTTTCTGTAACATTTTATTTTTTGTTTGAAAAGTAATGTTTGGGAATCTAAAATATTTCTTTAATGACTCAATAATGCAGAAGTCATAAAATAAACATCTATGGCAAAATTTGTATTAAAAACAAAATTATGACTTTTGCACAGTGCTGTACATTTATATAAGAACATGGAATTATGCAAATTTAGCAGTTTTTCATTATTTGTCCAGGGTCTTAAAAATTATCATGGGGTGCGACCATGAAGAGCTGAATAAACGAGTTAAATTTGTATGTGGAAGTGTACTTGGCCAATAAAGCACAGTACTGAGCAAATCTTAATTCTCTCTCCTTTTAATCTTCTCATGATGGCATGGGTTTCTCTATTCACATATATCAACATCCTGCTTGCACCTGTTAGCTAATAACTGACTACATTCTAGGTGGCATGGTGGCGCAGTGCATAGCACTGGGTCCGTGGTTTGATCCTGAGTCTGGGTTACTGTCTGTGTGGAGTTTCACATGTTCTCCCTGTGTTCATGTGGGTTTTCTCTGGATTCTCTGGTTTCCTCCCACTGTCCAAAAACATGCAGGTAGGTGAACTGGCAATGCTAAATTGCCTCTAGGACACTCTGCTCCAAGGAGGGCAGAGTCAGGAAAGATACGACTCTCCAGGATCACCGAATATAATTTCCTTTCATACATATTAAATCAGAAAATTGCTCAGGATCCTCATAATCTCCTTTTTCCTGGCCTGTGTTGGTTTTGTGATTGTGCAATTGCAGGCTCCATGAACGTGTAATACCACTGTTTTTATCAAAGGCACATGGAACTCAGCAACTAGGTCATATGCATTGAAAAATCATGCTTGGAACTTTGGAACAGGACTTCCCTTTAAACAACAACCAGTCAACAGCACTTTATCTCTGATCAGATCTGATCTCTGATCAACATCACAGTTCAATGTTATCAGCTCTATAGCTGACTGATCCCACAAAGGCCACAGCCAAGTCTCCACCATTGCAAAAAAAAAAAAAAAAAAAGACACATGAGAACTTTGGACCTTCAGTGTGAATTCCTCTGAAAGATTGTGCACAGTGAGTCATAAGTCTTTGTCCATGATCCCTGGATAAGCTGACTTAACCGAGGCTACATCTGGATCTTTGGCTTGATTCCTTCTGATATCTGTGCACACATTCACATGACTTCATCTGGGATCTCTGGAGAAGTCAACTTGACTCCAGTATCTCAGATGAACTGTGCAGCATGGAGTCAAAGGACTCTTTCTCTGCAAGCCTCCACCATACTCTTGCAGCAGGTGACTAAAAGTTAAGGATCAGGACCAACAAAGGAGACTTTGAATGTAATTATAAAACATACCTTCTAAACATACCTTCTAATTATATACACACCTTCTTCAGTGTTGGTATGGTAGTTTAGCTAGAATTAGTACATTAAATAGATCCAATCTTTTGCCTACTAAACATAATTTCACTCATTATCTAATCAGTTACTTTCACTACATTTGTACATAATTTCCATTGCCATATATTTTGTATTTTAATAATGTATACCTTTTTTAATTATTATTAAACTTTGTATGTTTTACTTGTATGTTTCTCTCTTGTCACAAATGAGGTCCACGAATTATCAACAGATTCACCTAATTTAATGTAAAGCAAATATCCTTCAGGTAGTAGACAAATGACGCAAATAAAGAAATATATATATACAATAATTATAATAATTTCTAATATTACATTAATAGTGATAATTTACCCACCTAATATACCCTACAGTGCATTTCCATCCGGGGTGAATTCTCCCACCTTGCACCCAGGGTTACCGGGATTGGCTCTGGATCCACTGCAGCCCTGACCAGGATAAAGTGGTTACTGAAGATCACAAACTGTCACGACTCACCTATGGCTCCTTGAAAGGTATTTGGAGATGATTACCAGACTCTCACCATCAGGAAGGGTGATACTAACCTTACAGAACCTGGAAAAGGTACACTGTGTTGCCAAGGTAGCTGCAGTGCAGATGTCCTAGAGCGGTACACCCTTCAGTGATGCCCATGAAGATGAAAGGCTTCTCGTGAGATGGCATGTCCTGGACATCCCACCATTCATAGGCTGGGGGATGACCTCGGTCATCCAGTAGGCCAATCTCTGCTTAGATGGGTTCACAGATGAATAACTGATCTGACAAACCAATAGCTGCCTTCTGGTTCAAATAGTACCGTAAGGCTCATAATGGGCACAGAAGGGAATGTCCTGCGGATTGACATTCAGAGAATGCTGCTAGGTCAATTGCTTGGTTCAGGAACAGGGTGTAGGTTACCATTTGAAACACAGTGAGGGTGTGTGTGTGTGTGTGCGCATGTGTGCGGAGACTTCCTCGTTAGAATGTACTGTGTTAGAGGAGACGGCTCCAGCTCATACTTATCGAATGGGACCTTATCTACGACCATGGACTCTGCTTCTAAGCAGGAAAAACTCACCTGTGGATGGGCCATTCATGGTGACTGTGCACACAAAACACACACAGACACACACAAAACGAGATACTAAACATTGAGTACATACAGCGTGTGTGTGCACGTATTTATTTATTTATTTATTTTTATAAATATTGAACATATTTAAATACTGAGCGTAATATTTGTCTTATGTTCCCGAAATAAGAGGTGTCGAGCAGAATTTGTGATGCAGCTAAATGAGTAGAGACTGCAAAAAGTTTGAGAACCCTTGCTCTAAAGAATCTCTAATGGATCTGTAATGGTCAAGTCTATGTGTGGAAACTGCAATGTAAATGTATTTACCTGCAGAGACAGTTGAAATGTCTCTCACATACCGCAGATCTCTGGAGCAGAACCTTGATCAGATCCAATCTCCTGTGCTGGAACACACACTGCACGATCATATCAGGGCACAGTGCTATAGGAATGGCATAAAGGAGCAGGACCACACAGTGTGCTCCAGGGAAGGTTTAAAAACGAAGGAGATAAACTCCTTCATGGTGTGGAATTGTGGACAATATCATGGATCTCTCTCTAAACTGCACATGCACCGAAACTTCAGAAATCTTGGGTGGCTGAAATCAGTAGTAACTTGTAGCTGTCTTGTAAGCCAAGATATTTAACACAGTAATGTTAAATGGTCTAACAGAAGAATTTGCTGATTAAAAAAATAATGTAATAAGTTCAGTAATTTTCACAAAGATGATAAAACTAGTGCAAATTTGATAAAATCGAAACTTTTACTTTTGTCAAAGAGTGTTTATTGCATCCATCCTTCATCGTGAGCACCTGCATGTTAGTGATACTTCCATTTCACCCCTCCTTACCACCAGGGGCAGTATGATTAACACCTGGATATTCTCTTGTGCATATAAGCCAAGACCTTTACCACAAAGTTATATGACAACAATGATGTAGTATTGTTATTACCTAACAAACATTGTGTTCGTTGCTCTCTGACGAATAACATCCATTGGCCCGCCCACTTGGCTGTAACAGTTCTAAGGGATTGGAGTGGTGTTCTCCATTTTCCCCTCACACAACTGAAACTAACAGCACTAATAGATCAGAACGTAATCCCTCCATTGAACAACAGTGGCTCAGACACCACTATAAAGCCCTCCTGATAGCCCTAGGTTCAAGCCCCCCAGTGGTGCTCAACTGAAGCTCACAAGGACGGCATGTCTGCCACTGCATCCGGAATATTTTTAACCAGAAAACGAACCAACAGCCAAGCAACACTTCTCATCGTTGGCTCTGGCAGTATTTGTTAAGTGTTCAGCATCAAGCAACTCACAGATACTGCTAAGCTTCAAGGCTAACAGTTGCTCCGTGGTGAGATCCTTGGCTAATAAGAGCTGATGGGTTCAGTCTGGACTGCATGCCTCCGGTGGACCCCTGCATCTCATCGCTGGTGCTTTCACCAGACAGAACATTATGTTCTGATCTCTGCTGTCCCAATATCGAGTGCAGATATAGTGATGACTGTCCCAAAAAATGGCCCTACGCAGTTTGCTCTGAGTTCCTGGACTGCTCTTTGGGCCCAAGACCCTGGAGACGTGAACCCAGGCTTCAGAATTGATCCCAGTCTGACAGGCCACCCCAGGGCTACAGGTGATTAGAACTGAGCTCCCAGGGCCCTAACAAACACCCAAGCACCCTTAATCAGACCTGTGAATCACCCTAAACGGTGCCAGTCCCCCCACTATCCGCATTGAGAAAACCGCACAGAGCCCGGCAGTGAAGTGCAGGGGCTGCTGGTTGGACCGGCATCATGAAGGGCTGAAATAGAACGCTAGTAGGCACTTGGCCAGTATATTACAGAAACCATAGTGACAATTACATCGGGTTATAGTAAGTAGTACGTCATCATATGTCTTTGTGGTAAAGGTCATATGCACACATGCAGAAGATATCCAGGTGTTAAACACCACCACTGGAAGGTGTTTGGGGTTCACAGATCCACAGGTTCCTCAGATCCAAGAGCTATGCGATGGTTCTGTGAAAATAAAGATTTAAATTGTAAGTAAGATAAAGTAAGTAAGCTTGAATATGTGCTTCTAAATATCCATGTGTGAAATGAGGTACTGTATTTACTTTTCTGATCCATAACTAGACACATGGTGTACTATATCAGTCACGATTTAGTAAGAGGAAAAACTTACTTTTAGTAACTCGCTGCACTGTTTTAAAGTTTCCCTCATCTCTTGGTACCGCAACTTCAGGAAACTGTGAACCTCCTGCTCTTTCTCCCTCTCCTAAAACATCATGAAGCAAAAGAGGTTAAAACTCAAGTGCATACTTCTCACATCGGCAGTGGGCCACATCCATTCAATAAAAAAGAAACCCAACATCGTAAACTAGAAATATAAATTTTTATTTTGTATAAGTAAACACAGCCAGTGGTGTAACTCATCATGCAGCACAAACAATAATATTTTTAACATTATTATTTAAGAAACTGCTTAATGCAATGATTTTCTCACTTACTGACGTTATCTCGTCACATTTCCTGCGTGTCTCAAGGAGCTCTTCCTCCAGCTGCTGCACTGAGGCTTGCAGTGTGTTCACCTGAGACATCAGGTCAGACTCCAGCTGAGCACTGGACTCCATCACTGGCTCGTATTTCTCCTCCTGAAAGTTCAACAACCAAAGCTTGTTTGGTGTTTTTATTTTTACTACTACAGGGACTGGTCAGAACAGCCTGAAATGTTTTGTTTGGATCAATTTCAAAATCTAATCAGAGCATCTCTTGGTAACTATATAATATATTCCATATAAATCCTACAAACATTTAACCAGTCATTCTTGAGACATCGCGCCAATGAGAATTTTGGACAGGCAGAAGGACAACCCGGAAAACATAATGCCTCCATCATCAAGTGGCAGAGGCATAAAAATTTACCTTTAGTGACTCCTCATTGTGGGTAAAAGTTTCCTTCATCTGATTGTACTGTGTCTTCAGGATATTGTGAGTCTCCCGCTCACACTCACACTCCTAAAACATAGCCACGGAGCAGAAGAGGTTTAAATCTGTGTGCTAACTGGGCTGCTTCACTTGAGTGAAAAAGGAGTAAATTCAAAGTAACATGTATTTGGTCAAGTAGAAATTGAGGACTTGAAACCACACTGACTTTTTAATTACATCTCATTTAAAAAATTAGCATAGCTGTCCTATAGCATGGCTTAATGAGAGAAAAGGCTTACCTTTAGTAACTCGTCACGCTGTTTTAATGTCTCTTCGTATTGTGACTGCAGGATGCTGTAAGCCTTCCCTGCTTGCTGACGATCCTAAAACATAATGTGTATCAAACAGATGCAGTGTAAGGGTGTAACAAAATTCAAATGTGGTTATGCATTTTTCTTCTTTTTCTACGTTTTGTGTGGAAAACAAGTTCACTGTGACGCACACAATATTTCAGAACTAGCCAATTTTGGCGTAAAACCCTGGCAACCCTGCATTTGTGACTCAAGGGAGTGTAATATAAGTGGTATTTTAGGACAAATATGCAGTCTGTTGAATGTATTACTCAATACACAAATGCATTGAATTGAGTATTAAAGACATGACATGCCATATCATTACACTAGTGTTCGTACATTTTAACCATTTTCAAATTCCAGGATTCCAATAATCTAAATAAAATCTAGGACCAAAAAGTGTATTAAATAAGTAGTGAATATCCAGAGCAAAATGAAACCTAATATAACTCGATTAACTTTTATATGCTATGATCTTAAATTATTGACTGCTTGCAGATTAGTGGCAATGAGCTCACAAAACACAGCCATGGAGAAAAAGTGGTATAAACTTGAGTGCTTAATGTTCTACAATGCACCACTTCTATTTATTGAACTACAGATGCCATTTTTTTCCAAGTACATATAGGCTGTGTTGTAATTCATGTAGCACAAAGATCGTGAGTGTTCACATTATTTCTAAGGTACTGCTTGACGCAGGATTTTCTCACTCACCTTTGCTAACTTATCATGCTTGCGCCGGATCTTAAAGAGCTTTTCCTCCAACTCATGCACACAATCTTGCAGTATGTTCGTGTCGGATATCAGGTGGGTGTTCTCTTTCTCTAGCTGAGCAATGGACTCCATCACCTGCTTGTATTTCCTTTCAGCTTCAGCCAGAGTGACCTGCAAGTTCTACAACCAAAATGTGTTGGTTTTATTTACTTCTACACACACACACATACACACAAACTTTTGAGGACTCATCACTTGCCAGAACAGCTTAAAATGCTTTGGGGATAAGAGACAAAATGTCCCAAAAAAAAGATGACTAAGTGAGAATGGATACTAACAAACACAAACCCATGGCCACACACACACTTAGAAAAACCTACTTTAAGTGACTCCTCTCTGTGTGTTATAGTTTCCATCATCTCTTCATACTGTGACTTAAGGATACTGTGAGCCTCCCGTTCTTGCTTCAAGTCCTAAAACACAGCCATGGACAGAAGATGTTTTACCTTTACTGCTAACTGGGCTGCTTCACTTCAGTGAAAATGGAGTAAATTCAAAGTAAAGTGAATTTTGGTCAAGTAGAAATTGAGAACTGAAGTGATGTTTTCTTGCATCTTAAATAAAAATTGCTATAGCAGTATTATATGTCATGACTTGGTGAGAAAAACTTACTTTTAGTAACTTTTCGCACCATTTTACAGATTCCTTCATCGCTTCGTACTGTGACTTCATGATACTGCGAGCCTCCCGCTCCTGCTCATACTCCTAAAACACAGCCGTGGAGCAGAAGAGGTTTAAACTTTAGTATTTACTTTTCACAACTGCAGTGGGCCACATCCATTCAATAATAAACTAGAAGCCTTTCAGGCTTTAGTCTTATTGTTCATTTCATACTTCCAGTTGTTTGCGCACTTGACCTTTTATGGAGTTTTGTGGGTGTCACTGAATGCATCTTTACAGTTGAACAACATACAGTATGCACATGTGTATGAAGAAAATCAGCGTTTCTGAAACTTTTGTAAATCTGGTACAAATTGTTTAGTTTGGTTTGGCTTACACAAACAATTACACAATTATGTCTTTACCAAAAAAAGATAAATGAGGCAGACTGTGAGTATTCACATTATTTCTAAAGGAACTGCAAGGATTTTCTCACTTACCATCATCATCATGCCACACTTCCTGTATGCTTCATTGAGCTCTTTCTCTTGCTGCTGCATTGAGCCTTGCAGTAAGTCCATGTCGGATATCAGTTTGGAGTTCTCGTTCTCCAGCTGAGCATTGGTGTTCATCGCCTTCTCATATTTCCTCTCAGCTTCAGCCAGAGAGACCTGGAAGTTCTACAACAAAAGCTTGTTGGATTTATTTACTTCTACACACTTTTCACAGCCTGAAATGTTTTGAGGATAAGTGACCAAATGTCCCAAAAAACATGACTAAACAAGAATGGACACTAACACAAACACACTTAAAAAATACTTACGTTTAGTGACTCCTCATTGTGGGTTAATGTTTCCTTCATCTGATTGTACTTCGACTTAAGGATATTATGAGCCTTGCACTCTCGCTCACACTCCTAAAACACAGCCATGGAGCAGAAGAGGTTTAAATTTTTGTGCTAACTGGGCTGCTTCACTTCAGTGAAAGAGGATTAGATTCAAAGTAAAGTGAATTTTGGTCAAGTAGAAAGTAAGGACTTGAAACCACATGGACTTAAGTGACTTTTTTTTTGTTGCATCTTAAATAAAAATGACTCTGGCAGTATTATAGAAGTCATGACTTAGTGAGAGGAAAAACTTACTTTCAGTAACTCATCGCACTGTTTTACAGTTTCCCTCATCTGTTCGTACTGTGACTTCATGATACTGTGAGCCTCTCGCTCCTGCTCACACTCCTAAAACACAGCCATGGAGCAGAAAAGGTTTAAAATTTAGTATTTACTTTTCACAACTGCAGTGGGCCACATCCATTCAATAATAAACTAGGAATACAATTTTTATTTAGTTGAAGTAAATATAGCATGTGGTATAACTCATCATGCAGCATAAAGATCTCAGGTCTTGTCATTATTTCTAAATGAAACGCTTAATGCAAAGATTCTCATTTACCGATGTTATATCGTCACACTTCCTGTGTGTCTCATGGAGTTCTTCCACCCGCTGCTGCAATGAGGCTTTCAGTGTGTTCACCTGGGACATCAGGTCAGACTCCAGCTGAGCACAGGACTCGATCACCAGCTTGTATTTCTCCTCAGCTTCAGCCAGAGAGACCTGGAAGTTTTTACAACCAAAGCTTGTTGGCTTTATTTACTTCTACACACAAATTTTGAGGACTTGATTCATCACTTGTCAGAACTGCCTGAAATGTTCTGTGGACAAAGGATATACATGACTAAACAAGAATTTAAATTTAACCCATCCAAGTGCACACGCAGAGTAGTGAACACACACACACACACCCCCAGAGCAGTGGGCAGCCTTTTTAGCTGCAGCGCCCACTGCGGGGAGCAGTGCCTTGCTCAAGGGTCTCACCTCAGTCATGGTATTGAGGGTGGCAGAGAGCGCTGTTCATTCACTCCCCCCACCTAAAATCCCTGTCGGACCCGAACCCAGGACCTTCAGGTTCACCTACAGGTTATAAGTCCAACTCTTGAACCATTAGGCCACGACTGCCCCACACTAGCAGTTGTCGTTACATGTGGAAAAAAAATTTACCTTTAGTGATTCCTCCTTGTGCGCTAAAGTTTCTGTCATCTGATCATACTTCAACTTCAGGATACTGTGAGCCTCCCGCTCTCGCTCACACTCCTAAAACACAGCCATGGTGCAGAAGTTTAAACTTTAGTAATTAATGCTCACATCCACAGTGAGGCTCTTCAATTCAATTCAGTTCAATTTTATTTGTATAGCACTTTTAACAATGGACATTGTCACAAAGCAGTTTTACAGAAATAAATGGATTCACAAAAAAATATATTGTAAATTGTATTGTAAAAGGCTCTTCAGTTCCACTTTTTGAAAATGTGCATCAAACAGCTGCTGTGGTGTAATTAAACCTGAAATATTCAGTTGTATTATCATGATTTCCAACATTACACATCAGCCAAAGGTGCCAGTAAATACAGGTTAAGCCTGACTTATACTTCTGCATGCGAGTCTCTGCAAGCACGTCAGGAGGTTGTGTGCGGATGCTCCCACAGGGAAGTATTCATGCTTGCACATAACGTGAGTGTGTCTTCTAGGAGGCACTGTTGCATGAACCACAGAACCACAGAATTTACTTAATTACACAGCAAAGGAAACCTGAAAAACAATGCAAGTTCCGTGTTTCACTGTAGGAATAATAAATAGAAGATAACAAGGACATCATTTTGTTTTCAAAAGTGCTGGGGGAAAAAAAACCTTCCGTGGTTAATTATAAACCAAGTGAATTCTCACTTAAAGTGTTTTAACTCTTCTGTATTCAGCAGTATGAGTGGTCAGTGAAAGTAGCGTTTAAATCCACAATTCTATCAATCACGGAATGACAGACGCTTTGGAGTGTTACCTTTATTGAGTTGCTGTGGTTTACATCACCTATACTGTGTGTTTATTGGGAGTCCATTAGAACAAAAAAAAAGTAAAGTGTGCGATCCTGCAGGATTAAACTGGCCATTATAATGGACTACATCCGCTATAAAGCCTTACAATTTATATATTTGTTAGTAACACAATATCATGATTGTAGTTTTCCATTAATAAATCCATTATACAATAACGTGATCATATCACCACTTAGTTACAACACGTAGTTAATTCTTGGGAGGACTGCACGCTAGCGTGTGTCTGCGTCTCTGAATGCCACGTTTACCCATGAACCACCTCTCTGCGTCACGACGCAAAGCCACGCTAATGCAGCAGTATAAATCGGCCTGTAGCTGTAGTATTTATTATTTTTGACCTCTTGTTACAATGATAAGGGAGACTTTTTTTCTGTTTTTCAAGCTAAAGGAATGGTCCGAGAAAAGCAGATTTACTGAAGGGGAAAGGAAGGTTTAATGCGAAAGAAATGCATTTGCTTCTGATAGCAGTTACTTTCGCGTCACGTCAACTTTATCTAGGTGAAATTTTACCTGTTAATTTCACAAGCTTCTGTCGTGTAAGCCGATAGCAAACAACTGAGTGGGACAAATGAGGTGCTGATTATTATTTAATTATCACTCACAGACTCTTGCCTCACACTTTTCTTACTGTTGTTTGGCACAGGTGTGAACATTTCAAAATGCTGCTCCAATCCAAAAGTCTAGTGTTTTGAATGAAAGAGTCGCAAGTTTTCTGTTTAGGATGTTTGATATTCCGATGAAACTGTTGAGATATTGATAGACATGAAATTTTATCCTTCCATCTAATATCACTTCCAGCCGCCACTTTTCACGCCGCTCAGGCTCCAAACAGTTGAGTGTCAATTTCAGTTATTGATATGCTTTCCTCAGTATTTGCTATATTGTTTGGTACTCATATTATTTTGAAAATACTATTTATATGAGGCTTTTTTTTTTTTTGCTCACCTTGGTTTTTATCTCACACTCTCTGTGTGTCTCACAGAGCAGTTCCTCCAACTCCCTCAGTCTGTCCTCCAGGTTGGACTTCGCGCTGTCCACCGGAGCACTGGACCCCACGTCCTTCTGATTCTTCTCCTCAGCCTCGGTCAGAGAATCCTGAAAGTGCACCATCCAAATGTTGTCAGTTATTTTGAGTGTGTATTTTTACAGACACATTCAGATATTTTTGAGGACTGACAAAGAATTCAGGGAGACAAAACAGTACTAAAGAAGAATGAACAAACACATTAGTTATGCAAATAGACAGGTGTAAAAGACAAAAAGCTAGCGTGCGTCTGTTGGATATGGGCTGTGTATATTTTAAAACCAAAGTAAAACATACAGTGGTGTTACATTGACTGTAACACCAGACACCACAAACACTGGAGCAGCGACGGAGCCTCGTCTCTTTAGATAAAACAGAGTAGCTTCATTAATATCAGTGAACCAGGATGTACACTCACCGGCCACTTTATTATGAACACCTGTACAATTGCACATTCATGTAATTATCCAATCAGCCAATCACGTGGCAGCAGCACAATGAAATCATAAAATCATGCAGATACAGGTCAAGAGCTTCAGTTAATGTTCACATCAAACATCAGATTGGGGGAAAAGTGTGATCTCTGTGACTTGTTGGTTGTTGGTACCAGATGGGCTGCTTTGAATATTTCAGAAACTGCTGATCTCCTGCGAAACTGTTCAGTTGAAGACTAGAGAAAGACCAGGTGATTTTTTTCCTAATCTTTAACTGTCCAGTTTGAGTGAGTCTGTACCCAGGACAGCCTTGGATTCCTGTTCTTGGCTGACCGGAGTGGAACCCAATGTTGTCTTGTCTTCTGCTCATCCACCACAATGTTTAATGTTTTGTGCATGCTGAGATGCTTTTCTGCTCACCATGGTTCTAAAGAGTGATTATATGAGTTACTATAGCCTTCCTGGCAGCTCTTATCAACAAGGTGTTTCCACACACAGAACTGTCGCTCACTCAGTGTTTTTTGTTTCTCGCACCATTCTGTGTAAACTCTAGAGATTGTTGTGTGTAAAATTCCCAGAACATCAGCAGTTTCTGGTATATTCACACCAGCCCCTCTGGTAGCAACATCCATGTCAATCAAAGTCACACACTTTTTCTTCATTCTGATGTTTGATGTGAACATTAACTGATGCTTGTGAGTCTCATTACATATTTCACCTAAACTGTAATCAACAGCTAATACCTAGCTCCTGCTGACAACATTTTAATACTTAGCAATCACAGTTAGTTAGATAGCTAATCAAAAACATGGTCTAGCGGCTAAGGATCCCAAGTTCTCACCACCACAGCAGTGGGTTCGATTCTCGGGCAGGGAACCAACCAAGCCACTGGGAATGTACTCTCAGTGCCGGTCCTAAACCAAGATAAAATGGGAGGGTTGCATCTGGCATAAAACCTGTGCCAAATCAAACATGTGGACCAATGATCCACCCCTAACAGGAGAAGCAGAAAGAACAACAATGTTTTTGGTGTTGCTGGAAGTAGCGCTGTAACAGACTGTTTTACTCAGAGCGATGAGATGTAGAAGTAGAGACGTAAGTGACTGTGGTTTGGTGAGTACCTCAGGGACAGCGCCGGCAATCTGTGTGACATCTGCATGAGCCATCAATTCCGACTCCACCGACTCCAAAGCAGAACCTGCACTCATCGGAGTGGGAAGAAAATAACATCATCACTACTGCTCTGCTCTGGATTTGACACTGTAAGTGTTTTGTTCTTCTGATCCTGGTGTAACCCCTTGTTTTTAGAAACCTTTGGTCAAATGCTCATGAAGGGCTGAAAAATTATACTGAGCTGAAAATATAGTTGAAATATGATTTGTATGAAAACAGAAGAAACTAAACTGTGAGGACTGAGAAACAGAGAGAGAGAGAGAGAGAGAGAGAGAGATGGTGTACCCCCGGTGAGAGATGTGTCCGCGCGCTCTGCTCTTCTCTCTCCATCGCCTCGCTTCTTAATATAATAATAAACTCCCGCGGCTGTGGCTGCAGCTCCAGCCGCGTACAGCAGGGGGCGCAGTGGAAGCTCTGCCGCCCGAGAGCGAGTTACACTCACTGACTGTTGCATCGCAGCGCCTGTCGGATAGAGAGCTCCGATAAACCCTGAACCTCCGCCTTTCTGCTCTCCTGCTTTTCAACAGCGGCTTCTTCTGTTGCGTCACAAGGACAGGAAACACTCCAGAAGCAGGATTTAGGGCTGAAATGTGCAGCAGATGCCTTCACTTCACTACATCACCATTGCTCCTAATACAACCATCACCTCCTACAACCTTAACTAGAGCTTATAACTATAACCTTCATCATCATCATCAGCAGCAGCAGCAATCATAGAAGATGGAAATCTGCTCTTTTTAAGATGTTTATAAGCCCAGACTTTACATTTCATTATTTCTTTAATCATTTCTTTTCTTTTTATTGATTTATGCTCCTCTCCATTGACTTAACAGTACCAGTATGGAAGCCATTTTATATTACTGTTGCAATAAATAAGTCACAATAAGAACATATTTTGTTTTTCCCTAACAAAACTGCAGTTTAAACAGATCTTAACAAATCTAAAGTTAGATCTGATTACAAAGAAAATACATAATGGGTTTGTAAATTATTTACTTAGAATATCTTCTTTTTTTTTTATAAACAAATTTCTCTCTGAGGTGAATTTCCGTCTACATTTCTTTTAATACACGTCTTGTATAATATAATACATGTCTTGTCTCCCATCGGTTATCTGGACCAATCCAAGAGCCTCCTCACATCCGGGCATTCGGTCCTGTTTAAAACCCATGGGCTTCGTTTCCATGAATTTAGGTGTCGACTCCGATTGTATGGGAATCGACTCTAAGAGTCGGTTCAACATTGATTTTCCCCAATACTTAAACCCACAGGTCAGAAAATGACATGATGCACTCTACCATGACTTCTGGTACAAATGACAAGAAATCATTAATTAATATCAAACACTGAAGCCATTTTAGCTAGCCATGTACAGTTCAAATCAGCTCATCTCCTTCGAAAAGGCAGACTTGAGATGATTTAGCATTCGTGACAGTGTTTTTCCAGAATGATTTCCAGAATATTGTCAGACTGTTTGTATTTATTGGAGATGTTTGTCAGACAGGACAGAGACAGACAGAATCTCCTGCTTTCTTTCACCAAACATCTTCAGCTGAATCAGTTCGGAGCCGAATCCTAAGTTTAAGAGTCGACTCCTTTAAACCCTAATGACTCCTAGCCAGGCAGTTAGAGAGCAGTTACAGCAGCACTGAATAACTGATGGAGGCAAAGTCGAGGCTTTATCTGTGTAAGGTCAGGGATTATTACCGGGGAATTAGCAGACTGATATCGGTAGTTAGGGAAGATTTAAAGCAGTGAGTTTTTATCGACCGCGACTGTACGAGAATCAGCAATAACAAACAAACAAACAAACAAACAATCAAAACAACAAGGTACCCTTCCAGGGAAAAAGAAATATATATATATACATATATTATATCCCACACCACACCACACCACACCACACTGGGAGTCAAACTGGGCGCAAATCACTAGAAATGCCCTAAAAGAGGTTTGTAAACAATGCCTGCGAGTGAACGGACTGCGGGGAATTTACTTCCGGTATCGGTGCGTGACGTAGGCGGCTGGGTTCCTCCAGCGCGCTGGTGTGTAGAGAGAGATGTGGCTGAATCCGGCCGAGGTTTCGCTGAAAAATGCGCTGAATCTCTGGATCACGGACAAATCTAACGATTACTTCCTGCTGCAGCGAAGAAGGGGACATGGAGACACCGGGGGCAAATTCACAGGTGGGTTTTTAAGCAGTTAAACCTGCTGAAAATGGTCTTTATTTATGCAGCTGTGTGACATGACAGCTCCAGGCATACTGAAGATATGTAGCTTATCAGGCTTATACATATATAAGCCTGTATATTATTCTTATACATATATATATAAAATGTGTGTGTGTGTGTGTGTGTGTGTAAGGTGAAAACAAATAGAGTGGGGTCTATGAATTTATTATTATATATATTTGTTTGTTTGTTTTTCTTGTTGGCTGAGAAGGAGTAGGAGAAGGGGGTGTTGTGTCAAAGGCTTGGGAATAAAATTGCAGAACAGGATTAGTTGTGTTTCTATGCAAATCACACACACACACACACTCATCCATCCAGCACTGTGAGAGCACAGTGCCGAATCTGAACAGTGGATCCACTGCGAAAAGGTGTTTTGGCACTCGAATGGGGTTTTGTATCCTGAGAATTGTATTCTTGAAAGTCTACAGTTTCATGTTCACAACAGCTGCCCTCATTTCCAGGCTAAAAAAAAAGAGAGAGAGAGAGAGAGAGTGTGTGTGTGTGTGTGTGTGTGTGTGTGTGTGTGTGAGAGAGAGCGAGAGGTGTCCAAACTCATAAGAAAACCAGATAAAGAAAACCTGCGTGTTCTTTCTTTCTTTCGTTCTTCTTTCTTTCCTCTGAGCTTCTGGTAAGCTGTATAATGTAAACAGTCCCATGAGGAGGAAGCGTGTGTATGTTGCAAAGATGAAAGAAAAAAAAAAAAAGAAAAAAAAAAGGCCATTAAATGTATTGCCTATAGCATGTGACTTGTTTACTCATTTACTGGTTAAGCTTATAATCAGCGAATGAATCCAGAGACTACATGCAGAAAGCTGTTAACGGTTATTTTTAACCAAATTTGGGAAATAGTTTCTACATCTTCCTGTTTCAGTCTCACGCAGCAGCTGGACTCGCACCTGTTGCGGCAGGGGCAAGTGTATTTGTTTAAGATAGCAACGAGCTGTGACCCTCAGGAGACGGAGCTGACTGTGCTTTTGAGAAAGGAAAAAAAAAAATTTTTTTTTTGTTCCTCTGTTTGGTGGATATGAGGTGAAACGAGGTGCTACATGTTTGCAGACCTTTTTTCTCAGCAAGAGACTTTTGTCCAGCGTTTGCATTCCCGAAAGTCCACACACTTCTCCATGACGAGGGAGAGCGTGTAGGAGCAAAAAAAAAAAAAAAAAAAAAGTGTTAAAAGAGAACTGGTTGTTCACTTTCTTTCTCTCTCGGTTGCTCATTCCTTCTTTTCCTTTCAGAAAAGCTAAATGACAGTTTTATACCTCTGGGAAAAAGTCAAACAGGAGCCCTTTTCTTCTTTGTCTCCTCCCATAGCTCTCCCCCTGAGGCTTAATTGTCTTTCCTAACCATTTGGTCTACAATGTTCTCCTAAGAGTTACTATTGTTGTTGTTGTTGTTGTTGTTGTTACTTCTTGATCAGGGTCCAACCCATGGAAATGGAGCTCTCCAGTGGTGTGTGATTTTCTGGTTGGTCTATTTTCTGGTCCTTCCTTCTCAAGTCCCAGAGCTCCAATGACAACTGGAATCATCTTCATACCCCACCTTTGCTTATCTAAAGGTGTTTGGACTTGGAGAGTCTCTGACAATCTTCAGTTGTCTCGATAGTGTAGCTCCTGCAGGGCTTTCAGTGCATGTATGCGAATGCCGTGTTGTGCCAGTTGATGTTGTTGTTGATTTTTTTTGTCCTTTCCGTCTTTTCCTTAATCCATAATCTACAGGCACCTGAGCTCCTATTATGAAAACAAGGTCCCGTGCTATACCCACACACCCCCCACCCCCACACCCCCAGCCTCGAGCTGTTTAATGCTAAGATTAATGCTAGATTTTAGATTGCTTTGTAGAGAGGAATGTCAAATTAGGAAAGCCCACATGCGAACGGCGTGACTCCTATTAGCCGCTAAATTTGACCTAGTGTGCCTTTTGGTCATGAATGATCAGAACGACGATCAGAGGCCTTCTGAATCCGATTTTTTCCCACATGTTTAATCTTTTTCTGACTAAAAACACACACGTCCTGTGGTGCGATACGGCCAGTGACGATGACAGAGGCAAAGTACTGTGGTATAACAGGAATAAAACACTTCAGGATGTGCTGTTATTAAAAAGTAATCAGTGTCAGGATGGTTACAGTAACTCCGCTTCACATCAGGACACATCACACTAGCCCACTGTTAGTTATTTCCTAAAACACCACACTCTTCAAGTGCCTTATTCCTTACAAGCTAGCTACAATATCTGTATCATATAGCTAGAGATTGAATGTGTTTTATTTGTAACCTGTATAAAGCCAGTTGTGTGTGTGTGTGTGCGCGCTGTATATAATTTACCCCCATATGCAGTCATACATTTACACGGTTTTGGTGCAGAGAAAACTCGAGATCTTATCGGAATGTAGTCACACTTGTTCTGAAAAATTTCCACCGAGAAACTGCACAAACAAACATTTCGAATCGCAAAACCTCGTGTATTTGTATTGATATCAGTAATTAAACTGAGTGACTGAATAATTAAAGCCTCATTTAAAAAAAAAAATTTTTTTTTTTTTTTTTTTACAAAATTATTACTTTTATTTAAATTTTTCCTTTAAAAAAAAAAAAAACATTCACCCTTCAGGTACTTTTCATGCCTTGCATTTCTGAGGTATTGTCTCTCTGTCTGTCTGACCATCTGCCTTTCTAACTGTCTGTCTGTCTGACTGTTTAGCGGTTTGTCTGTCTGGCTAATTATCTGTCTACATGGATGTCTGAATACTTCTCTGATTGACTGACTTTAACTGTCTGAAGGTCTGATGCCTGTTTGACTGTCTATCTGTCTGTCTGACTGTCTGACTGTATACCTGAATCTCTGTCTGTCTGACTCTGTGACTGTCTGTCTATCTGAAGGTCTGTCTGTCTGACTGTCTGTCTATCTGAAGGTCTGACTGTCTGTCTGTCTGTCTGGTAGTCTGTTTGACTCATGTTCTGTCTGTCTCATGGTTTTTCTCAGGTTGTGTCTGATGTTCTGTCTGAAGTTCTCTCTGACTGTAGCTATAGCTGAAGGGATTAGTGTAGTTGTAGCATGTGGTTGCTTCCCCCCCCCCCCCCCATTTTTTTTTTTGTTTGAATACCGACAAAGTTTCAGCACCACCTGTAACATGAATGCAAAGTGAAACAGGAGGAAAAGGAAGTAAAAAAAAAAAAAGTCATTGTCCCCAGCAGTGGGGTGGTGCGGCCCATGGTTTCTGGCTGACTTACTTATTTGTGAGCCTTATGGAAAAAGTGTGTGTGTGTGTTTAGGTATGTTGGTGGGAGCACTGGACACCGTGTTGGACTCGAACGCACGAGTCGCTCCATTTCGGATCCTTCTACAAGTTCCAGGTTCGCAGAGCAGCTGGGTCATCGCTAGCGGTAAGAAGCTTTAAAAATATGAATATTGTTAGTGCAATAACATGATTTGGACACAATTTGAATAATGTGTATGTATATCTGAAGTGTTTGTGTGTGTGTGTGTGTGTGTGTGTGTGTGTGTGTGTGTGTGTGTGTGCAGGAGCCACAGCTGAAGAAGTTCAGAAACACTGGAAATGGCTGGACCAGAACTTGTTGCCGTACATGTCGGTATTTGAGAACAAGCAGGACGCTGCAAGCTTTGCGCAAGGCAAAGTCAAGGTTCTCTCTCATTCATTCAGATTTTTAACAAACATACACTTACATGTGTCACCTTCACTAACACACACACATTATGGCTGATAACGATGCTACGTTTTTTTTTCCTGTTAAACTGCTGACCGGTTAATTAGCTAATGTAAAGCAGTGTGACAGGCAGTGGGTCAGTGAGCTAATCGCTCGCTTTTATAGCCATCACTCTTAAAGCAAGAGTCGCTCTTGTGTTTTCACAAAAGCAGATTTCAACATGGGAGCCCAGGAAGTAGTAAATGAGTTGATAAACTTTAGATAGCTAATGTACAGCAGACTGTGTAACTTTCTAGGTAGTTTTAGTCAGTTTGCTAGCAAGTATCTGATTTTTACAGTAATTTGAGTTTCATTAAAAAGATATAATTATAACTGTTATGCTGTTAAAGAATGGGCTAAGACTTAGCTAGCATGTGTGTGTGTTAAATCTCAGGGCCTGATCGCTGAGGAAGTGCTGGTTGGCCAGGCAGCGCTGGATGATGACCCGACCCGTTTCCGCGAGGCGATGGTGCGCTTTGAGCAGCGATTTGGCCTCCCGCTGAAAGAAAAATTGGTGGCTCATTACTCCTGCTGCTGCTGGAAAGGTCGAGTGCCACGTCAGGGCTGGATCTACCTCTCCACCAATCACCTGGCTTTCTACTCGTTCCTGCTCGGAAAAGAGGGTGAGCACTCTTGCTTCTCTCAGTACTCCCAGTAATGGTACGGTAAATGGTACACATTCCGAATGCAGTAGTTATCTGTGGTTGGAGGAAATATGCATTTTCTTGCGTGCTGTTGCAGGTGCACATGGAAAGTAGCGCTGGCCCCCGGTCATGCTTTTAAGGGTTGCAAATTTGCGTTTAAACCTTAAACCTTATTTCTGCATCCGGTCTGATAGCTCAGTTTGTCTCTGCGTTCTGTAAACAAGATGCCTGTACAGTACGTTGCGAATGAAATCAGTCGGTTTGAATTTAGTGTTCTTTAAAACTGTCTCGCCTGTACTGTAGGTGTCCTGTTCCTGGTTTTGACTGGTTCTGTTAATGATAAACTTTGATATTTTTTACTTTAATGAAACCTAACTGTATTTTTTACCAAAACCTTGGTGTGTTCCTGCAAAGATTCCATTGGATAAGGAGTAATTTTATCAAACACAGCGGTAAAAACAGTTAGTCTGTCGAAAGACGTCTTAAATCTGGCTTTTTTTTTTTTTTATTTTAAATGCATGGCTCCATGGTCACTTGTTATCTGAAAAGAAGCTTTGCCAGCCAATCGATCCAGACTTTGATTCATTTCTTTCGTGTGCAGTGAAGCTGTTGATCCCGTGGGCAGAAGTCACGGCTCTGGAGCGCGCAACCTTCGGTCTTATCAACGACGCCATCAGAGTCCGAACGCGCCAAAAGCAGCGTGAATTCTCCATGTTCCTTGATGTCGATGAAGTGATGACCGTGATGACTCAGCTGGGCGATATGGCGCTGCGAAGGCTGTTTGATAACGGCAAAATGGAGCCGGATTCCAACATCACTAAGCGGTAACACGACCCCCACACGCAGGCGTTTCTCTTACTATCAGGACGTGACACTGACCAGACGTACACACATACTTGTGCAAACAGCTTCAGTGTGCAGGTTCTGTTTTTGCTTCACTTCCTCCAAAGGAAAGGAAGGATGTACAGATAAGGAAGAGAGAGAGTGAAGAAGGAACAGAAATAAGTAAACAGAAAGAGAGCGAAGTGTGTCAGTGTGTGAGAGGATCCAGCGAGTGTGTATGCTAATGTGTGGTCCAAGTGTGTGCACGCACTGTCGAGCTATATTAACCTAACTGTGTGTGAACAGTGGCACCTGTGTATTTATAAAATGGCTGCAGTGAAGCTATGCATGCTTACTTATGTCGGCCATAAAGTGTGTGTGTGTGTGTGTGTGTGTGTGTGTGTGTGTGTGTGTGTGTGTGTGTATGTTTCAGGGCACTGGAGCAGCAGGCCCTGTGCCAGTACGTGCTGTCGCTCTTCGGCCTCCCACGTTCTGAGACGCTAAAGGAAGTGATGCGATGCGCAGCTTGGACGCCTCACGCCCGATGTCACACGCCTGGGAATCTCTATGTTACGGAAAATTACCTGGCCTTCAGCAGCCTTCAGGAGGGACACTGCACCCTCCTCATCCCGCTCGCCGAGGTCAATCGATCGAATCATTGTCTGGAAATAAGAGCAACTCCGACTTTTTTTTTTCTATACTTTTGAAGAAGATTGTAGCATTAATAACGTAATTGCATGGAAACGTAATTATGACCTCTTGGGACATTGTATTAAAGGTGTGTTTGGTCTTTACTTGGCCTCTAATTGACAGTAGCTCTGAAGATGCGTTTGGTCCTCGTTTTATACCACAGCACTGCTGAATTCCTGATTCGGGTTGATCAGAAGGTAGTGATTAACGCTCACCAACAACAGCTCTGATGTTCCAGCTGTAACAGGAGCGATAGGTTTATAGTAACGTGCTCATTCTAATATCGTTTCTATAGTAACGGCTCATTCACGGGGCGGATGCTCCACATAAACTGACTAATAATAAATGCAATAAAAAAAAAAAAAAAACCTGTAATGTTACTTAACCAAAAACTGCCCCAGTTGTTGATGTAAGGAGAGGTTTATGTAATGTTTGTGGAAGGAGTGTCCAGAGTACACAGGAAAGTCTTCAGGACACAGAAGTTTACACTTTCTGGTTTCTCAGTAGCATGACAAGAAGCGGGGTTTTTTTTTTTTTTTTTTTGCCGACTTCAAGAGAGTGAAATGAGAGGCTGGTGAGAGAACATCTGTTTATAGCTGCTAAGACGAAAGCGAGAACAGGAAATCACTTTGTCTCTTGGATGTTCTACAACATAGTGTCTGATGTGTAAGAAGAATAAAGCAGTCTGACTCACAGTTATAGGAAAATGCTCACCTTGTCGTTCATTAGTTCCCTATAACAGTATGACCCCCCAACTGTTTTATTCCTTCTAAATATGCATGTGTTAGAAGGGCTGCAGCTGTAACGGGTTGTAACAGGTGTGACGTGTGCTTCCAGGTGCAGTCTGTGGAGATAGCAGAGAGCACTGGAGCTCTGCCAAACCCTGTGATCATCAGCGTGCGCTCGAAGCGGGCTTTCCAGCTGATCGAAGTGGCGCGACGAGACCAGCTGGTGGACAGTCTGAACGCCCGTCTCCGAGTGCTGCGCTGGCACAGCAACCGCAGAAAGACTCTGGTACGGCGGGGCAACGCGGATCACGTCGTCATGCAGATTTCAAAAACGAGACTCTCTTGTGTAATTGTGCGTGTTTGTTTGCGTGCAGATTTCCTCCACTCCATATTATACGTTTTGCTACGACACGGACGACACTCTCCATCCCGTTATTCTCGAGGAAGCGTTAATCGCCACATTCCATACCAGCCAATCGGAATCCTCCGAGCTCAGGCGCGTGAGTATCGGACTCAACCCTGGGCCAAGGGAATTATTTATTGTACTTTTTTGTTACGTCTTGGAAAATTCTCTTCTCCACTGAACTCTCTGGTGCACGTTCCTTTCTTAAAACGTGCATTAGGACGCACCTCTGCCACCCCCAGCATCCATGCTTGTCCCCTAATCTAACTGCTTGTGTGTGTTTTCAGCTGTGGGATGAGCACTTTGAGGAGTTCGGCCGCGGCGTGCACATGTTCCACACTGAGAGAACGCGGAAACTGGTGGCTGCAGGCATCCCGGAGTCGCTCCGTGGAGAGATGTGGCTCACCTTTTCAGGTTAGAGAGCTGGACTAGTAAAAGTTTTGTGTGAGAGAAAGAATGCTATAAAGAGGGAGCGTGTGTGTGAGTGAGATAGGAAAGAGAAGGATGAGAAGTGATAAAGAAAGGTGTGTATGTTCCAGATGCACGGTCCTCTCTGAACACCCACTCACACTCTTACTCCGATTTGCTGGCGGAGAGGACAAACGAGCAGACGAGCGACGAGATCGAGAGAGACCTGCGGCGCTCGTTGCCTGAACACGCGGCGTTTCAGAGTGAGACGGGCATCGCGGCGCTGCGCCGCGTACTCAATGCCTACGCCTTCCGCAACCCGGGCATCGGCTACTGCCAGGTAAACACACACACACACACAGCGTCTGGCTCTGGTTATATCTGTTCAATCGGCGTATAACGAAGCATCTCGACCAGCATCTGGAAGAAGGCTAAGGCGTATCTGGGCCACGTCTAACGGCTTCATGAACAGTTAATTCCCACGAGCCATTAGACTCTTAGTCTGGTGGCCTTTCATTTCACTCTGCTATGCTACCTGCTCCACCCCCCAAGTCCACGTTCATACTACTGCTCAGGAGACTGCCTCAGCACTGAGACGACGTGAGGAAGAAACCTTCAGAGGAACCAGTTTCAGATAGGGAACGCCTGCTCATCACACCAGACAGTGTGATTATAGTGCTAAGTGTTTTGGTGCCCTGAAAGGAGCTTGAGTTAGATTATTAGACCCAGTACACCACAGACCTTTGGTATGGCTGAGGGTGAATGAGCAAGAAGAACACGAATGTCTGAATATTATAGTTTGTGAATGGCAGAAATCTTGTTTTGCGTTGTATGATCTCCCACTTACGAGGACTCCTGCTTCCATACCATGCAGTTGCGTGAAAATGTTTAAATTGGGTAGGACATTGGGTAAAGCTGTTCAGCCGTTGGCAGACGATTGCTGGATCCACAGCATTGAAAGCCATTGTCACATTTATGTAGACAGTGAAGATGTCCTTGTTTTGTGCTTCTCCTGGATTTACTGAATGGAAAATAGCATTCTAGATGTACCTCTGTTGGAGAATGTTCTCTATGGCGTGTTGTTCGCTGACAAATGGTAGCACCTTTGCTCGTCACAGACAGGAAGGAGACGCTGCAGTGATTACCTCAAAAGTTACCTCAACTGTGATTAAAAGAAAACACTGTAATTAAAAAAATCGAGACAAGAAACCTTGTTCAGTTCTCTGCTTCTTACGGGTTTGGACTCATGTGCTTGTGTGTCCAGTCTATGAACATCTTAGCATCGGTGTTGCTGCTCTACACGAGAGAGGAAGAAGCGTTCTGGCTGCTGGTCACAGTGTGTGAGAGAATGCTGCCCGATTACTTCAACCGCAGAGTCATCGGTGAGTGTGCGTATGTGTGAAAAGAGCAACGTCGGGGTATTTATAGCAGAGCTGCTCGATTTGTGGCTTTGCTCAGTGTCACCAGTACAGCGTTGCACGCTGGTGTGTTTCTCTGTGTGCTTGTTGGGGTGGGGGCGGTGATGAGGTTAACCGCAGCTTTTATTTAAAAGCCCTAAAGGAGCCAAAAGGTTTCCATTTTCTTAGTAAAGGTCAGAGTTAGATTTAGGTCTAGGCATAGCATTAATTAGCTACATTAACAATTAGGTCAGTGGAAGGTCCTCACAAGGATAGTAAGACAAATCTGTGTGTGTGTGTGTGTGTGTGTGTGTGTGAGTGT
>CM074978.1:927164-952164 GCA_037576825.1 Pangasius krempfi
ATCAGCGCCTGACCTCACTAATGCTCCTGTAGCTGAATGAACACAAATCCCCACAGCCTCGCTCCAACATCTAGTGGCAAGACTTCGCGGAAGAGTGGAGCTCATTATAACAGCAAACACAGGGGGAATAAATCTGGAATGAGACGTTCAACAAGCACATATGGATGTGATAGTCAGGAGTACACAAACTTTTGGCCATATAGTGTGCACTCCTGTCTGAAAGATTAGATATGAAACAAGGCTGCCCACTGCTCTGGGTGTGTGTGTGTGTGTGTGCGCAGTTGGATGGGTTAAATGCAGAGCACAAATTCCGAGTATGGGTCACTATACTTGGCCATAAGTCACTTCACTTCACTTCACTTCACAAGAAGCACTCATGTAATTACATCATTCAAGGCTGAAGTTTAGTGGTTGGTCATGGGATGATGAGTAATGTGTGTGTTTCCGCTGTTCTTGCAGCGAACTAGTTTCTGAAGGCTTGCAGAAAGCGCTTATTTTCACATAGGGGAATTTTTTTTCATTACCAAGCAAGGAAGTGGCATCTTAGCAGTTAGAGCTGTGCGCTAGTGACCAGAACGTTGTTCAGTTTAAATCTCAGGACTGAAAGAGACACGCTGATGACAGCATTGAGCCTTGAACTGTGCACATTTATAGCTGGATTCAGTTCTGATTTACTGCTTGAAGTGGATTTTGCTTTGGTTCTATTTTCTCATCTTTAATGCCTTAAAGTCACGTTTTATTATTGTATTATTATATAGAATAGCTACTCTAAATCTAGTTGTAAAAGTGTAAAAAATTTTAAATATAATCAAATGTATCTAGTACTTCTTATTATAAGATTACAATAAATACAATAAATATAAGATCAGTAAAATGTTTTGAAATAGTCTTGTTCTATTGGCAGATAATTTTGCTAATTTTAGGCGTTTATTATTATTTATTTATTTATTTATTTTTTACAAAGAAGCAAAATTATCTGGCAATAGAATAAGAAAATTCATGCACAGAATGAGTAAAAAATGTCTAGAATTAAGGTTTAATAATTTTATATTTTATATTAAATTTTATATTTTATATTTATATTTGGCTTTAATAATTTTATATTTGTCTTAGTGTTCTTCTAACAAAGCATCTGCCAGCAACTGCCTCAGAGTTAGTAGTTTAAATTCAGAAGGGCTCTATTTTCATGCCAGCGTGTTGCTATTTTTATTTTTATTTTTTAATTTGTGTGCTTTTGCCACTTCTGTGATTATAAATTAGTGGGTGTTGGTGGAGCGGTGAAGTTGGTGTCACACCCCTTTGTGTGACATTCGAAAAACATCAGCACAGCGGCATTTTCAAACCTATTTTGGTTAAAAAAAAAAAAAGCACATATTTACCTCCATAAACACACCCTCCTTACCCACACACACACACACACACACAGGGATAAGGCGGTACTTTCTCAGTGTTATGAGCCCAGTCCCATTTCTCACAACTCAGTCTTGTGGACATTCAGCATAAATAGGCCACTTCGCTCAAATACTAACTAAATTAGACTTAATTAGATTATCTATTACAAAATAAAACTACACTTTTGTTTAAATTCCTCACCGGCTGTTAGATGTGCCATAAAAATAAGCATAAACTCCATAGAAATCCATCCGAAATAAACGTTACTCTGTTGAAATACCAAATTTCGTCACATACTAGTCAATTCTAGCAGTATCAGTGCTGTTAGAATATTAGTAGCAAAACGTTTAGTAGCACTTTACATGAGGTCCTTTACAAAGGACCTCTCCATTTTTTGTTTGGGTAGAAATCACCTCCTTTTGACGCTCATGCAGACCCTCCATCCAATAACCGTAGCATTCACAGAAATTCACAGAAAAGCAATAGAGAATAGTCTATATACTGTTTTAACTGCATGAGAAAATAGATTTGCCGTGATGTTCTGAACATTTCATTTCCCTGCCAAACTGAAGCCGTAACTCAATGACATAATCAGGGTTTATTTTAGTGTCCGGCCATGGGGTCATGCGTAATCTGTGTTTTTCCATGGTGTAGTTTGGACCTAACAAGTTCCTCTCGACCTTTGCAGGGAGCAGAAGGTTGTCAGTTCAAATCCCAAGTGAGCCACTGATGAAGGCTTGATTTGATCAACTGATTGGGTTGTGCTTTAAGAGCTCCATGCACGGAGCTTTCCAACAAACCTTAGCAAGTATAAATGGCGAGTTCTACTACTTTGCTCGGTTATTTTATAGATAACTGAATGGCAAATTTGACAACTGAATGGCAAATTTGACATCTGAAAGCTAAAAGACTGGGCTCTTGGGTTTATTTCTCCTTCTCAAGGATTCCATGAAAAGGAGATCAGCTGCTCTCGTGACTTCTTCACGCGATGAGTCCCGGTTACTCCATACAGAGGACGCAGCGGTCATATATGTATATATATATATATATATATATATATATATGGGCTGCAAGAACTTGGATATATTCTAATCCGATCATGATAATTGCCTAATATTTTACCATGATTATATGATCGTGGCTATAACAATTATAAATGGATTAAAAAGTCATTTATTTATGGACATGTCATTTTTTTTTTTATTCCTGTCATAAGAGCATGTCATAAGAGCACATGCCCAGTTGTCATATAATGGTGATAAAATGTCATCGGTCTAGGTTTAATTCCTTAAAAAAAACAAAAAAAAATCACCTTTTAAGGAAGGTGGCAAAATATTTCGAACGCAGAGCCAAAGCAGAAGCGAAAGCCTGGAGTTCTGCTTCTCGACTTTATAGAGACACATGAAGGAAAACACAACCCGTTGAAAGGCCTCTCACCAAAACCTCACTGGTCTTAATCTGCTGCTTTGGCAAGATCTGTAATATCTGTAATATAATAGCTTTTTTTCAGCCAGCTGACTTATTTTGACATCCTGAAAAACTCAGAAAATGTGCCTTATAATAATAATAATAATAATAATAATAATAATAATAATAAAACTCCTGCACTGGTGTCAAAGCTACTAAGGCCTGTTTAATGGGTGTAAAATGGCTTTAATCTTTTTATATATGTATATATATTTTTATTTTATTTTTTTTTTCTGTTTCAATTCATGACTAATGCCCAGTTTGGCTGTGAGAACTTCCGGGTTTGTTTCCATAGCAACATAGTGTTTAATGAGCAGTGGAGGTGCCAAGTGTGAGTGCAGTAATATTACATTTAAAAAGCATTTCAAATATCAAAAATGATACTTATTTTATATTCAAAGCTTTCCCATGATGTTTGGAAAGTTATTATTATTGTTTTTTTTCTTTTTTACAGAATTGCGAGACAAAGTAAACCCCCACCACAAAAAAAAAAAAATTGGGTTGCCAGATCCCACCGAATCCCCGCTCCTTTTTTTTTGTTTCCATACAACACGTGTTAGCTCTTCATGGGAGCTTTAAACTTGTTAGAGGCTCCTTTTCTGTGGAAATGCAGATTGAATCTTGTGCTGTGGCACTTGTTTGGTGTTCATATGCAAATCTTCTTCCTTTTCACGGCCACGGTTGTGTTCATCCATAAATGGTCAGATAATAAACAAGACCTTTGCATACGCTCAATAAAACTGAGGCGCCATGTTAGTTTTTTTTTTATTTTTTTAGACAATATCCTTCTCCTACAGTCACAGCAAGTTTTTGCAATCAGTTCAAATTCACGAAATGTGTGAATTGTGTTTGCTAATCCTGCTGGCTCGGTTGAGTTGCCAAAGAAACGTACAGAATGATGGACCTAAAGCAACAGCGTTGTGAGGAAAAGCAAACTAACACTCTTGAACGGCGCCTAAAACGTTTCAGTATGAAATGTTGAGCTGAAAAAGCAAGAACCCTGGATTACAGAGTGCTTCAAAACGACCGACGACAGCCAGGTTCTGCCCCGTGCACTCGCTCTCACTCGTTTTCGTCATGCTTTACTGACATGGGAAGTGAACAGAGCTGAAGTTTCCTATGTGGCCATGAGGCCTTTACAGATGCACTGTACCTTGATATTCTTATCTGAAATAGTTCAACATGTAAAAACTGTCATCAGGTGTGCCGTCTCCTTCAAAATCTGCTACAAGATTATTATTTTTGAGGAAACAATGCCACTGTTGCGCAATCCCCTACGCAGGTCTACCCTAAATAATATTCTCACAGCCATTTTCACACCATTCCACCCCTAAGAGAAGCTCAAATCGGTCCTGTTTATTATCTTCTGTCATTTTTCTGTCTGTTCGTAATGTTTCTTATGAACCTCGACTCCATGGCGAAGGCTCTAAAGAAGATCGGAGAGGAGATGCATGTCGAGAGAGCAGAGAGCTAAACCGCAACTTCCTGTTGCACTTTGACTGCACAGCAAAGCTTTAACTTCTACTTTACACAACTCTCTCTCTGTCTCTCTCTCTTTCTCACACACACACACACACACACACACACACACACACACACGCACACACATTATGTAAAACTGTGAAGTTTGTAATTCGTCAAGATATTTTGGAAATCAACTGAGGGTGTGAGGGTGTGTGTGTGTGTGTGTGTGTGTGTGTGTGCTTGTTAGATGTGATCATAAGCGCACATGAGTGATGAGGCCAAGGCCTTTATGACCTTTGAATGAAGTCAGAGTAACGTAAAAGTGCATCGTTTTAAAAGAAAGAAGTAAAAGCAGCTGTAAAATATGACGAGCACGAAGATCCAATGGCTGAGAACGTTAACTGTACGCGTATAAAACACGCGGAACGATTGATAATCCGTGCACCATTACTGAGTTATGCATGATCTCTCAAGATTTGCCACACCATACACACACACACACATGCACACACACATTAATCTATGGACAATGAGATGCAGCTGATTTCTTACCTGAGAAAGGTAAGCGTGAGGTCCGTCTCTTTCTCGCTCTCTCTCTCTCTCTCTGTTACTCTGCTTTACACAAGCAGTGTGCAGAGCAGTGAGGAACGACAGATCTATTCAAATGAGAGGAAGGAAGTGACAATCATGCGAAAACAGGAACGTTGCTCATGATGGCTTTATAAGGTAATCTGCTAGGGAAAGGTGACACTTTCACAAAATGTCACTGTTTGAAGACATTTCGTCTGGGCCACAGCTTGGAGACCCTGCTGACGGGCATCGGTGATGGGACAGGACGTTTCTGTAGAAGTCTACAGTTTCTTTTTGTCCAACAAAAGCTTCGTTTAAAAAAAAAAAAAAAAAAAATCACATTTACCAAATATTTTAAAAAATATATTTTTTTTAAAAAAGTGTGCATACACATTTATGAGTGCTCAGAAGTACTTTCGATGTGACTCTCTTTGAAACAGGAACTAACAGGAGTTAACCCCGACCCTGCATTTAAGAAATGTTTGATGGTGAAAAACTACTGAAAGCACAGTTCAGGATGTAACAGATAACCATTTATACTTCTGGCATTTATCTCACTTACACTGAGCAGTTGAGGGTTAAGGGCCTCGCTCAAGGGCCCAGCCCTGGGATGTGAACTCACAACCATCTGATCTTGGACCTGGCAGTAGAGGCATTCGAGTTACAAATATACCACCGCGCTGCTGAATTCTTGTGTCTGATTGGTCAGAATGTGTTGATTAACCCTAGGATTATATGAATGCGCTCCTTTTAATACAGTATGTTATCGCCTGTATAGGAACAACTCATTATTTAACAAATTAAAACGATAAAGTCACTATGAACGTTTTCCACCAGGGGAAGTCTCCAGGACGGAAGAGTTTGTGCTTTCTGAGTTTGTAGATACGTTAGTGATTACAGGAATTAGCTTGTTTGTGGATCGTCCACAGCATTTATTTTGGCATATTGCTGTGGTATAAGAGGAATAAAGTGCTCTTGAAATACTCTTGTGCTGTTGAAATAATCAACCTTGGGGTGGTAAAAGTAAAGCCTCATTGCTTCGGGCTGCATCACACTGCCCCATCGTTGACTAGTTTCCTATAACAGTACACCACCAACTGTCTTATTTAAGTGTTTATATATGAATTTAACACAGCCCAGTTTTTTCTCAGGTTAGGTCCTGTACTATCTCTGCTCTAAATACTCAAATCCAGGACAGGGCACACAATATGTTAGTCTAGACTATAATTACTTCCATTCTTAAGATTTAAATTCAACAAATTTCATTCAAACTGAGTTTATTGATATCAATACTATATACAGTAAGAAAAAAAAAGGGAGTGAATTGCGGACAATCTGGCAACCCGTCAACTTTTTGACGGTTTATTTTGTTTCTGGTTTGGTGTCAAGTGCTCATATTTAAACACACCAGGACAAAGTGTCTTTCCCAACATCGTAAAAAGATATTTGAAGATAAAATAAATAAGTAACATGTCTGAAATTTAATTTGAAACCATTAAAAAAAAATAAAATGTAACACCACATTACAGCACTTCTTATGTCACTTGGCAACGGTTGCTATGGGGGAAACAAACCCGGAAGTCGTTCGTTGGAAAACATCGTTACAAATTTTTTTTTTTTATTAATTTTTTACTTTTCTTACCAAATGCAGGCATTCAAGATATTACTAGTTTATAAAGAACGTTTTCCATAACAATAATTTGTCCCATTCAGATACTGGATTTGGACCAGGCCTACACAATAATATATGACTGCAGTTATAGCTATACTATTTATATTACCACTAATTGAGTTATTTATATATTATTTATTAGGTAAAGTCATCTGAAGACATCCAGCTGTTGAGGATGTTGTCCCTAAACACACCCCTTCACACTGTGAGCTAACATCAGTGTTTATGTTCATTACTCAATCCATATTTTAATGTGCCTTCTTTCACTTCCACCTGAAATCCCCCCCCCCGGTTGAATTTCCAGTGTTAAGGGTTGTTCAGGTACTTTCACACACCTGGCCCAACTCACCAGAGTCCCCATCAAATAGCTTCTTAGCTGTGATTTGACACAACAGCCAATAGTGGTCGAGATTCAACACACTGACAAATCTAACTCAACTACGTAGCTTAGCGATCTAGCTCAAAGTGATTAATCATGTTCAAGTTCTTACTCAGTCTGAAGTGACACATTCCAGCACTGAAAAACACCTCAACAAATCCCCCCCCCCCCCTTCTTCTAAATGAATAAAATCCAACAATTTTCCCCTCAACCAACTCACTGAAAAAGCATGTTTGTCTGTAGCTAGATATACATACACTATATGGCCAAAGGTATGTGCACCCCTGACCATCACACCCGCATGTGCTTGATGAAAATCTCATTTCAGATTTAGAGAAATAAATCTTTTTTTGTGGGGATTTGTGTTCATTCAGCTACAAGAGCCCGGGCTGCAGTCAGTGTTGTGTTACAATTGTGTATTAATATACAAATTATGTAATATAATGATATACAATATATGTAAGTATATATATATATATATATATATATATATATATATATATATATATATACACAAACACTCATAGCCAAGTGTATGTCTTGTGTACAAAGTACGAAGTGTACAACTTCACTTACAAGTAAGCAGATAAAGGGTCTAGAGTTGATTTGGAAGCTGTTGCTATTAACTCTCAATATGAAGTCTAAGGTCACTGTCACTGCCAGTGAAGGAAGGCTGAAAAATCAAAAACAAACCTATCAGAGAGGTAGCAAAAACATTAGGTGTGGCCAGATCAGCTGTGTGGAGCATTATTAGAAAGAAACTACCTGGAAGACTGCAGAAAACAACTGTGGTGGATGACAGTTAAATGCTTTCCCTGGTGAAGAAAAACCACCTCACAACAGTTTGCCGGATGAAGAACACCCTCCAGGAGGTAGGTGTATCTGTGTCAAAGTCAGCAATCAAGAGAAGACTTCACCAGAGTAAATACAGAGGGTCTACCACAAGACGTAAACCATTGGTGAACCTCAAAAACTGGAAGACCAGAGTAGAGTTTGCAAAATAAAAAAACAAGCCTGTACAGTTCTGGAACAACATCATATGGACAAATGAGACAAAGATCAAATTGTAGCAGAATGGTGGGAAGAGAAGGGACAGAAGTGCTCATGATCTGAAGCGTACCACCTCATCTTCTGGCGTCAAAGCCTCAAAGGTGGGAGACACTGGCTGCAGGGACACAGAACATACCGCTGAACAGTCAGACAAGTTTTTGTCCTGCGTTCATGCGCAAGATCTATGTTGTGTCAGTGAACATCATGAAAACATTATTAAGGATGGGCTCTTGCTTTTCTCTCGGTTGCTCTGAGCTTGCAGGGTTCATGCCGATCACACGGAGGCATTGTTTTGGAAATATAGAGAAATTGAGGAACTGCAGCAGTTCTGCATGCTCTTGTTTCACTTCACTCTCATACAATGAACAAGTGTCTTTCTTTATTCTTTTTGGTTACTTGGAGAACTGTGTGTGTTAAATGGTCTGAAACGGGCAGAAAGACAGACAAACAGACACACAGATAGTTTCCTTGTCTCACAGCGCTACACATGAGAAGTCACCAGTGGAAACGCTTGTGGGATGTTTTAGATGGGTCTGAGTTCAGTTGTTGTTTTCACAAAGCCACAAAAATGCTGAGTCATCAGCCTGTGTATATCTGTGTGTGTGTGTGTGTGTGTGTGTGTGTGTGTGTGTGTGTGTTCCTGCAGGCTCATTTTACTGACCAGCTACCTGATCTGTCTCCACTTATTTCAACTCTCTGCTACCTAAATCTTTCATTTAATGATTTTAGTTTGTTTCCTGTGGAGGTGTGACACACACACACACACACACACACACACACACACAATTACTCTTGTCAGCTTATTAAAAAAAGTACAAAAATAACATTTTGAAGGATTTTCTAGGTTGTTTTGTAACTAGAAAAAAAATCGAGGATTGAGGAAATCCCAGCCGAGATCGAGAAGCTGATCAACCTCAAGACGCCGGTGGTCTCGTGTCACACACACATACACACAATAAATAAGTAAACAGACGTAAAGTGTTAAACTGATCAAGTGCTACATCTGTGATGTCTCTTTTTTGGGGGGGGAGGGACGTGTCATTTCAAAATTAGGATCGTGAGAATCACTGGTAAGTGAAGTGACGTAGCTGTATGAGGCAAATCATTAAGGTTAAGGTTATAAAAAACGTAAAAGGGTTTGTAAATGTTACACATATGGAAGTGCAATGTAAAACCGCAGCCACAGAGGATGAGTGGAGATGGCAGGAGGAGGAGAGAGAAATATCACCACATCTTAGGACGATATCAAGGGCAAAAAATACAGATACAAATACAGATGAGGGCATCGTGTTTCATATAACACAACTGCACAAACCTGTTTGTTTAATTATGTGTATATGCGTCTTGTAGGTTATATCACCTGCCCTCTCTGCAGCACCTAGACATGTCACACGACCTCACTGGCCACTACAGCAAAGAGATCAGGAGCATCAGGTGTTAAAAAAAATTATAAAATGAAAGCTCTTGATCTAGACACAATGGCCACTTTATTACACTCGTACATAGAACCTAAAGCTCATCTACATTCAGTCTCAGTTTCTGGCCATTGCACAGGTGTTAGATGGAAATCTTTGGTTGTGACAGCAAGTTGTTTAAAAACTCCTCACACACACACACACACACACACACACACACTGCTGTGCTGCTTGTACACATACTAAGTGGCCTATGTGGCCTAAATGTTCCTAATAAAATGGCCAGTGAGTGTCCATTCGGTGTAGGTGTACCTAATGAGATGGAAATACAGTTAATTAGTAATACCAATAATAATAGATCATAGTATAAGATCTACATACAATTAAGTGATACACGAAGAATAATATTATATTAGATTAGATTAGATCTGTAGTAGTTAATGAACGGACTCTCTTGGTGTGTGTGTGTGTGTGTGTGTGTGTCGCATTGCCTCAGTGTAACCTGTAACCTCTGTGTCTATAACCTCTTTATTGTCCCCAGCTTTCACATTTCTGTTATTAAAACTGTTTTTTTTTATACACACGTGTCAATAATTTGTGCCACTGCTTGTTTAATTCTTTTCTTTTACGAAAAGAAACCATTATTTTATACCATTGCGACCTACAATCAAGTTTGCGATATGCTTTCTTACGGGGCCCCCTGGTGGCTCGGGGGCCCGAAGCATATGATCATAGCTAGAAAGGAACATGCTGTTATAGGAACATAACCAGTGATGTGGCATGATACAAAGACGAGTCACCCTTATTGTTGATTATTTATAATAATAGCATGTCCCGAAGTGTTTTATTCCTCTTATACACAAAAATCTGCCAAAGATTAAATATTAAAGGTTTATTTATTAAATCCAACATAATTGTTATCTATATAGTAATATTTTAAATGTCGTGGAATGTCCGCGAAACAAGTCAGTTCCAGTTTTTTTGTCTCCCTTGAAGCTAATAAGACAAGTTTATTATTGCAAGTTATTCACAGCTGAGATTATGTGGCGTCCCTGTGATTTAGGTGTTACTATAGAAACAATAATAACCACACTATTAGAAAGCACACTAATATAAACCTATGATTTTGGCTTACAGCCAGCAGTACATTCAGAGATACTTCGATCGCTATGATGGAGGTAATCAGAACCTCGCTTCTGGCAGTGGGACACCTAGACGAGGACGCAGGATGGACTTCTGTCAATCTGGTGTATGGACAGAGCCAACAGTTCAAGCTGCTAGACACATGTAACTCAACCCTAGGTCATGTGCCAGGGTCGCTTTTTGAAGAGCATCCCCCTATCTACCCCATGGGACGTGGCGATGAAAGACAAGGGTTCCCAGTGCCTTACAGCTCCTTTGGTTTTTATTCAAACATATACTGGTTTATCACTGTTACACAAACAAGTTTCATTTGAACTTGACCTGGGCTTTTAAAGCAGCACAGAGATGCTTAACCACCTCGAAATAAGAAAAGCCTTTAAGAAAGCATTTATTTTTAAACCTCTGACTACTGCTGTGTCAGCACTGTTCACGTAGACAGTTCAGCTGTGCTCACAGAAAACTCTCCTGCAGCTTGTTCTTCTTCGTCCTGATGGGTCGCGGACCCACTGAAGAAAAAAGTGCTGTCAGCTTCATTCAGGGGAAAGTAGCTCACGCGTACTCAGAAAAAAAAAGGCGCTTAGAAGGCACCAGGTGACGTGGAGACTAATTTGCATTTTCATAAAATCGAATCATAGAATGAAAGCAGAAAACCTTCCTCATGACTCCACAAATTAACCATTTAAATATTTACAAAATACGGTCAAGAATGTGAGACAAACCGTGTGTCCCAATCAGAAGGCAGCTGCCCACTGAGGTGCCCTATTCTGGCTGGATTTGAAGGCAGCATCACACGTATCCTTCTCGGACAAGGCAATCCCATAATTCAGTGCTCTGGACCAAAGTTCTGAAAGTTTTGACAAAGATGGCAGTAAAATGCTGTTTTTGTATTTAACTAACATTTTCCTCCTGATCTTTAAAAGATTATAAGGGTGATTTCTGATCATAGATTGTCATAAGTCAGTCAGTGGTTCAAAGCGGCAAGCAAATGCCATGCGACCTCCCAGTTTACCGTATACACTGTAGTAGGCTGGTCTGGTTTTTATGCTGCATTTGACTAGAGGTCAATGTTATAGATTTTTAATGAGCAAATACGTCTGTATGTTGATTGATCCAAAGCGAAATGCAGATGACTGTAAATATGAGTGGACTTCGTAACAGGGATTCAAAAGTGAAGCCAAATTGTCTCTGAGGCCCTCTAGTGGCTGGCTGCAGGACAATTTCTAACCCCGCCAATTTTGCCAGCAGTTGTTATTGTTGCTTGTGTGATTGTGCTGTGATTGATGAAATATTCTTGTTACAAGGACACTAGTGTTGAAGTTTTGGTGGATTGAGTGCATTTTGAGATGTGTTTTGATTGCTGTAGATTGCATTTTGGGCATAAAATGAATGGTTTAGAAATGTTAACGAGATTTGTCACTATGTAACTGGACTATATTGTGTCTTGGATTCCTTCTTCATGTTCTGAGCTGTCTTGAACCTCAGGTTCCTCGGGTGGAAGACCATCCCCAACACCCAGGTATATGTTGTGGAGGATGGCACATGAAGCAACCTCCACTGGCAATGAAGGAGAGGTGGAATTCCAGACCCTGCAAGAAAATGAATGGCCACTGGGTCTTCATTATGCCGAAAGCCTTCTTGATGACAACACAACACATTTTTTAGAGGTTTTGAAATGACTGGATGCTTCTAGGATTTGATAAGATCAAGGGGCTTCTCAAGAAAGATAGGAACATCCCTCAGCTAACCCATGGGTACATTCCTGTAAGATAAAGGGGACTAATTTTCAAGAGACAGAAACCGTGGACTGAACTAGAAAAGTGGGCAAAATATCTAGAAACCTGGTCGCACACAGTTTGGGGATGTATAGATATTTTTGTTGCAGCCTGTGTCAGGCTCACAAATGGTTGCTAGCACAAAAATAACGTTGCCCTGGACAGACATCAGCTCTTCAGTGACTCTTCTGGATAATTCTGCCGCACTTGGTTCAGGATCCTCAGGGGGAACCGACTGGTTCAGGGAGCTGCAACAAGCTGCCTCAATTCAATAAATGAAATTAATTATACGTTATCGAAGTAAGTATGTGTAACAAAGAGGACTCTGGAGATGTGTGATGGTCCATGTGCGAAAGATTTATTACAAAATCCAGAAGGCAGGCAATGGTCAAACAAAGAGATCATCCATACGATAGGGCAAATGCAAAGAGTATTCAAAGTCGAGACAAGGGTCAAACACAAGCACAGACCAAAGGCTAACCTTCCACAAACAGAATACGTCACCCCCACTTCACATTGTGTGCATGATTGCATGAGCTGTATAGTCTGTGTACAGGAAGTGGTGTGTTGTTGTTGTTTTTTCGGCTGATCCAGTTAGGAGTTGCCACAGCGGATCATTTGTCCACATGTTGATTTGGCACGGGTTTGTCAAAACCTGACGCAACCCTCCCATTTTTTCCGGGCTTGGGACCGGCACTGAGTACACGCCCAGTGGCTGGGTTGGTGAGAGTGAGGGATTCCCTAACCGCTAGACCTCCAGGGACACCAGTGTGTTGTAGAAGAAGTGTCCTTAATATTTAGGGGAGGGGCATATTGAAGGTGTGATGCTCCTGGTGGATGTGACAGTATGTACAGGATGTAGTGTATGTATTTAGGTTTTTATTTTATTGACCAAAAAAAATGATCAGTATTTGTTAAATAAAGTATTTTTATTACACTTCCTGCGGGAGTCCTGGAGTGGGGAGGTGCAGGAATGTAGGCTACCTAGCAAACTTATCCACAGAAGTAAAGAAGTGCAAAGTAATTATAATTCTTTGCTGTAATAATGATAATAATAATAATATGCACTGATGGGTGGAATAACTCGTTTTTTATTAAATATAGCCAAGAAGTGAGTTTAAAACAAAGAGCAACAAAGCTTATCCATTGTGTCTTTACTGGTGACAAGATTTAAAATGGATATTGATATTATAATTTAGGAAAACAATAACATTTAAACATTGTATTATGTCAGGAACATACATGCCTAAAACCAAAGGAATCTTCCTTGCACTGACTAGTGGGAAGGTGAACTCACATTTCTAGACTTCTCAAAAAGTCAGTGCCTGTCTTTTCACCGTCACGTCCAGCTTCCAGCGATACATAAGGAATAATCCATGACAGGCCGTTCTGATATACGTAGGTGTGATGTGGCCCAGTGTGAAGCAGAGGGATCTGGTCTATATTTAGCAGTACTCTGAACGCGCATGCAAAGCAGCAGCAACGTGAGTGCCATTGTTCACACATCGGCCTGCCTTATTTATGTACATCTGGAGGATTGAAACCTACATTCGCTAGATGCCACGTCAGGGTCAAAACATCCCCGTCGGTCTGGTTTCTGACTCTAAAACTCTAAAACGGCTAGCAATGTCATGCTCAGCAGCCTTTGACAGACTAACAAGCTCTAGAGATCTGTTAAAACTTTCTGCCGTCATCGTGATCGTTGTCATGAGCCGTGTGTCAAATCAAAAACTCTGACCTTACATTCAGTAGTATTTACTAATCCAGAAAATCTAGAAGACTGGTATGCATTTAAAAAATTTAAACGTGGCTCGTTTGAAATCCGACTCCTAGTAACATTTCAGAGTATAATCACGCGAAATGCGTCTTTGTAATTAGAGCGATATTTCTAATACTACTTCGTAAAATGAATGAATAATACAAAAGAAGATTGTGAGTTTCTCTCGCAACCTCAGTTAAAAGCTGAGGTTTAACAAAACACTAGAAAATGTATTATTCTATATGTATTATATTAATTATATAAATTGTGTAGCCATTTTATTTAGATTTGTAAATATTTTTATATTTTTTATTAATATTATGTCTAAAACATTTTTTTTTTCCCGTGCTATTTTTAAATGAAGAATATCCCTACAATTTTGTTCAAAATAAAATATATTTAATGTAAAAAATGAACTAATCATTAATGGTTAAGCATTAAAAAGTCATCTTAGCTGATTGTCTAGACGTTTATAAGGAAATAAGCTTATGTAAGTGGACGGTCACAAAATTTTAACTGAGTAATCGTGCACTAGGGGGCAAAATAGAGCAATATACCCAGGGCCTGAAACTCCACTCCTGAAAATAAAGGGCTAATGAGAAGTCATTCTTGATTAGTAAGTGAAAAATGTGACGCTGTAAGCACGTCTCTTCCCAAATGAACCATTTTAGTGGTTTCGTAGCAACAGGGGGGGAATATCAATGCAATCACAACGTTTATGTTTTTTGAATTTGCATTTTGCATGAACACATTTAAGAGAAGTTGTTGGTCTGTTAAAATGGTTGCTTTGGGTCCAGCGCACTTGATGTAAGCGTAACGCGATTCGTTACCTACCGTGACTCTGATACCCCTGGATTATAGCTTCGATAATGGAAGTGAGAACAGGAACTAACATGTTTTGTGGACATTCGACAACATTAAATGTATTCAGATATCCTCAGAATGGTTTTCTTTCTCAGAATTATTACTTAGTTTTAAATCCCGCCTGTGTCCAATTGTATGCTCGCACAATTAATATCTCTGACTTCTCAGATCAGTCCTGCTGTCATGAAGACCAAGGAACTGCCCATGAAGCTTCGTGAGGAAAAAACAGATGGAGAAGGGTATTAAAACATAGGCAAAGCTTTGAACCTTCTTAGGAGTACTGTGAAGTCCATTATAACAAAGTAGAAAAAAACAATGGCACAAACCAGACACTACTAAGATCAGGCCAAACTCAGTGCTCTGGCAAGAAGAGCAACTGTTAGAGAAGTGTCCAAGATCCCAGCTACAACACTGAAGGGGTTACAGAGCTCACTGGCTGAATTAGGAGAACCTGTGCAGACCTCAACAACATAATCAACTTGGCACAGTTCTGTCTATGAGAGAGCGGCCAGAAGGGAGCCACCCCTGAGAAAGGCCACGTTAGAAAATCTGAGAGCTTTTGGAAAAAGATTTTGTGATCTGATGAGACTAGAGTTGAGCCATTTGCTCTAAAGCCGGAGAAAGAAAAATATCTGGCACAAACCAAATACAGCCCAACACTCAGGAAAACACTATTCCTGTGATCCAGCATAGTGGTGGTAGCATTTACATTTTTTTTTAACGTACAATTTAATTAGATGTAGTATTCTGTGTAGTGTGTAATAAATATGATCGATATATCAAGACATCAATATATTGCACAGAGACAGGACTGAGTCCTTAGCAGCAGAGAAAGTGATAATAGCGTCCTTAGAAATACTGCAACATCCCCAAAAGTGACAGGACGTGAATGGGAAGAAATTGTCCATGAGTGTCCTTGAGCTGTCAGTGAGGTGAGCAGTGTGTGGGAGGTAGCGGAGGTGTGACAGGAGAGACAGAGAGGAAGAAGGAATAAAGCCTGGATTACAGTTTATTCAGGATCGTGATGGCCTGCAGGTAGAAACAGTGCTTCAGCCTGCTTGGTTCAGGATTGAAAACACATCTGAGACAACTAAAAGCAAAACTTCCATTATGAAATGATTACATTTTTTGTTGCAATACAACATAGAAATAATCACTGGGAGGTGTGTGTGTGTGTGTGTGCGACAAGGTGTGTGTGTGAGTACTTTCTGGAGGCACTGTACTTCCTGTACCTTTTCCTGTCAGCACACATGTTAGAGGCCGTTTCAGAGACGTAGTGACACAAGGGAGAAATATTCCTCTACCTCTTTTTTTCAGGAACATTCTAGCGTTCTTCACCTTAAGCTCACTTCAATGTCTTTAATTCAGGTTCTTTCTCTGTTTATTTTAGAGCTTGAACATACACATATAGGCCATTTGTTTCTTCTGCAACGCTAATTCTTTTCATTTCACCACATGGCCAAAAGTATGTGCACCCCTGGCCATCACACCCGTATGAGGTTCTTCCCCCAAACTGTTGCCACAAAGTCAGAAGCACACAATTGTACAGAATGTCTTTGTATGTTGTAGCTTTATAATTTCCCTTCACTGGAACTAGGGAGCAAGGTAGCTTAGTGGTTAGCACCGTTGCCTCATACCTCCAGGCTTGGGGAATCCCGCCTCTGTGTATGTGTGTGGAGCTTGTGTGTTCTCCCCGTGCTTCAGCGGTTTCCTCCTGGTACTCTGGCTTCCTCCCATAGTCCAAAGACATGCAGTGTATTCTGATTGGCATTTATGGCCTGTAGTGTGTGAGATTGTGCCCTGTGCCCCGTCCAGGGTATCTCTCACCTTGTTACCTGGGATAGGCTCCAGGTTACCCCGCAACCCTGTGTAGGATAAGGGGTATGGATGGAACTAAGCGACTCAAACCTGTTCCCCTGTGCACAAAGCGAGCTCCATGAAGACATGGTGTGTGAAGTTTGGAGTGGAAGAACTCGAGTGTCCTGCACAGAGCCCTGACCTCAACCCCACTGAACACCGACTGCACCCCAGACCTCCTCGACATCCCAACATCAGCGCCTGACCTCACTAACGCTCTTGTAGCTGAATGAACACAAATCCCCACAGCCACGCTCCAACATCTAGTGGCAAGACTTCGCGGAAGAATGGAGCTCATTATAACAGCAAACACACAGGGGGAATAAATCTGGAATGAGACCATGCTGCTGCTGGTGGTTAGTTAGAGGTTACAGAATTCTATATTGACATATCCTTCAAAGTTGAAGATGGCGAGACAAGTACACCCCAGAGAATACCAACTGGAGTAAAGGGCTTAATCTAGGGAATATTCACAACACGCCTTCTAGCGCCGTGGTTCTCAAGTTGGGGTTCGGGGACCATCAGGAGTCTCTGAAGCAGAGCCCGAGGGTCCTTGATTTGGAAATTTATTATAGTTATTATTGAGTTGTAGTAGTTATTAGCAGTGATGAAGTGGATAATAATAATAATAATAATAATAATAATAATAATAATAATAATAATAATAAAAACCCTCAATATGTCAACAAAAAAAAAAGACTAAGTGGACCTATTTCTGTGTGTGTGTGTGTGTGTGTGTGTGTGTGTGTGTGTGTGTGTGTGTGTGTGTGTGTGTGTGTCAATGAATAGTTCAGGAATGGAAGGGTTTATGGCTCAAATAAATAAATAAATAAATATTTAGACATTTAAATAACCTTATATAAAATTGGAGATGCGCCCTCTGCTGACCTGTCACAAGCTTACAACCTTCAACTTCCGTGTGTGTGTGTGTGTGTGTGTGTGAGAGTGAGAGAGAGAGTGATTGTGTGTGTGTGTGTTCATATCTGCGTCACAGCAGAGCCTTGTCGCTGGCTGGAGAAGAGGAGAGGAGACGCACTGTTTCTTTCTCGCGTCTGATCTTTTCTAAATAAATCATCCATCATGGTCAAAGTGACCTTTAATTCCGCTCTTGCCCAAAAGGAGGTGAAGAAGGACAGCGAGACTCTTATTCCCGATGACAAGGTAACGATTTGTTTCCACAACAAACAGTTTTCCTCGGCGCACGTCAAAGACCGACGCAGACTAAACAAACGCGTGCTGTTTTTCATGTTTTGTCTTTGATCCCTGCATGACGCAGAAGGACCCAAGCTTTTTACTTCAGCGCCGTACTTTGATCCTGCCGCACGTCTTGTCTGATCTCTCTCTGTAGGGGGGCTTTCATTTCATAGCCCATGTAGTGCACTTGGTGTAGGGAGTAGGGAGTGATTTGGGATGCTGCCTTCCTCTAATTGTAGAATTGTTACACAGTTAAAATGGCAGCAAGGGAGACTGATGGATTTGCTTCTCATAGCACATTCACTCACACCCTCTCTTGTTGATGAGGTGGTATCTCCAAGCGTATGTCTTCCAAGCGTGTATGTATATATATATATATATATATATATATATATATCTATATCTTTGGTGCCTTTATTGTATTTTACAAAACATAAGGGTTCCACTCCAGCAACAATTAAATGTACAGACTAGTACTCTCTTTGGTTTGTCTCTTTTTAAAAAAAATTCCGTGTAATATTAAACACTTTCAGACAGGTAGAACCCCATCAGGTAGCTAAGAACCCTGAAATTACCCCGACATACCCCCCCCCCGAGGGAGTTGAACGTTAATCAAATGAATAGAACGCGAATATCGCGCTATACATTATATCATAATTAAAGAACGAGTTCCACAAGGGTTCTAGCTTCAAGAAGGTCTCTTTCTTGGGAACGTTCCTGAAAAGAAAACCCTCTGCCTTCAGGTTCTACGTAGAACCTTGACTTTTAATCCTAACCCTTTTTTAATCAGAGCTTTTAAACCTTACCTTCTTATAAGAGCCTTTAAACTTAACCTTAAATTGTTTTTTAAAAATGTTTTTAGTTCTAGGTTCTAGTACTCTAAAGGTTCTACGCAGAACCCGTTTGGACTTGAGTTCTGCTTATATAGTGGCCTGTTAATTAAACCAAAAAGATTCTAGGTTGATCATTCAATCAGTCAATCACTTACCATGAGATGAACAAACACACACACACACACACACACACACACACACACACACACACACACACGTTGTTGAGAAAGGCATAAACGTCTGATTTGACTTTCCCTTATCTGGGTGTTAATGTTTAACACATTCCAGCAGGAAGTTATTGGATTGCGTCCTGTTATAAATTGGGAATCTTTTTTTTTTATTATTATTTATTTTTTTAAGCTACTGTATGTATAAGATCATTGTTTCTATGCGAGTGTGTGTGTGTGTGTGTGTGTGTGTGTGTGTGTGTGTGTGTGTGTGTGTGAGTGTGTGTGAGAGTGCCCAGGTCTTTACGTAAAAAGCAAGAGTTGTATTTAGTCCTAAGGGAACTTGTTAAATATTAGTTCCTGAGACCGCCATGTTGTCGTGCGTCGGTGAGAGCTGTTCACACACACACACACACACACACACACACACACACACACACACACACACACACACACACACACAGCAGTTTCAGTTACACGCAAAGCAGCTTTCCTGACTCGTCGCACAAATACCGGACGCTTTTGAAATGCAAAACCTGTTAGGGCAAGTTTTTTGCATGTGCATCTCTTTCTCGCTCGCTCTCACACACTCTCTCACACACACACACACACACACACACACACACACTGTTTATCAGAAACATAGTAGAAAATGATGATGGTGGGTTTTGTGTGTGTGTGTGTGTGTGTATGTGGGTGTGTATATCTATATCTAAATCTATAGACCTATATATATATGTATATTGTGTGTGTGATTATTTCGGTTTAAAACTTTGAACTTAAAGTAGAATTAATCATCTCAATAAGTATTCTGGTAAAAAGTTTAAAAAGTTGACGTATAGCTTCAAGTATAAAAGGCTACAATTTGCTCAAAGTAGCCTATGAAAGTAACATTTCAAGAAAGATTCACAAAATAAAAAGATGTCTGCTTCTCTGCACCAAGGAACCAAGGGACGTGGGAGAACGTTAGCTAACGAATAATTAAAAAAAACACTCAAGTGTTATCTAGAGCAATAATAATCTAGCAGGTGCCTTTTAAATATGAAGTGTGTGTCGCAGCAGATCGATTACGCCGGTGTGTATTAGGTCTCATTCGTGTTGTCTCGTGTGTTGTTAGAGTTTAGATTCATTAGACGTTTACGTCTACTTGAAGCTGCCCGATGCTTAAAAAGTCACCTTATGACTTTACAAATATATGATTATAGACAAATGAGGGGTTTTTCTTTTGAAATTTGTGATTGAAACTCAAACAAAAACTCAAGTTTACAGACTTAAGAGCAGAAACCAAGTGATTGTGATTCCTCACTTCCACCTCGGGTACATACACTGCGTATGACAGAAAAACACAATCAGCATATAGTTATAAATTCATATACATTTATAGTTATAAATACAGGGATACATTCACATATTTACAATTTAATTTTGAATTAATTTAATTTGAATGTGTTTATTTCTGTAAAGCTGCTTTGTGAAACAATTTGTCCATTGTTAAAAGTGCTATACAAATCGAATCGAATCGAATTGAATAGTGAATAGCGGTGAATCATTATTCTGTTGTGTTTAAGTCCCATAATTTTTCAACGTTACACAAAAGTTACTTATCTGCTAATACTGACATGGATTTTTTCTTCTTTTACTACTATTTTTAATGTTCAATCAAGTTGAAGTACATATTAAGTAGCGATTAAGTAAGAAAAATATTAAAACAGTCTGGAAAAAAAACGAGGTGTTGAAATACAGACCCTATTAATAATAATAATAATAATAATAATAATAATAAAATTGCCTTGACATCAACTTTACTTCCTTAAAATGTCAAAAACACAAAGACTGAAATCAAAAGAAAGCTATAGAACCTTGTTTATTTGTTTAAAACAGTTTGAGAGGTTTTTTTTTTTTAATAAACCACCATTTCTGTGATTAATATTATACATGTAATTAATATGTTAGATATTAAATACTTTCGTTACAGTGTCACAGGCAGTGGATTGCTGTTTTGTTGTCAAGCTTAATGTTTTACTAAAGCTTAAGTTTCTATAATGAATAAAACACAATGTGGCATACTACCACATTTGCCACTATTATCATTTAAAAAAAAAAATTAACTAATTAATTAATAAACAAACAATGGATTGCACTTTTAGCCATTTATAGTTACGTTATGTTGTGGGACTTCCGAGATACGGGTTAGTTCCTGTTCTCACTTGTGTTATCGCAGCTGTATAGTCGTTCCCTCACCATAATAATAATAATAATAATAATAATAATAATAATAATAATAATAATAATAAGAAGAAGAAGAAGCAGAAGAAGAAGGATGTTCAGGATGTGGAGCTGTTTGCTGGTTTCTGTGTACTGTGGCGAAGTCTTCGGGTAGTTGCACTAGATTGTAATTCATTCAAAAGACTTCACGTTCTTTGGTTAGCGCTCATGATTTTGGTTAATCGAGTCGACTTTCTGCTGTTGTGGATGGTCTCATGTAGCTACCCTACGGATTTATACTTCCCAAAAAACAGTTTAACCCACGACTCACCCGTCCTTCAGTGGAAACGCTGACATTATATGCCATTACATACAGTTGTAGAAGAGTAACGATTTATAATCGCACTATCCGGTGTCACCCAGGGAAGGGAGAGTTCCCATTTGAGCTTGGGCTCCTCGTAGGATTTCTTCCTCATGTAGTCTCAGGGAGTTTTTCCTTGCCACCGTCACCTCTGGTTTGTTCATTACGGATCTAACTCTAGTTATATAACGCTATACGGATATAATCATATTGAATCAATCCGGTACAAGAAAAATACCTGATACATTTTGTTTCCTTTGCTAATAAAATAAATGAAGTTTGGTTTTCAGACATTCGGATGATCCTGAAAAACTATTATTATCTACATTAGGCATGTTCGATAATCAATGGGCCATTAACTTAACCAGTTTTATTATGTCCAAAAGAAGGACAAATTTGTATAATGACGTACACATGATACTGAAATTCATGACATTTTTGGAATACCTAAAAAAAAAAATGTATATAAGTGAACTATTAAAGTGCTCAAAGATACCTCAGGCAGTTCATGGAAACATTTCTGAAGACATTTTAAAAACTGAGAGAGAGAGAGAGAGAGAGAGAGAGAGAATGAAAGATTGGGTTGGGTTTAGTAAAGGCTGGGCTCAGTCGTCATTCCCATGCTCAGGCATGCCTTCTTTATGGATTATTGCAACATGATCAGGAACTACGCACTTGAAGGCTTTAACGCAGATTCCGCATGTGCGTATAATTGGCCGTTGTTTTTGATCGGGTCTGTTTACATACGGGTGTGTCACACTGTTCTGCCAAACAAAGCTTCCATTTTTCAGCCTCCAGCCATGGACCAGGAGCAGACAGACACTCAGCCACGGGGTTATATAAGCACTGGAATATTTTATTGTACATACGTCTTGCATTCAGTCGAAGGAATCGATTAATTTCGCAACTTCACCGTGACTTTCTGGTGTGAATGTGTTCTACACAATGAGACCTGCCCTACAGGAATATATGTTATGTGTTTGTTTTTGTCTCTAGGACCCCGAGGCGGCGCAGGTTGTGGGCCAGCCTTCAAGGGCGTGGTGCTGGTGCTTCTACCTGGGACTGGCCCTCGTGCTGTCGGGTGTGGTTGTGGGCGGAGCTTACCTGTACAGGTACTACGTGCTGGAGGTGAGGTCACTGCGTGAGCCTTTTCTCCTATGGGTTTGATATCCTCAGAGATGAGAGTATATTATTCTTTCACAAGTTTGTAAATAAGCCTACATCTACAAAAGAAAGAAAGAAAGAAAGAAAGAAAAAGAACCTGGCTCAAATATGCATCTTTACTGCACGCGTGGCAGTAAATTTAGTGTAAATTGGCTAGTTAGCTGTATAAGCTACCAGAGTTAAACGTTTTAAACGGCATTGTTATCCTTGTATCTAATGAGCAGCTGTGAATAAAAAACATACTCAGCAGTTAACACGATGAAAATGCTAAGCAGCGTTTTCTCCTTATGTACTGATTTAATCGTGACGCAGTTTTAGGTTGCTGTGGGAAAATTAAAAAAAAAAAACAGCTCGGAGCACACTTGAGCAGGATTTACTTGAAAATCAGCTGCGTTTGTCACTAATATGAAGATCCTCCACTCCTAATGCGCTTTATTTACAACCAAAACAAATCTAATAGCTTTTTAGCTATGAGACGACATTGCTGTATGAATGTTTTTAAACACTTTTAAATATCCTCTTGACACATCGTTTGTTATTTTGCTTTGTATTCAGTTCAAATGGGAACCACTCCTAACACATTGTTCGCTTTAATAGGAACAGCTGTACACGTGCTTATTTATACAGATAATCTCATCAGCCAATCATGTGGCAGCAGCACAATGCATAAGAGCAAGGCCAAGAGCAAAAAAGAAAAAAAAACCATCCTGTGTGAAACACCTTGTTGATGAGGGAGATAAGACGAGAATGAGCAGACTGGTGTGAGCTGACAGGAAGTCTGTAATAACTCAGATAAGCACTCTTTACAATTGTGGTGAGCAGAAAAGCATCTTCACGCCGTTTAAAGAGAAGTAGTGCAAAATCCCAATCAAACTTTAACACACTCATTCTAATGTCATTATTGACTTAATAATCTAAGGTTAAGAATAACGTGATTTAAAAATGTGTCGTTTAACGTGGTGGCGTTTTTCTGTAAAGAGACGTTTATTTAACATTTATGGAAGGAGTCTCCAGCGTCAGTGCTTTGTAACGGTCAGTAATTTTTCCGCCATGGGAAAGTCTTCGGGAATTTACGCTTTGGGGTTTCTTGGTAACATGATAAGCTGTTTTTTTTATTGTCTTATCAACTTCAAGAGAGAGAAAAACACAACAACAACAACTGTTTATAGCTGCGATAAGCTAAGTGAAGACGGGAACTAACTTGTCTTGTGGATGGACTCTAAACGGATAAAAAGTATGACGTCATTCATTAATAAATAAACAATGTCATCTTTTGGAAGTTGCTGTGGCGTAAGAGGAATAAAACACTTGTAAGCGTGCTGTTATAGGAAAATAATCAGCGTAACAGTCTTGTACCACCAAGTCAGTGATTATTTATTCCTTACTTATGTTTTATCATCATAATAATAACTGTTATGAAATAATCAATGTTCATGAACCTGACCTGTACCTTCTCAAGAATCTCGATATCTGAGTCATGTGGTCATTCCCGTGTGTGTGTGTGTGTAGGAAGGGCAGGTGTTTGTGTGTGGTGTGAAGTACCGTGAGGAGAACTTCAGGATCCAGGAAGAGAATGATGACCTAGTGGAGGAACCTGCAGTGGGCTTGCGTAGGATTGACGAGATCGTGCGAGTGCTGCAGGACGAGGAGGTGGAGCTCATCGACGTCCCGGTGCCCAACTTCAGCGACAGCGACCCGGCCGTCATTGTGCATGACTTCAAACGGGTGAGGAACATCACACACACGTATATATCACGTATATTAAATGGAATTTGAGCTATCAAAATTTAAGGATGATTATTTTTTTCCCCCTTCTTGTTGTTTGTTGTCCATTTTATAATTTACTTCAAATGTGTCTTCAAACATATTACGGAACATTAGCCTAATTAGCACAGTAAAAATTATATTATACTATATATAATAACTTCCTATAATTAATAGGTTGTGTATATATGTGTGTGTGTTTGTGCGTGTTGTGTGATTCTCAGAGGCTGACAGCGTATTTGGATTTGAGTCTGGATAAATGCTATGTGATTCCCCTGAACACATCCGTGGTCATGCCTCCTCACGACTTAATGGATCTGCTGGCCAAGCTCAAGGTGAACGAGTATTTACTGTTTATTTACTTTCGTTTTTTAGGTACTGGACTTGCAATGGCTCAATCACATCGGAGAAATTAGCTACTAAAAAAAAAACCAGAAACTGTAGGTGGGTGTGTACATGTGCAAACTATTAAAATGCTCTGTGTAGGATTTGGCTTTAAGAATGAATA
>CM074978.1:954664-964399 GCA_037576825.1 Pangasius krempfi
GCTGCAGGTCAAGAGCTTCAGTTAATGTTCACGTCAAACATGATGAAGAATGAAGAAGAAGCGTGACTTTATCCGTGACATGGACGTTGGTGCCAGTTTGAATATTTCATAAATTGCCGATCTCCGTGTCGATGCTCAGGGGAGAATGATCAGACTGGTTCGAGCTGACAGGAAGGCTACTGTAACACAAATCATCACTCTTTACAACCGTGGTGAGCAGAAAAGCATCTCAGAACATCTCACAACACATCAAAACTAGAGGTGGATGAGCTACAACACCAGGTTCCTCAACTCTCAGCCAAGAACAAGAATCTGAGGCTATCATGGGCACAGACTCAGTAAACCTGGACATCCTGAATTCTTCTGAATCAACACAGACACAGAAAGAGTCAAAAACAAAGAATAGGTGGCAATGTTCCTCTCTCAGATGTTACTTTGTCCCCAGAAAATTACTGAACGTCACTATTTATGTTTGAAAAAGCATTGTGTTAAAACTGTCTGAATATGTTTAAGCTTGAAATATTACACTGCATCAGAGTGCTTGGATTGTATTGAGAAAACTGTGTTTCTGAGCGATTACAGTGTCAGTGAAACATGACTGAAGCGCTTCTTAAAATGGAAACCTGTCTGTTAATTATTTAAAAAAAAAAAAACACCTCTGTGGATTATCCTTTATTCATTTTATACACATTATTACGTTAAAACTCTAAAAAATAACGATTAAGAATAATAACTGTCAGCTTCACAGTAATACAATAATACAGTAATTCACAATAAACTTTGTTTTTGTTTTTGTTTTGTTTTTTACGCTGCGGCGCTGCTTCCGGGTGAAACTACAAGTCCCACGGATCCTGCTAGTCACGTGGTGTCTGCACGCACGGCTCACGCTCTCGCCTGCGTCATCACGTAGCGAGCGGCTCCGTGTCTCTGTTCCGATAAGTTTATGTCTCTAATTTGACATGAAATTCGCGACATGTTCGGCGTTTCACGGCGGAAATGACGCAGGGATCTGATTTCCTCGTCAGCTCGGTGAGTCTCCGCTCAGTTACACGTTTAATTAAACATTTAATGTGTGCAGCTTCAACTACAGCAGCCAAACTGTTGCCCCGTTGCTATGGTTACGCGCCTGCTACGCTCGCCATTTTATTAAATTTAATTCTTTTTGTTTGTTTGTTTTATAATTTGCTGCTTTTGTCCATAACTATTTGCAGCAAATACAAGGAAATAAAAATGTTGTTGCTGAATGCCAATATTGTTTATTATTATTATTATTATTATTATTTTATTTTTTTTTGCTTTAATTAATAATAATGTTTTTATCATCATCATCATTATTTAATTTTACTTTAACAGTATAGTTTTTTATTATTGTTGTCGTTGTTTATGTTTTTTCTTTAAGTAACATTATTATTATTATTATTATTATTATTATTATTATTATTATTATATTGTTAATAATATAATATAATATTGTTTCTTATTTCTATTATTGTTGTTTGTTTTTTCTTTAAGTAACATTATTTTTCTTGTTGTTATTATTATTATTTAGATTTTTTACTTTAATGAATAGTGTTAATAATAATAATAATAATAATAATAATAATAATAATAATAATAATAATTATTATTATTATTATTATTATTTAGATTTTTTTTGCTTATTTACTAATAATAGTGTTTTTATCATCATCATCATTATTTAATTTTACTTTAACGGTATAGTTTTTTATTATTGTTGTCGTTGTTTATGTTTTTTCTTTAAGTAACATTATTATTATTATTATTATTTCTTAAAGTAACAATATTATTATTATTATTATTATTATTATTATTATTTCTTAAATTAACAATATTATTATTATTATTATTATATTGTTAATAATAATATAATATTGTTTATTATTTCAATTTTTATTATTATTGTTTGTTTTTTCTTTAAGTAACATTATTATTATTATTATTATTATTATTATTATTATTTCTTAAAGTAACAATATTATTATTATTATTATTATTATATTGTTAATAATAATATAATATTGTTTATTATTTCTATTTTTATTATTATTGTTTATGTTTTTTCTTTAAGTAAAAAAATAGTGTTTTTATAATAATAATAATAATAATAATAATAATTATTATTATTATTATTATTATTATTGTCAGTATTGTTATTGTTATTGTTGTTGTTGTTGTTGTTGTTGTTGTGATTACCGTCAGGGCGATGGAGGAGTACGTGGTCGTGGGGCAGGTGGGCGAGGGAGCGTTTGGGAAAGCGCTGCTGGTCAGAGAGAAGGCGGGTTCAGGACGGCGCTGTGTGGTGAAGCAGGTCAGCCTGTCCCGGGTGAGAGCTCTGCGGCCTTCTGTCTCACACTTCAGCATTTCACTAACTTCATTAAAGTTTACACTTCTTTATTTACAATAATATTTTACGCTAATATTTAATATTTTATGTTATTGCGTATATTTCTGTTTTTTGTGGCCTGCCGAAACACACCACTGTGCAGCTTTACTGTATAGACTACGAGTGTTTCACGTTATACAGACGCTAAAGTCTCTCCACAGCATCTGTCCCTCGACCTGACGATATTAAAATATTAAAATATTAAATTGAAGCAAGCACGAACCTACAGCTGTTTTTGCTTTAAAATTTTAATTTAATGGTGAGCATGCAGCTGCATTAGGACCTGTTCAGGATCACGTTCAACAGCACGCTTTTATAGTTCCTTTCTTTTTCAAGTTGCTATACAGTATCTTACGTTCGTTCGCTCATCTTCAGCTACTGCTTCATCCCGGTAAAAACCCAGATCTCGAACGTATCGCGAATCTGCGGCAAGACTTGAAAATGTTTCTGCTCAGCATCTGTCAGATTGGACTTTTGGTCAGATGTTGAGATGTTTTGCTAAGAGGAATGGCCAAAAATATCAGGATCCAGATTCGTAAGCTATATCCCAGAAGACTTGCAGATGTAATTGCAGCCGAAGGTAGTTACTGGCACAGGAGGATGGGGGGGAAGGGTGGGGTGGGGGGGTGAATACTTATGCAAATGACAGGTTTAATATTAAACTTTCACTATAAAAATAATACTTTGTACTCCAAATGTTCTGTGAATCAGTTTGTGAAAATCAGACTCCCGGGTGTGAATACTTATTTAAGGAGGTGTAATTAAGAACCTATTTTACTACCTTTTGAAACTCTCTCTCTCTCTCTCTCTCTCTCTCTCTCTCTCCCTCTCTCTCTCTCTCTCTCCTGTAGATGTCCCTTCGAGACAGAGAAGCAGCCAGAAAGGAAGTGACTTTACTGTCTAAAATGAAACATCCCAACATTGTGGCTTTCTTCCAGTCGTTTCACGGTTGGTGCAGTGACCTGTCACTAAGCTTTCATTAAACCCACAGAGCTGAAACAGACACACACCTTGCTCTCTCTCTCTCTCTCTCTCTCTCTCTCTCTCTCTCTCTCTCTCTCTCTGTGTTTATCTTACCAAATGTGAAGACAGTCAGTTTTTTTTCTAGTGATATTCCTGGGGTCACTGTGTTTTAGATGGAGCCGATATTTGGTAGATCTTTTCTGATCTTCGAGCAGTAGTGGGATTTCAGCTCTTCAGCCGCCGTTTGTCACGTTCCCGGTGAACGTGTAGGATGGGTTTACAGGGTTGTGTGTGCACAGTTTCAGCTGCGAGTTGTGTAAAGTTGCGGTTTGTTTGTGGCCCCCAGTATGTGTCACTGCCATACAGCACAATTGGTTCCATTAAGGATTCGTATAATTTGAGCCAGATTCGAATTGGAATTTGAATGTGTGTGTGTTTGTTTTGTTTTGTTTTTAATTGCGTAGAATTTGTTAACGCCCTGCGTGTTTTCTCTGCAGCTCACTCACTGCCGGACTGAAATTTCCGGTGGAACTCATTTTCAATCCTAAACAATTAATTTCATGTGTAAAGTGAAGTGTGAACCCTGTCTCGCTCCACACTCCTGAGGGAAGGGTTTAGTTCTGTTTAGTTTTGTTGCCAATTTGAATCCCTTTAGGGTGTGTAAGGTGTAAATTTTGACCCCTGGTGCGGTGATGTGTTATGAATCCAGTTTGGGTTTTACTCGCGATACCGTGTTTCATAAGGAAGTCTATAAGCCTCGAATGAATGACTTCCTCGGGTTACTGTTCACACAGATGCCTCGGTAATTATTATAGTCAAATTTATATCCGCTTTTGAAAGTTGAGAGTGCCTAATTTGTCTGAAAGTTCCTGCTCAGTAATGGGGGAGTCCAGGGAGTTCTGGGAGTCTGTTATAGCCAGTTATAATGTATTCAGTTTTTCAATTATAGTATTTATTTTTTTTTATTGTTATATGGTGTATAAAGTGGCTTAAAATGACATAACATACTGTAACATACGACTAAAATATCTGGGACTATGATTTTTATTAATTTATTGAATTAATATTTAATAATTGTTGAATAATTCATTGCTTCAGTGATCAGATTTTTTAGATTTAGACCAGCGTTTCTCAGGGACTCTCAGGGACGGTTTTGTTCTCCTCCAGCTCCAAACACACCTGCTCTGTAAAAAACTGGTGTCTTCTTGGTGAAAAAAAAAAAAAGCGAATCGCAGTCCTGAAACATAGCCAGGGTCACGGTACAGGCAGGCGGTGTAATCATCGGCATATCCATAACTGGAAACCGGGACGACGGGAAACTAAGGCTCAGACGCACATGCTGCAATGAGCAAGACTTCGCAACGAGACAAAGGAACCCGAGCGTCTATAAAGACAAACCAATCCTAGGGATGAACTGAAAACAGGTGCCCACAATCAGGTAACAGACCAATGACGGCACGGGGGCGGAGACACCAAAACACTTTATTGACAATTAAACTTGCCATTTACACAGTTTTAAAGAAAACCGCTCTCTGCTGTGTTCCTGAAGCTTGTTTAAGTACAACAGCCATACCTGAGGAATAAAATACACGGGGTTGTGCTGTTACAGGAAAATAACTAACGACTGTTAGGGTGGTGTGATGATTTAAATTTATTTATGATCTGATTTTGATTGTATAAAGCTGGAGTAGAATGCAAAAATAGCATGTTATTACGTGTGTGTGTGTGTTTCAGAGAGAAATACTCTCTACATAGTGATGGAGTACTGTGATGGTGGGGATCTCATGAAGAAAATCACTTTGCAACGAGGACAGCCTTTCACAGAGGAACAGGTATACGTACGTCACACACACACACACACACACACACACACACACACACGTATCCACTTATTAATTGTAGAATGAATGAGTTCTTCTTAAATAACAAGTGCTGCCTCCTCTGTACAGATACTAGACTGGTTTGTTCAGATCTGTTTGGGTCTGAAGCACATTCACGACAGAAAAGTTCTGCACAGAGACATCAAAGCTCAGGTACGCCCTTCTCACACTTCACGTTTACGTCACAGATCACAAAATACTTCACAATACATGATCCACGGTATTCAAATAGGCGGCGAAACCACAGGGCTACACTGAACACAACATTGGGGACACGCCGTTTTGGGAAAAGAATCCACAATGAGGTGGTGTGATGTTACTGTCATTTTACCGTAACAGGACGTCCTGAAGCGATTTATTCCTTTACAAATGAACCGTAATCGAAATTATTGTTCATTAATATTTGATTTTTTTTTTTTTGCTTTCCTGAAACCCGGTAGAACATCTTCCTCACTCACGGAGGGACAAAAGTCAAACTCGGAGACTTCGGCATCGCAAGAATGTTAAACAAGTGAGTGTGCGTGTACTGTCGTGTGTTACTCTGTGTGTGTGTGTGTGTGTGTAAAATTCAGAGTAAATAAAATAATAGTAATAAACAGTGCTGGTAAACGTTATACAGTACAGTTAGTGTTACACTATTAACCCCATTTTACTGAATCCTATTTGAGTTATGATGACGTTTTTTGGGCTTCCTTAGTTTATTTCATATAATGGTGATCTTCGCTCAAGTCAGATTAACACATTCTGGATATTACGCAAACATTAAGAAGGTTAATCGCTATAATAAAGTTTTCGAATTCCCCCTCCGCTGCAGATTCATTCTAACACGTTCATGTTGATTAGAACTACAAGGAAACGGTACGAGTGGACTTTGGAGACTGTTATGGATTTATTACTAAGCCATGTTTCATATGTTTCTCGCTTGGCTCTGAGCACTGAATATTTCATCCGTGACGTGAGCGTCAGAGCGCCATACGGACGTTTTCTGAGCGACTAAATGCCGTACGTGTGGAATTACTTCTGTCAGCGTTCACGATGCCTCATGTCTTTTGCTGATGCAGCACAACAGAGCTGGCAAGAACGTGCGTCGGGACGCCATACTATATTTCGCCGGAGATCTGTGAGAACAGGCCTTATAACAACAAAACGTATGTACTGTGACACATTGCATTGTGTGTGTGTGTGTGTGTGTGTGTGTGTGTGTGTGTGTGTGTGTGTGTGTGTGTACGTGTGTACTGTTTCTTATATGGAGATGCCACGTTGCACTTCGGAAGGAAGTTGGCAAAAAACCACAGAAGCTTGTGGGAGCTAAGATGAAAGACTAGCTCTGTGGTTCTCTCTCTCTCTCTCTCTCTCTCTCTCTCTCTCTCTCTCTCTCTCTCTCTCTGTATTTATGTTTGGGTCTGTCTTTGCTCCGCAGAGATATCTGGTCTCTCGGCTGTGTCCTCTATGAGCTGTGCACACTCAGACACGCAGTGAGTGCTGCAGAACAAACCACTATTCACATTCGCGTACAACACACACACACACACACACACACACACACACACACACACACACACACACACACATATCCTTATCCTCCAATCTCAAAAACAAAGCCACACACAAAATATGACACAAATATTATAAATTATTAATAATCCTACTATCCGGCGTCACCCAGAAGATTTCTTTTTTGCACCACCGTCGCTTCCAGTTTGTAAATTAGGGATTTAAATCTAAATCTGACTTGTGTATTGTAAAAAAATATATATATATCTTAACCAAGTGAAGGTCCTCATGAAGTTTGGGTTGAGCAAAGCTTCATTAAATATAAAAATACTGTTAAAAGTTAAAGAAATAATAGAAAATATGTTTGATTTATTTCACACCTTTTGTCGTCACTGTATAATTCCATATTATTATTTGTATTGTTGTTTCATAGTGGTTGTGGCTTCAATATTAACACACACACACACACACACATACACACACACTTACATTTACTGTAGTTCCTTTCATTCATTTGGCAGATGCTTTACACCCAAACTACAATAATCCACAGCAATAATAATAATAATAATAATAATAATAGAATCACTAATTTCCTGCATATCAAATCTGATTTTTTTTAAAGATTGTTATCATTATTGGAGCAGCGTAGGTGCATTTACACGTCGGTGATTTCTGAGTGTGTGTGTGTGTGTGTTAACAGTTTGAAGGCAGCAGTCTGAGGCAGCTGATCGTGAGGATCTGTAGGGGGCGCTACACTCCGATATCACAGCGTTACAGCGCTGAACTCAGGCTGCTGCTCACGCAGCTGTTTAAGGTCAATCCCCGAGACCGGCCCTCAGTCAGCTCGCTGCTGAAACGGCCGCTTCTGCACAAACACATCAGCAAGCACCTGGACCCACAGGTAACACACACACACACACACACACACACACACACACACACACACACACACACACACATATAGTGCTGTCGTGCTATATGAAGGGTTAGTGTTAAAGTAATGATGTCTTGGTGATCTATGGCCTGTTCATTTAAAGGTGTAATTATATATATATTTTTTTTAAAAGTGATTTTTTAAATTTCCTTACAATAGGTACAAACAACATGCAGGAAAATAATGCATTAAGCCATGACTTTAGCAAAAGTGTATTAAGTTTCTGATAAATCCCATTTGAAAAACTGACTTCTGGTCCTGAAAGCTTGTGTTTGGCTGCTCCTCCTGTTAGTCGCTTATAGACTCCATGGGCCACCGTAGATCCTGGGGGCGGAGCTTTATGAACATTTAAATATCAAACTCATCTATCTGTCAAAGACCTAAACTTACCTAATGCACCTTTAAATTTAAAGGTTTACACATTAACACACAGGAGCTGAATAAAAGAAGTACAATACAAGTAGTCCATGTAATGAACCAGACTCAGTGGAAGAGGGAGGATGTGTAGAGTTGTTAGGCAGGCAGTGGTCAAACAGTAATGGCACACATGCTCAAACGAGAGGGCAAGCTCAAGAGTAGGCAAATACAGAGTAGCAAAATGGTCAGAACACAGAAATAGGCTTCTACGAAAAACATGACCCAACTCAAGAGAATGGCAAGACTTCGCAAATATAAACTGAAGAGCACGTGCGTCTATAGTGCAAACCAGGACTGCTCATTATTGACCACTGCTGGCAGGGACAGGTACTGTAGTGACAGCATGTGTGTGTGTGTGTGTGGGTGTGTTGTGGGTTTCTGTTTCTGGTTGTGTTGCAGTTCATGGAGGAGGAATTTAGTCACACAGTTCTGCACGGAGTCAAACCTGTAGCTCAGCATGTGAACAAACACACTGCAGGTACCCATCACTGTCCTACGCACAGCACACGCACCCTATCTACGGGTGTCTAAACCACTGAATCTTTCTTCTAAATTAAAATCAATCTTCTGGACTGTAATTAGGTTAAAACTAAAAATGAGCTAATGTCTGTTACTAAACTCAGAGCCATGAACTTGGCTACTAGCGAAATGATAGGTCATTGTTTATTAGCAAGTTTCTAGGTTGTAACACTACAAAATGGACACCCCATCTCTGCACGGCGAAAACAGTATTTTCGTTTGTTGTAATCCGGATTTATTTGTACTATTTCCTGTCGGTGTCCCATCTTGAAAAGCATGAAATTCTCTTTTACACACTTTTTTTCGTTCCAGGTTAACTCAAACAAGCGCTGAACGTCTTCCTCCATTTCCTTTTATTATACTTCCTCTCCAGTTAAAAGAAGGATAACACTCATGAAGTCTAAAAAAAGTTTCGGTGGTAAAAAAAAAAAAAAAAAAAAATGCCTAGAGTCTTCCAAGTAGCAGTATTACGACGCAGACACTTGAGAGAATTTAAACAATGCTCAATTTTAAAATGTGAAGTGGAGTAACTGTTACGAACCCGAAGTTTCCTATAACGGCACAAGACTCCATCGTTTTTCTGTTTAAAGTTATATTCAATGTTCTTAAGTTAGTTCCTGTTCTCATTTCTGCTATGGCAGCTGTGAACAGGCATTTCTTCACCAGCCTCTCTTTTTGCTCTTTCTTGAATCTCTCTCTCTCTCTCTCTCTCTCTCTCTGCGTCAAAATTTCCAAAGTTACACCAAGGCCTGGTCCAGCAGTAAAGCCTGAGCATCCACTGAGCAAGTTGCCTTCCAGACCAGAGCGAAGATGTGCAGTAGCCAAGCCTTGCATCACACGGAATAAAGTATGGTTCTTCTTCTTCTTCCTCCTCATTGTTTTTTTACTTTATGGTAAATATCCAGTCTAATATTAGTGAATTTTGTGAGGATATGAGCAGTGTGTCCATTTTAATTCAACACCATCCAGGATGTAGGCACTATAAGATTAGATTAGATTAGATGAGATTAGATTCAACTTTATTGTCATTGTTCAAAGTACATGCACTCTCACACTTCATCTTACTTTTTCTTTTTTTTTGTTTGTGTAAAGCTGCTTTGAGACAATGACATTGTAAAAAG
>CM074978.1:990533-1001648 GCA_037576825.1 Pangasius krempfi
TATTTCAGTCGTGTAAAAATGTAGATCAGGTCCACTGATATTTGCTTTGTTGTTTTACAGAACTACAAGGCCACAGTGAAAAGGTGAGTGATGTGCTTCCCGTCTCTGTCTTTCTCTGTGTTTCTGACTCCAAACCCACAGCAGCACTGACTCCTGAATGTTTTTCAGAGCTCAGAGCACACTGCAGCATCCAGAGAAGCTTTCAGGAGCACTGATCCATGTGGCAAAACATCTGGCCAACCTGAAGTTCAGAGTCTGGGAGAAGATGCAGGATGTTGTCCAATACAGTAAGAAACCTACTGTCTTTCTTTCTTTGAGTGTGTGCATGTGTGTGTGTGTGTTTGTTTATGTATGTATTGTACATTTTTTTTTCCTGTTTTTCTCAGCACCTGTAACTCTGGACCCCAGCACTGCTCATCCCAAACTCATCGTGTCTGATGATCTGACCAGCGTGAGATTCACTGAGGAAGAACAGAAGCTTCTTGATAATCCAGAGAGATTTGACGTGTGTCCTTTTATCCTGGGCTCTGAGGTCTTTAACTCAGGGACACACTGCTGGGACGTTGAAGTTGGCGACTGTACAAAGTGGTCACTGGGTGTGATGACAGAATCTGCTCAGAGGAAGGGAGAGATCATCTCCAGAAGTGGAATCTGGTATGTGTGGTATACTGGTGGTAAATATAGAGCATGTACTACACCAAAGCCACACACTCTCCTGTCACTAACACAGAAACTCCAGAGGATCAGAATACAGCTGGACTGGGACAGAGGAAATCTGTCGTTCTCTGAACCTCTCACTAACACACGCATACACACTTTCAAACACAGATTTACTGACAAATTACTGCCATATCTAGCTGTTGGTTGTAAAAAATCTCCTCTAAAGATCCTCCCACTTCAGTGCTGTGTAAGAGTGAATCACATCAGTTAGACCTGATATTGTTTAGATCTTTAGATTTATGCTTCTCATTTCATAACTTTCTCTTCTCTCTTTTTACTTTCCTATCTTACCTTACAATGTTTACCTTATTAATATTAGTTATTAATAAGCACCAGTACACCAAGACAAATTCCTTGTACATGTAAACCCACGGTACTTGGGAATAAAGGTGATTATGATTCTGCAAGGCGTCAACAACTCTGTGTTATCATCTTCAATTTATTACTTAAGTAGACAAATCCAGTTTAAAATCCCTGTTTTAATTATATATTCACACATGGGGTTTTTATCAGAAAAGAACATTACATGTCAGAAGTGGGATTCGAACCCACGCCTCCATTCAGAGACCAGAATCCTCCTGTAATCAGGGGAAGGACTGAACCTTGAGTCTGGCGCCTTAGACCGCTCGGCCATCCTGACAATGAAGAACGAGCCTTTCTCCTTTTTTCCATCAGCTTACAAACACAATATCAGCCTTGCTGACCTGAAACAGCTGTAGAGACATCACATATAGAGTTGACCTCTAAAGTGTCACATGATCTCAATATAAATACACCTGTTCCTGGAAGAGCCCAGAGTTTGTTAGAGAACATACCTAAACAAACAGCATCATGAAGACCAAGGAGCTATCAAAACAAGTCTGGAAAGTTCAGGACAAAATTCTGGAAAAGTACCAGTCATGGTTAAATTTTAAAAAATCCCAAACTTTGAACATCACACAGAGTGACACTGAATCTATGTGGCAGGTGGGGATGTAGTTTAGTGGGATTCTGCAGTGGGAGTGTGGAGGAATGAGCCAATTAACATGGCGCAACTGATTCTTATTTGTGAATGGTTATTTAAAATGCTGTTCTCTCTCTCTCTCACACACACACACACACACTCACTCTCTCAGTGAGTGGGGCCAAAGCATGTGTGCCATGTGAGCTGAACTGAACTGAACCAAGCCGCTGGAAAGCTGCCGATTTCCCATTACGCTTCATTTTGTTTTGCCTTTTCGATACCACACGGGGCACAGACACTAATGAACACTCACCTGTCATCTCGCACTGAGTCTGCTGAGTTCATGGGATGCATTTTGCTACACTGGTGCCCAAACCCTGGTAGATACAGCTCAAAGAAAGGCATCTCGTGGACATGGATTCCAGTCCTCTCGTCCAGGTTCTCCTGTCGCTGGCATAGATGTAGGACCAACAGCATCAGACACTTGTGAATCTGCAGCAACAGCAGCAAGAGATCCTGACTAAAGTGGTGCACGGGCAAGCTGCAGACATAGCTGCCATCCAGAGCCTGCTGACCTCTCACAGGGCCTATCACAGGAACACTGGGAACGCAGGAAAATACCTGTGATTTACCTTACAACTGCCACTATTATCAGAGACCAGATTTTGAGAATTGAGCAGAATTAGCCTACACTACGAGGAAGTGGTAGCTCAGTGGTTAAGATGTTGGCCTACTGTTCGGAAGGTTATGAGTTCAAAACCCAGCAACACAAAACAACTGGGACCTTGACCAAGGCCCTTAATACTCAGTTGTACAAGTGTGAATCCCTCTAGATAAGGGGCCTCTACTAGATTCCACAAACAATTGCATGTTCATTGCTAAAGGCTAGCCAAACACTACATGAATTTGGTTCATTAAGTTAATGTCTTACAGTCCAGCATGTCATTTTTCTGAAGTTTATTAAATGAATTAGTGGAAAAACAGGACTTTTTGAAGTGTCGGATATTAATTTTTAATAACAGTGTTGCTCAGAATCTAACAAGATTTAAACAGAGCTAACGCATCAGACTGTAGGGATTTAAGAGATAAGAGATTTGTTTAATCAAGAAGCCTTGGGCTGGACAAGTACACGAGTACACACATTAAATTATCGGCATGCAAACCATATTGTTACCAACACACACACACACAAACACACAATGTAGGTGTGCCATGTTGCCTTTGTTTCAGTCGCTCTTAATCCCCTAAGCGTACCTGGCACGTCACTACAGCGATACCGGCTCTGGCGCCGCTGGCCTCCAGTCCCACTAATCTGGAAATAAGGACATGAGACAGGAGGGTGTTACTGCGTGATATTATACTGACCACAACATGAAAAAAGGTATGATGTGTTGTTCTTTAAGGGATAACAATCATTGTGGTGTAAGAGGAATAAAACACTTTTGGATGTGCTGTTATAGGAAGATAATCAACACTAACTCTACTTTATCACAAGTTAATATCATAATTTCAGAATTCTTCCAGACTATATAATCACCAAAATTGATTTTTTTAAAAAAGGGCTACGAATCACAATCCATGTGAGTAATACATCATATTATATTATAAAATATGATTTGGTTATTTTTGTATATTTAGGCTTTCTGTACAGATAACACCGTCTTTAGTTGTTTGTTGATTATTTACACATTTGTAGTCTTTTGCATACATTTGCGTATGGATTCAATTTATATTTGTATATCTATACATGAACTGCAAAGTGGTGTTACTAAATTAACTTTTAGATTTGTCAGATAAACAATCTAACTTGACCATAGAATCTCTTTTTCCCTTTTAACAATTTAAAATACCATTAAGGTGTTTTTTACTGAAGTGAAGGCCACATTGTAACTTGAACTAAAACCAGCAAAAATGGATCAGTTCAAACCAAGAATGGTTTTATTCTTAGCAACTAACCTTTTATTGCTTGTTTGTTTATTTCAGCCATAATTCAGAGGCTTATTCATGCTCAAATCACCGTGGTGCTCCTCTATCAAGTCCTTAAAATCCCAAACGTTCTTGGATGGAATGCTGGGAATCTCCATTGATGGAAGCCAAATCAGCTCTACTAATTAACATAGCCTGGGTAAGGATTCAGAAAAGAACCCAAATGCCTTCCAGTGCACAATATACCATGGGGGGGAAAAAAGGATTATTAAGTATTAGTAAAAAAAAAAAAAAAAAAAAAAAAAAGCATTATGGGGAAAAAAAAGTATTTTTGCTTCCTTTAAAGCTCACTGTTAATAGGAGTCATAATTAGATGTTCTGTTTTTCAGAGTAGTGCGTTAATTACCTTCAACTAAAACACTAAGAAGAGAAATATAACATGTTAAATACTGTTTGTGTTCAACTGGCTTCTGCGATTTCTCAATAAAAATAATACCTTTGGTCCTGAATATTTGGAAAATATGTGTGTGTGTGTGTGAGAGAGAGAGAGACTTTATTTTCAGATCAAATATGGAATTAACAAACATGGAACAGAAACGCAGACACAGCCCGTCCAAAAGAAAAGCCCACTTGTGTAATTAAATAACTTCCCCTCATTTGTAGAACCGGAGCCAAGAGGCATGTGTGTACGCATATTTCCCAGCTCGAGCACGGATTTGCTGCTCAGTGGTTCAAGCCTCCCACCGCCTGTCTCCTACTAGTCCCGGGAATTCTGACTGAGTGGTACAGATGTCGTCGGCTCCCTCTTTAAATGGGGTCTCATGACCAAGAACCTCCTTGTTAGTCGTTACATTCACTTCAGGAGAAACAACACAGTTTTGGAATTGTCAGTGGTACGGGTGCTGTGAATATCGCAAATCTATAGCCAGGTAAGATGCTTGAATCTGAGTTGGTGGACATCCAGGTCATGGCATTTAATTGCAGAAACAGTATGTAATAGGCTTGAATAACTGGATATATAATCCGTTAGATAATTGCGTAAAAGTGACGTCATCACATCAGCTAATGTTAAAAGTTACATCGTGCCTTAACGACTGGCTGCTGGTCGAAAGAAACATTAAAAATTAAATGTCAAATATAAAATAACCCTGTAAGTCCTTCACTGGTGATTTTTTTTACTGATCTGCTTCCAGTGTTCATGCTGTTTGTGAAATTAGCAAATGTACTAGGGCTGTGTTCATGGACAAACGTCTGCACCAGCGTTCCAACAGTTTTCAGGAGAAAGTAGCTAATGCATACTCAAAACAGTCACCAGACACGGTCATATGGTGTCACTGATAATAATTTGCATATTCACTGCATCATCATGATCATTTGCATACCGGCAAGCGTGTTACATGAAGAAGGAAGATTTTCCTGACACTTAGAATAGAATAGTGTAGTCTTTTCTAAATTATAACATTTCTTACAGGAAGAAATCTTGTGATCATGGCACCACAAACGAAATTAATTTCTATAAAGAACACAGACAAAATGAAGCAGTGGTAGTGAGTAGTCGAGTAACATACACATAGGAATAACTCACTTTTCTCACGTCAGTGATTAGTTGTCAAGAACAATGGTGATCAGTGATTGGTCTTTGAGAACAATGGTGATCTGTGATTGGTCAAGGAGAACAATGGTGATCAGTGATAGGTCTTTGAGAACAATGGTGATCAGTGATAGGTCTTTGAGAAAAATGGTGATCTGTGATTGGTCAGGGAGAGCAATGGTGGTCAGTGATTGGTCAAGGAGAACAATGGTGATCAGTGATTGGTTGAGGAGAACAATGGTGATCAGTGATTGGTCAAGGAGAACAATGGTGATCAGTGATTAGTCGAAGAGAACAATGGTGATCAGTGATTGGTTGAGGAGAACAATGGTGATCAGTGATTGGTCAAGGAGAACAATGGTGATCAGTGATTGGTTGAGGAGAACAGTGGTGACCAAAGTCATCAAGTTGGCAACACTATTCTGCACACCCTATAAACAACTATTAATATTCTATTATAAACAATATTTTTTAAATGTTGTGCCCAACTCTGGAAGCTGGGTGATCTGAGTTAGTAATTCACAACTGCTGTATTTCTTTGCAACTTCCTGAGACCTTAACTGAAGTCTTGGTTTTTGTACTGAATGGTGCCTGATAACTATGGAAACAAAGTTGCATTGTCAAAACAGGATGTAGGTTGTGAAAGAAAATGGAGTTTAGCTTATTTCCGATTATTTCTTGGTCTTGATATTTCAAGGTCTTTGTAAGAGATCTTACTTTTATTAATATGTCTGTTTATTTCATTCCAGAACCCACTGACCGTTGTCAAGTGTTTCAGGTGTTCACTGCGGCCATGTGTCGCCTGCCCATGACCTCCTTCTTTCTCTGTCTTTTGATGGTGGAGCAGAAAACATGCAATGGCAATTCAGTTACTAATTTTGATGCTGAGTTCAGCGTCAGCCTCTTTCAAGCACTCGCTGAGAAAGACAATAGCTCCAACTTGATTGTGTCTCCAGCAAGCATCTCATTGAGCCTGAGACTGTTGCAGCTCGGTGCAAGGGGCAACACGTTGGCACAGCTTGAAAGAACCACAGGATATGACATCAAAGGTAAGCCAAGAGTCTACAGCACCTAATGTTTTTGTTGAGTTAAAGGGATTGTGTCATTGAATCATTGCATTTTGAGATACCATGAGAGAACAGTGCCCTTATTTGATACTTCAGTTTTGGTTCTTTTAGGTCTGGAGTCATGACCTGTTTCAGAGAGGTCAAGCCATTAGTTCCTTATTTAGAGCATCTGTTCTGACAAGAAGACATGATAATGTGCTGGTAATGTTAAATGGCAGCTATAATAGAATTTAGAGATGCCAAACAAGGCACTGTTACAATATCGATTATGTGTCGATATCATGACTGTATGCTCCGTTTTGTTAGAATTGAGTTTTAGGAGATCCATTGTCATCCATTCTTTAAGTATATGGAGGGGGGAAATGAGGGCAGGAGGAGAGAAGAAAGCAGGTGGTTTAGTAAACAGGTACCAGCCCTGCAGATTTTAGTGTCTTCCCTGTTTTAACACACCTGATTCAACTAGAAAAATAATATCACCTTCCATTTATATAGTGCCTTTCTAACAATCAAGGTCACTGTAGACACATATATTAAAAAAGGTATTTAACAAAGAATATGGGGAAGAAGAAAGGTAATGGTGTTGGAAGAAAATATAAATCGACTTTTATAATGGGATAAGGAAATGCAGTCACAAATGTCCATGGAAATGGCATTCCATAGTTTGGAACTATGGCATTATGGGAACTACCCTCCATTAATGTACGTCTGGCACTACCAGCAAACCTGAAATTGTTGGACTTGAGATTTAGAGCAATTAACTAATTGGCTAATTAACAGCCCTTCCTGAGTTGAAGTGGGTGTGTTGGGGTCAGTCAAAACACTAAAATGAGCAGGACAGGGGTACTCCAGGACCAGGGTTGGGAACTTGTGGTTTAGTATAAATGAGAGTCACAACATCATCAGCACATCAGTGAAACTCAAGGCCAAGTTTCTGGATACTTTGACTGAGTGGACCAAGGAATAAGTAGATAGTGAATGCCATAGCATAAAGTTTTGACAATATAATTCTCTATGCCCATAGACCCTAGTATCCAGGAGGCTGTATCACAAACCAGATGTGACCTGTACAATTCGAGTCAGGGTGCTTGGCTCCAGTTTACTAACACCCTGCTCATCCAGAGTGGCATCCAGCTTCGGCCAGAATTTACCCAAAATGCTATGCAATGGTGCAATAGCAGCCTCATTAGTGTGAACTTCAGCCTTCCCAATCACACACAAGGTCGATTCCAACAAGCGCTGACAAAAAGAGGTGAGCTGAACCATCCCCATGTCAGTCATAATGGAGTTAGGAATGTTAACTTTCCATCTGTCTCTTTTCTCTGTCCCTTTCTCTGATTAAGTTTCTGCTACTATTCAACAACATCTATCCAAGAATCATTAGTCGGGAGTCTGGCTATCTAGCACAAAGCAGAAGCTTCCCTGGATTCAAGAAAAAGTTCTTAGAGTTTTTCCCCTAATGTAGAAACACAGTCACTCTTGATGATGTGGCCTGAAGTCACACACACTTCTTTCCTGTTTTTAACATGGCCTCATCCACTACATTTTAAATTGGCTGAATCTGTGTAAATCCACGCCACCATCTTACGTTATTGCATAGCACTTTCAGTCAGTTTCCTTTTCAAAACGGCACAAAGATGGTGGGCTTTATGTAGACAACTACTCCTCAGTACATTGAAGTTAATGTAACCCTGTTACTCTACTCTGCCAACTGATTGTTCATATCTTCAAGGAAAAGCCTCTATTACAAAATACACTCCATGTTAACCCTCCACTTTTAGCCTTGTTCTGCAAGTGGCCACGTGTGAGCTACGTGATACAAATTTGTGAATATCAAAGAAAAAAAGCTAGTGCTAATGTGGTATTCTGCCTGGCAGTACTAGCATCTGATTGGCATTAGCCTTGCCAACACTGGCTGACACTCTTGCAAAACTATACTTTATACCACAGTGCTGTTAAATTCTCAATTCTGATTGGTTAGAAGGTGTAGAACAGCGGCTCCAACCGCACCTGCAAATCACAGGTTTATATTAATGTACTTATTCTCATACATTATTGTTCTTGGATTTGAGACAATCTATAATAAAATGTAAGTGATAGCAGGCATGAACTTGCTTTGTGGATGTTCGTTAACTGTGACAATAAATGTAACAATAAACAGATATCAATTATGAAGTTATTAATAAATAATGGTTAGCTTTGACAAATTGCTGTGGTATAAGTGGAATATGTGGCATGCTGTTCCAGCAAAGTAATCAACTTCACAGTGGTAACTGTAACTCTACTTCATCACACCACCTCCATTGTTGATTATTTTCCTATACCGGCACCAGCTTGACAGTGCTGAGTGGAGTTATTAGAATTCATTGAGGAGCTGTGAATTTATTTATTTATTCATTTTTTACTGAGATGGCTTGCTCCAAGCAGGTGAGGCAAAAGAAGAAGTAATGGAGGCCTCATGGTGGGCCACTGTGCCTCATATGGCATTGCTGAGCTCAGTGGACTTCCAGGGCACCTGGCAGAAACAGTTTCTGTTCAGAGGGACACAAAATCTGCCTTTCTCTTTGGCTAATGGCAGTACCATCAAAGTGCCCATGATGTACCAGTCGACAGAAGTAAAGTTTGGTGAGTAAGCCTGTGTTTTTGTGCTGCTTTTCACTGGTCCTATTATAGAAACGAGTCATGTGCCACAACACTAAATTAATTTGTACTTCCTGTACCACCTCCTGTTCTTCTTGCAGGTCAGTTTCATTTGCCATCAGATCAGCACTACTCTGTCCTCGAGCTGCCCTACTTTGGCCAATCCCTAAGTCTTTTGCTGGTGATACCAAGTGAAAGGAAGACCTCACTCTCACTGTTTCAGACACAACTCACTGGCCGCACTGTGGCATTCTGGGATACAGGACTGCGTCATACCAAAATGGACATCTTCCTCCCCAGGTGGCATAGTACTGAACAAACAAAAATAGTCTACAACGAATTGTGAAATCATTGTATCTACTAGAGTTACTGTGGCTGTGTGTTTCAGGTTTAAATTGCACTCTCAGCTCAACCTGAAGCCCGTTCTTGAGTCGCTAGGCATTTCAGATGCGTTCAGTCCTCTTGCTGCTGACTTCAGAGGTATATCAGGTAGATATGCTGAAACCTTGGATAATGTTCTACATCTCCTTGATTTGGTTATTATTTCAGAAATAGTTTTCATTTACAATTCAGTCTGCTACCCATATATAGTCAAGTCTATAGATATTTGCATATTGACAATGTTATACATATTGATACATATGTCTACCACAGTATATTGGAGTAAAAATTAAATAATTAAACAAAAACTGCAGACTTTCAGCTTTAATTCGAGGGTATTTACATCCAAATTCGGGTGAATGGATGTAATACGTTATGTAGTCCCCCCCTTTTTTAAGGGACCAAAACGAATTGAACAATTGGCTGATCAGCTGTTCCATGGCCAGGTGTGTGTTATTCCCTCATTATTTCACTTACAAGGAAGCATACATCAGGTCTGTATGTGATTTCAATGTGGCATTCGTATTTGGAATCTGTTGCTGTTAACTCTCAATATGAAGTCCAAAGAGCTGTCACTGCCAGCGAAGCAAGCCACTGTTAGGCTGAAAAATCAAAACAAACTCATCAGAGAGAAAGCAAAAACTTTAGCAACAACAATAAATTGGGATTCAACAATAAAATGGCAAAATGGTGATCTCATGAACACCAAAAGGCCCTAAAGACCATGGAAAACAACTGTGGTGGATGACAGAAGAATTCTTTCCCTGGTGAAGAAAAAACCCTTCACAACAGTTGGCCAGATCAAGAACACCCTCCAGGAGGTAGGTGTATCTGTGTCAAAGTCAACAAGGGACTCTTGGGTATGTGTAAACTGGCAAACCAATATACCACAGTTAGGGATGCTTCTATACTGTTATCAGTCTGGTCCCTTGCTCATTTACTCATAAAAATGCTCAGACACCAACATCTGATACAATCTGATACTATGTGATGTAATCTTAGTGTATATGTTAATGAGCAGATGACATGAAATGACATAGAAACTACAGCATCTTCCTACAATACAAGTAACCTGATAAAACATCTTTATGGTGCTTAAATAGTATGTTTAACAGAGAGGCCAAGGGCGGTTGACCTGAGCGCACAGAGTATCAGCAAGTGTGATCATTAAAAATGAGCCCCAGGTGCCCTGAATTGCACATGCACAAAGGTATTCAGGCGAGTGTGCAGAGAAACTGTCGCATGTGAGAGCACTTTAATTCAGCGAGCACTGAGCACTGAGCCATGTATGCTTCTGCTCATTTTAATGACCATGCTCACTGATACTCTGCACGCTCAGGTCGGCTGGCCTCACACTCATTATAAAAGATACTGTTTAAAAGCCATAACATCTTAAACATATAAACAGAATGCAAGCAGGTATCTTGATAACAGTATAGGTTCTGACATGTATGAAAAAACATGTATGGTATCAATGCATCCCTAAACACAATATTATCATGGACACTTCAAACTACCTTCGCTATGGTTTCCATTGTGAGTAAACAAATGTTAGATGAACAGAAACGCTAGTATACATTCTGAACATTTTTATCTCTTGCAGATACAGAGGGTTTCTACGTTTCAGAGGCCATCCATAAAGCCACGATAGACGTGACAGAAGATGGAACTGCAGCAGCGGCAGCCACGGGTAAGCGCAGAGTGTCACAAATTAATTCAACAAAAACAGTGAATTCTGTGTTAGGACAGTCAGTGAAAGGTAAGATCTTCTTGTATATACAGTCAGGTCCGGAAGTATTTGGACAATGACGGAGTTTTTGTGATTTTGCCTTTATACACCACCACAATGG
>CM074978.1:1021181-1026181 GCA_037576825.1 Pangasius krempfi
AACGCTGTGGAACGTCAGAGTAAGCGCTGACACTGGAGACTCCTTCCTTAAAGGTTAAACAAACGTCTCCTAAAACTAAAAAAAAAACGTCAAAATAGCAATGATTGGGAAAGTCTTCTGAAGTACCGGTTTCTTCCCTGTTTACGGAGTGACGTCAAATCAACATGGCCACTCACACTCTATCTTTAAATGAGTTTACAACAGCGCTGGCTTTGTATTAATTAAAATACTGAATATTGACATTCACTACAGTAGAACTGCACCAATAGCCACTCGGGCCACTTTTTATGAGCTTTACGTGCTCTGACTTCGCACGTTGTACGTGCCGAGGTGGTCCATCGATGTTATTACAACCTGCAAATTATGACTTACGAGGCACCACGAGCGCAGCATAAATCCCACTGCACCGCCATCGGCAGGTGTTTTTTTAGCTGTTGGGTGATGGAGGTGTAAATCCACCCTCAGCAGCTCTCCTTCTCATCCAGACGAGGGTTCGAGTGGACGTGCGGCCAAACAGAGACTCCAGAGCCTCTTTCGCAACCTCTTACCCCACACAGTTTTCCTTCCCCACGCAGTTTGTTCATCGTCATGTGACGCGACAGTCACATCCTGCCACTTCTCCATCATCACAAGGTCTCATCATCATCATCAGTCCACTGGCGTGGGCGTGTCCCAAACCGCAGTCTGTTCCGTAAAAACAAGGCCGCACGCCTTCTACACTTACGTTTAATTAATTAGTTCTCGCTTACTGTCCTTGGGGGAGCCGTTACTATAGAAACGATAACGCATAAGTAATGAGCGTCTGAATTATAGCCAGAGCTGCTGTTACAAAAAAATTAATCAACCTCTTCTGACCAATCAGATTCAAGAATTCAGCAGCACCCCCCCAAGTGTTTTACTCGTTATATATATATCTCATACTTATCTCAAATAATGCCTACATTGCTGTTAAAAGCTTTTATCGATGCATATGAGACAAGGTGCTTGGTGAACAAGTGGGCTAATAAACGTTTTTCCGTCTTTCTGTGGTAGGACGGTGCGTGTTTGGCTGAAGAGGGACAGTGGACAGTACTGGCCCAGCATCTACCACACCATGCCCGGTGAGACTCAGTTCATCGTTACACTCGCGAGTCTTTAGTGTTTATGGAATTGCGTAAATTGCTACGTTGACTTAACATTGAAACAGCTATGTAATGGAATAAAGCATTGTTGTTTTAGAGTTAGCTATGAGTAACACATAGAACGAGGTCATATGTTGTTAGTTTTGTTGTTTGTTTGTTTTGATTTTGGCATACATCCTGCTGTTTGTGCTGTCACGCCAGGTAAGTGGGAGCTAGCTACGAAATAGCTAGGAGTGATTCAGATGCGCTCATACTCTAATCACTACTTGGCCGATTAGCTGTCAAACTATTAGCTAGTTACTGAACCGACTACAAAAAAAAAAGGGCAGATTTATCGTTCTCTTGTCTGTTGTTTTTCCCGTTACTTGAATAAACCGTACTAAGAGAACTGATACCTAAACCTAGTGACTGGGACTCAAACCCTTAAAAGAGCCTTTCTTCAGAAACCCAAGAGGTTTCTGAAGTCACGCAGATATTTGGAGATTTTTCTCCAAAAACAGCAGCGGTTCGTGACCACAGATTTTGGTGTCGTACGCCAACGTTAATAACGTTGAAGTCTATGGAAATGTATTAGGTTTAATTGAAAGAGTATTGGCTATACGGCAAGGTCTTGACAGTCGGAGAGTATTTTTAAACTAGCCCAATCTGGCAACCCGGTCATTAACTGTCCTGTCCTCTTCTCCTCCTCTTCCTCCTCCTCCGCTGAAAGTCTTGCTGTTATAGATGTCTCTTAGAGCTTGTTGCAGTTCCCATTTTTGTCCACTAGGTGCAATAGATTTGAGCTACGTGGGGCAACAGCTAGAGAGGCGAGCAAATCAGTGGAACGTTGGCTTGTAACTGTCAAATAACAACATTTTTTAAATCATTGGTCACTCATAAGGAATTTAAAATGTATGGAGTTGTGATTGAGAGTAATATTTGTTGAATGGCTGATGTTAACGCTGGGGCTCTGCTCAACCTGCCCCTATGGACGAGCCGACGGTTGCCTAGACTCATTAGACAGAAATGATGATTTGTAGCGCGATGTTCCTGAAATGTTTGTCATTGTGTAGTGCATCCGTGTGACTGTTGTACTTTTTTTCAGCATCGAATTTGTTCAGTCAGAGATAAGAATCCTCTACAGAGAGCTGCTTTTGTTTTATGCTAAGGACGTTGCAGAGGCACATCCGTCTACTATGACAAGAACGCTGTGCGTGTTTTTGCCAGTGCAGGCCTTTCAGGCAGAGTGTGTGTGTGTGTGTGTGTGTGTGTGTGTGTGTGATGCTGACTGTAATTACTGTGGTGTGTTTCTGTTTGCAGCTTCCTGTTCGTGCATGTCTTTTAACCCCGAGACCCGAAGGCTTTCAGTCGGGATGGACAATGGAGTCGTTTCTGTAAGTGAGTCCTGTGTGTGTGTGTGTGTGTGTGTGTGTGTGTGTGTGTGCGATCAGCTCTTTGTGTGGATTCATTGCCCCTGTGAGGAGCGCATGATCATTTTTTTAGCCAGTGATGTGAAAAATTAACACATTTTTTTTCTTTTTGTGTGGATTTCTGAAAAAAAAAAGAGAAGCTAATAATTATTAAGTAGCGCTCGCATCGGATGATTGTCTCATTGATTTTTTATGTTGCGTGTGTGTGTGTGTGTGTTTGTGTGTGTGCAGGAGTTCATCGTGTCTGAGGACTACAATAAGCTGACTCCGGCTTGCTCCTATCAGGGTGAGTAGGGTGGATATCATCAAAACGCATTATAGGATGTGTGTGATTATCTACTGCTGAATCTCCACTACTCTCTCTGTGTGTGTGTGTGTGTGTGTGTGTGTGTGTGTGTGTGTGTGTGTGTGTAGCTCATCAGGGAGCAGTGACCGTGGTGTTGTTCGTGTTGGAAATGGAGTGGGTCCTGAGCACAGGTCAAGATAAGAGCTTCGCCTGGCATTGCTCAGAGAGCGGCCATCAGTTGGGGACCTACAGGACCGCTGCGTGGGTAACTGGACTTCAGTATCCTTACATTCTCACACACACACACACACACACACACACACACACACCTACATCTCCAAGTTAAGAAGTGCTACTTTTGTTTACTACTGATGCTGTGAGCGGCCTTGTTGATTTGACGTTGATTTCACTTGCTGAACTCGGGGTTGAGCAGACCCCCCTGAGTTTCCGAGTAGGAATTCCCCAGCTGAGGAGTCATTTTCTTTGGTTCTTCCTAGTCGGAGGTCTAGGAATACGAGTTACAGCCTCTAGCCAAGTGTTGCGTTATGACTCCGTGAGATGGCTCCGGGTTCACAAGCCCCTTCACCATGACAAGGTCTCGATCCTCAGAAGGGAGAAAATAATCTGACAACTGCACTGACTGCTGGATTACAAATGTTATATAACTGTATTTATTTTTAAACTGGGTCTACTGGGAGCTCGGAGTTGCTCAGTTTGTTAGTGTTATGCAAGTGCTAGTGCTAAAATCTGTCATCATTCACTGGTTGGTTTTAAATAGTATAACATTTTTAACCATCATCCACTGGTTGGCTGGAAGCACTGCGGGGCGAAAGATCAATATTGGCCTCTAGTAGTGGTTACTTTCACTTTGTTCCCACTTTATCTAGGCGAACTTTGACCTCTGCTTTCGCAATCCTCGGTCTTGTGAGCCAATAGGGAAAAAAAAAAAAAAGAATTCTTTGGTTGGGAAAAAATGGAGCGGCTGCTTATTACTAATTTGTGTGTGTGTGTATGTGTGTGTGTGTGTGTGTGTGTGTGTGTGTGAGATGCCCTACGAGTGACCATTCCACGCTCACACTAACTCACTTGTAGCTATTATAAAGTCCAGAAGTTACACTTGCACCATCAGGACTGTCTTGCACACACACACACACACGTCTGTGTCCATGTAAATAGAGCTTGTAGAATAAACAGAACGATGTGGTGCTTCAGTCATTGATGTGTGTTTTGTGGACAGATCGTTTTTTTTTCCCCTTAACGAGCTGTTCGTCAGGTTCGATGTGGAGACCAGACACGCATTTATAGGGGATCATTCGGGTCAGGTGACCATTCTGAAACTGGAACAAGACAACTGCAGTCTGGTCACCACCTTCAAAGGCCATACGGGTATACACACACACACACACACACACACACACACACACACACACGTAGCAAGTATGCACAGTAACCTCACAAAAACAACCACAAGGAAATGTGTTTTTTTTTTCTCTTAAAGGTTCATTAACCCTTTATGTAACTTCTGCTTTTCAAATGTGTGTGTGTGTGTGTGTGTGTGTGTGTGTGTGTGTGTGTGTGTGTAGGCAATGTAACAGCCTTGTGTTGGGACCCTGTCCAGAGGGTGTTATTTTCTGGAAGTTCAGATCATTCCATCATTATGTGGGACATCGGGGGTCGTAAAGGCACAGCCATCGAACTGCAGGGACACAAGTGAGACTTATGAACACACACACACACACACACACACACACACACACACACACACACACACACACACCAAAGTGGTTCATTTTTGATATGAGAAGTGCTGTAATGTTTGTTGAATGAAACATGAAACGATTGCGACTGCTAAACATGACCTCATAAAATTGCTTGAGCTATTAATATATATAATATAATATAATGTAATCTAATAAAATATGATATAACTTAACTATCAGATTGCACCCTTTGAGATTCTGAAGCTCGTGGCCAGAAACATATCAGACGCGCTTTATCACGTGGGCGGAGCTTCAAACTAAGCTGCGCTGCTTTGGACCAATCATGTCCTAGATTACAGAATTACTATGTAACCCGAATGCAAAGCTGGCTAAAACGAGCTAAATATAATTTAGATAATGTTATTAAGGGGCAGAATTGCGTGTGTGTGTGTGTGTGTGTGTGTGTGTGCAGTGACAAGGTACA
>CM074978.1:1031181-1038253 GCA_037576825.1 Pangasius krempfi
GTGATCTGACAAGCAATTACACGTTAATGAGTAGAAATAGTATATACTTCGAAAGAATAATACTTAATGAACTATGAAAACTAGTCGCATTTACATCTCGACTAAGAAACGCTCAATATTTGATCAGTTTGATCATGGATAAACTGAATTTAACATGTTAGGTTCGAAACATCTTTTCGAACTCCTGCTCATGTGACGTCACGGCGCAGCGTTAACACGCTCGGAGGAAAGCGCTATCCGCCCCCTTCCGCATTCTCACAGACGCCCGTGATTGGCTAGTGGCCCTGTGATTGACAGATTCAATTTATTCAATTTTGAAATTTAGGTAACTGCTTTTAGAAGTTTTAAGCCTTCTTTAAGACTTTTCTTAAGCGTGTGATCAGTGTCAAATTAAATACTAAATTTAAAAAAATACAATTAAATCAAGCTAAATACATTAGCTTATGCATAACAAACATGACCAAATATTGAATATTTCTAAATAGGATAAAAATACGTCTACTTAACATAGTTACCCTACGTTTTATAAGTATATGTTAAGTTAAGGATGTTAATTTAGAGTTCATAAGATTAAAGGTTAAATAACTAGAGCATATCCTTAAATGGCTTATTTATATAAATGGCTGAATTGCATATAAATGGATCATTGTTACCATAAAATATTGCAAGCTTGTGAAATGTATACACATACACATACAAAATAATTATTTTATAGGTGTGTAATTGAGTAAGTTAAATTACATTTAAAAGGTCTGACGATTAATGAAATTCAAACAGTTACTTCATGTTATTTTATCCACTCTATAACTTCTTTAACATAGCAGTTAAAATGATTACGTTCTGTAAAATTGAGACCTTAGATTTCACGTTTGGAAATCGATTTGCAAATCCTGAAACACGCTCACCACTCTTGGGTCCTGGGACTTTTTCAGCACAGGAATCAGCGCCGTGGTCAGGATGAACGTTCCTGTGGCAAGAACAACAACAACAAAAACGTCCACATAGAAGCCATTTCATTTTGTGCTGCTTCTTTCTAATCTATTGCTAACTAGCTACCACTGACAACTTTCAGGATTGGTTCAGACTGAGGCCAGGCAACAGAAAAGCGTTCGCCCTATCGTGAGTTCAAAAACCTGATGAAAGCAAAGGGAGCAAAATTGGCCTTGCTCTCTGAGTGGGAGGGGCCTATTCTCTGCCCCCTGTCAATCACAGAGACACCAGCCAACTGTGGGTGTCTGTGAGCTTACGTATGTAGAAGAGGGCGGACAGCACTTTCCTCCTTCACGTGTCTCAGAGGAAGCTTGTGATAGCCTTCACTTCCATGAGTGGTAGCTGTTGTATGGCTGGTGGGTGGGAATTTGGTAGGTGACCCAACTGGGGAGAAAATGGGAGAAAATCGTCCCACCAAAAAGGGGGAAAAAAAAGATTGCACTGAACAATAACCTCAAATCTGTGGCTATGGAATCGCTACCTGAAATACCAATGAACCAGCACCGCTAAATGGAGATATTTCTCAGGCAGGTATCATACCAGGCCTTGGAAAAGGATATCACCATCCCCTGACCCAAACCCCTGAACATATGAACTCAAAAGATGCAAATGGGGGTGTGGCATCCGAAATCCACCAATGCAGCCATTTTCCTCCAAAAATATACACCAAACATTTGAAACATTTGCATAGTACTATAGGCTTTAAGGTCTAGACTGCACAATAAATGAATACATGACTTTCGTATTGACTTGAGTTGACTTGAACTCAACTTCTTTATTTTACCTGTTCCATAGTGGTCACTTTTTTAAACTGTACAATACTGTATATTTCTATTCTAGACAAAATATTACAATTGAAATGTCAGAATTATTACTAATTAGCCTGTAAACCTTCTTTTCTTACCGAGTGTGTTGGTGGCAAAGTTTTTCTCCAAGCCATCCTCGGTCGACTCTCGCTGATTCACCATACACCCAGCATTGTTGATCTGTACATGAATAAACCTATATTAACTACACACTGTCATTTATAGACCAGCTTTATTATAGTGGAGCGTTATGATAAAGCCATTTAAGACAAATAAGACATTTTTTGTACATATTCGGTCAAATCATAATCAGTTTTCTTTCAATCAAGTTTCAATTGTAACAATCTATATATCAGGGTGTGTTATGTCTGTCTATAGACATAGCATTATCTCTGCAACACACACACGCACACACAGAGAAGCATCCTGAACACACTCACCAGCACGTGCACGCTGTGGCTCTGAGTGAACGAGTTGGCAAACTCCCACAATCCTCTGGGGCTCGACATGTCCACAATGTGCACGTGCACGTCCTGGGGAAAAAAAAACAGTACGAACGGGTTGTACAAATAGTACAAAGAGGAGTAAATTACCAAAAACAGAAAGAATAACACGTACACAGCAACGTGTCAGAATAGTCCACTGTACTCGATTAGTGTTCACAAGAAACACTGAAGGCCACGTCCTGGGTCAGCATTTCATTAAAAAAAAAAACCCTTAAAATATATTTCAAATGCCTCATTTTACCTCATTTTTGCTCTGCTCCACAATGTGTGCCCTGGCCTCGTCCGCGCGATCTTTATTCCGACACACCATGTGCACCGTACCACCTGAACGATTCACAACACAGGGAAATACATCATACCTGATATATCTGGGATCGGTTGTACATTGGGACACACTACGGGTTAGTGCAGAATAAGGGGACAGTCTGAGATACATTCTTCAGGCTTTATAAAGTTAATGAAACTACAATCAGTGGAGCTGTCATGGTGTTACCGTCCCACGTACACTTGCCAGGAAGGCTATAGCAACTCTTTACAACTGTGGTGAGCAGAAAAGCATCTCAGCGTGCACAAAACCTCGAACCTCGAGGTGCGTGGGCTACAACCGCACACGACCACATTGGGTTCCACTCCTGTCAGTCAAGAACAGGAATCTGAGGCTATCACGGGCACGGACTCACCCAAGCTGGACTGCGTTCTGAGATGCTTTTCTGCTCACCGTGGTTGGAAGAGTGATTATGTGAGTTACTATAGACTTCCTGTCAGCTCAGGCCACTCTGGTTTACGCAAACTAAACTAAAAACCTTTAGTAAAGCACTGATAAATGACGCCCGATGAACAACGTTTTATGGGAAAATCATCCTCAAAAATATTTTGTGAAGAAAAAATAATCATTAAGGGGTTTGATTTTTTTTGAATGAATTTTTTTTTTTGGTTGAATTAGTTAAATTAATTTCACTATTGGCTTATGTGTTATTAAATGGTCCATGATAACGTAAAACTCCAACACAAACTGGGTGATATGTAACCAGCTAACCGTGTAACCAACTCAGCTGTGAGGATGTAAGAAGCCATTTTTACCTCGTTTAGCTATTTCCAGGGCGGTTGCTTTCCCGATGCCGCTGTTGGCGCCTGTGATGACAAAAGACCTGCCGCTTACATTGACGTCCAGATCAGAAGCTACGAAATGTTTTGCAGCCGCTTCATAGCCACTCCTGGTACGAAAAAAACATGAACTGTAAATTTAACATCATTGTTTCCACCTATAACTGGCCACAGCTGCAATATTCCCTGGTAGATTAGTGAAGTAGAGATCCTTAGTAGAACTCTATACAGGCTACAAAATCTTGTTTCCTGTGTCCTATGTAGTGTTTACATTTGGCATTCATGTTCCTAGTGCTTACGATGTGCATTTAGTCTTCTATATGACTTCTATACTGTGCGTATGTATTTTCAGTTAGACTGCAAAAATACACTTTAAAAGCTTTGTGTTTAACTTTATTTATTTACAATTCACACATCGGGTTTTAATAGGAAAAGAACCAATCCTGTCAGAAGTGGGATTCGAACCCACGCCTCCATTCGGAGACCAGAATCCTCCTGTAACCAGGGGAAGGGCTGACCCTTGAGTCTGGCGCCTTAGACCGCTCGGCCATCCTGACACTGCAATATAATTGTCCAATTTTTTTTTTCCCCACCAGCTCGCTATTAGGATTTTTCTATACCAGGTCCATCGCAGCTGTAGAAGTTCAGCAGGTGAAAAAATATAAAATTTGTGAGAAATGTTGATGCATTTCTCTGTAAATTGGCAGACAGAACGTTTCTGTAGACTCCTGAATTCATTCTGCTGCTACCATCATGAGTTCCATCATCAATAAAGACTAATGAGCCCGTTCCAGAAGCAGCCATGCAAGCCCAAGCCATGACACTACCTCCACCATGCTTGACCCATGAGCTCCAAGAGAATTCCAATCTGGACTTCTGATTCTTACTGCTGATGAGTGATTCGCATCTTGTGTTGTGGCCTCTATATTTCTGCTCTTGAGGGATTCTTCAAATGGTGGATTCTGATATCTTCACCCCTGCCCTGTGGAGGTTGTTGGTGATGTCAATGATCATCGACTGCTGTTTTTTTCCTTTGGCCGACCTGTTCGATGTCTGGTTGTTGATACACCAGCAGTTTCTTTCTTTTTCAGGACTTTCCAACTTGTCGTATTGGCTATGCCCAATGCTTCATTTACATTACATTTACATTTACGGCATTTGGCAGGTGCTCTTATCCAGAGCGACTTACAATAGTGCTTTGAAGTCTATCAAAAATATATTCTGACATTGGCTCACTAGGTCACAAACTAGGAACACCATCAGTCCAAAACTCTGTTGGGGTGTTTTGTGTGTGTGTGTGTGTGTGTGTGTAAGTGCTAACTTAAGTACTTTATGAAGAGGGAAGAAACACCTGTCAGTCACATGTTCCAATATTTTTGATCACTTGAAAAATGGGTGGGTTCAAACAAAAGGTGCCATGTTCTAAGCTGTTTAACACGTCTAGATGTAAATATCAGGCAATGAAATCTGAAATTTTGATCTAGTTTCACATAAATCCTTTGATCTCAAACCCAAACGTCTTCATTTATAGCAAAAACAAAAGAATTGGCCTTGCTGTTCCAATACTTTCAGAAGGGATTGTATATAAGCATTCACAGCACTTGAACTTTTCCATTTTGGATGTCATCAGCTTAATACATAGATATGAAAATACAGCTTTACATTAAATACACTAAAACTTGTGCAGCTTTTTACTTAAAATTTCATGTCAGAAGTGGGATTCGAACCCACGCCTCTATTCAGAGACCAGAATCCTCCTGTAACCAGGGGAAGGACTGACCCTTGAGTCTGGCGCCTTAGACCGCTCGGCCATCCTGACACTAGATAAATGGTGTTTCCTTTTTGTCCACCTCCTAAACTGAAATGTTGACGTGAGCTGCTTTTCTGCTCACCACGCCTGTAAAGAGTGCTTATTTGACTTACTATAGCCTTTCTGCCAGCTCTGACCAGTCTGCTCATTCTCCTCTGATCTCTCTCATCAACATGGTGTTTCAGTCTGCAGATCCTCCACACTCTCGCTGATTTTTGTTTTTCGCACCATTCCGTGTAAACTCTGGAGACTGTTGTGTGTGAAAATCCCAGGAGATCAGCAGTTTATGAAATACTCACACCAAATCATCTTGTACCAACAACCATGTCACGGTTGGTTAAAGTCATAGAGATCACACCACTTTTCTCCATTCTGATGTTTGATGAGAACATTAACTGAAGCTCTTGACCTTTATCTGCATGAGTTTATGCACTGTGATTGGCTGATTGGATAACTGCATAAACAATGTCAATTATTATTATTATTATTATCACTACTATTATTATGTGCTGTAACTCCTTCAGGTCAGTAGGTCTGCTGTTTTGACTACAAAACAGCACAGTGTCAGGATGGCCGAGCGGTCTAAGGCGCCAGACTCAAGGTTCAGACCTTCCCCTAGTTTCAGGAGGATTCTGGTCTCCACATGGAGGCGTGGGTTCGAATCCCACTTCTGACATGACATTATTATTATTTTTTTATTCTTATAAAAACACAAGATGTGAATTTTAAACTAAACCAAGCCAAAACCAGTATTTTTTTCCCTGCATGTACTAAATTAAAGATTGGTCATGTATAAGAGCAGTGAAGACTTCAGTAGCTCAGAATATAACTTGTGTTAGTAATCTAAACAGATTCTTTTTTAATCCGGATTAGAGTAAGTGTAACTAAAGGTCAGTTTTAACACTAAATTAACTGAAATATGAGCTCAGTAAGGCGTCATTCTCCCCAGTTTCCCAGTTATACTACAGTAAATACACAGTGCCAGACATCACTGTTTACATGTGTACATCCACACTGCCTCTGATGAGATTATAATCTCTCCTACCTGGTGTACTCTTGCAGACCTTTCACAAACCAAACCGCGTTTCTGTAGAAAGACATTCTGGCTTCTTCTGATATAACTGATATAACACACACACACACACACACACACACACACACACACGCCTTATCTACCGTTTCATAAGCATGACCATAACACACAGCACGTGGTGTAGATCTACAGCTCAAACACAAGCCCTATCTACAGTAGCGCATGATCTGAAAATTAGCTCAGATGGAAAGGAAACGCTGCTGTTACACAAACAGTCGCGTTGGATAACTTCCGGAAATAGGGCTCACCCAGCGCTGTTCGAGCTGCAGTGTCGACTCCGAGTTGACTCCTGGCTATAGACGCCGAATCTCGATAGAAAAAAACAAACTGTCAGATGTTTGTAAGAAGATGAAAGAATCAATTACTCTCTCACTTTACACCAGGGCCAAATTGTCTGAATCTATATCAGAGCGTGGAATCGACTCTCAAGGTTGGGATTCGAATCTGAAGCTTTGGAATCGACTCTGAAGCTTTTGAGTGGATATCTAACTCTTAAACCTTCATAGACCCCAAAACTTTCCATAATATGAACAGATCTAAACTCTAATTATCAAAAGTGACTGTTTTTAGGCGTGTGTAACGATTATTAAGTTATATTATTAATCTATATCAGAGCGTGGAATCGACTCTCAAGGTTGGGATTCGAATCTGAAGCTTTGGAATCGACTCTCAAGCCTTGCATTCGGCTCTGAAGCTTTTGAGTGGATATCTAACTCTTAAACCTTCATAGACCCCAAAACTTTCCATAATATGAACAGATCTA
>CM074978.1:1047279-1058756 GCA_037576825.1 Pangasius krempfi
TCTTATATTTTGTTATATTTTAAAATAGAGTTATTGATGTAATTTGGTTTTTAGTTGTGATTTTATTTATTAACTTTGTTTTATTTACTACTTATTTTATTTTATGCTGTAAAGCACATTGAAACTTTGTGAAATTTTGTCATTTACAAATGTTACCCACATTTCCTTGTTCCTTGTTTTCTATTTCTGTGTTCCTAATTATACTTCCTGGTTTTGACCCATGCATGTTTTCATGTTTATAAGAATATTGATTACTCTTGTTTGTACTGTCTGCCTGTGAATTAAGCCCCACCTGAATTACCACAACCATTTCTGGAATTACCCTAATAAACACCATGCTGTGAACACAAAGTTGCATCTTGTCTCAACTCACCGCATGTTACAACTACTTTCATACTTTCAACTAATTACATAATTGTAATCCTATCTGAGTTTGATATACACCTCACAAGCCTCCACGTGGTTTGTCGCAGAACGCATCACTGCCTTTGCCGTGGTAAGAAGTTGACCCCTTTTGATCTTGACGAGGTCATCCACAGCAAAAAGGTGGAGCTCCTCGCTCAGGTAGGATGGAAGCTGCTGGAACTCCTCCAGGACCCTGCTTGTATAAAGAATGAAGTAGCACATGAGAGGCAGAGGGATGTCATTACTTTATTTATGGCTATTTATGGCTATTCTAATCTGCAGCACTGCTGTAGTACTGCTAGGAAAAGACAGAATGGGGGAACATAGTCTGAAACAGGACCAGAGCAGGATCAGTGATGATGACCGAGAGACAGACGCTAGTCTGTCAAGGCCTGAAACTGGATCAGGGACAGTTACATCATCTGAGCCAGGAGTAAAGATTGAGCCAGCCCAGAGACTGGAGCTATTACTGAAACGTAAGCCACTAGGGATGGATATGGAATTTGTCAAAATATGGTTTGACATGCAGGCTGGTGGTGGAGCAGGGGTCTTAGAGGCCATACATTAGATCAGGATATGTAATGACTACTATTAATTAGTGATGCATCTTTCCGCTGTTGCTGTAAGTCTAGCATTTCCAGTGGAAGCCTAATCTGACTCACTAGATCTGGATAAATGTATAACTGTTTAAGCTGCTCAACAAATCATAACTGATAACAAGCATCAGCTCGCCAATACACACAAGAGACAAATCCATACATATAATCCAGAAATTAAAGCTTAAACACTAAAACACAAAGGTCTTAAAAGTAGGATCTGGAAATGTACAAGGCTTTGCAGTAACACAAGACAATATATGGGTCAGTCTACAGAAGTGCTGATAACCAAGATCAATCAAAGCCATGTGACATGAAATTGAGTGTTTTTGGAGTATATTTGTCTAGTATATGATGCCCTAACCACAAGCTTAGCAGCTCGTCACTGACTTGTAGAACAGTAGAATGGGATTTACTCATTTAAATTTGCTTCATTTTTAATCATATGGCCAACTTTACCCTTCAGATAGTCTGCATGCTCTTAGCAGCTTCTTAATGGAGATCAGCTGCTCCTGGATCTCCTGGAAGAGAAGAATGCAATTGTCAAACATGAGACAAGGGTTTAGAGCTTTATTAATAATATCCTGTAACATAACAATGAAAGGACTCTTAATACTAAGAAAAATATTTTTTTAATTAACAGGAAGGAAAAATGAGTCATTAAAATGTTAGAACTTTCCTCTGCCTTTCACTCATCTCTGTATAAAGGCCAAGAAAATCAGGTAATTTACAAACAGGACATGCAGGGCAAAACCAGAATCACAAAAACCAGAGGGACAAACCAGATTAAAACCAGAATAGCAAACACAGAATTAAGCAGCATTTGTTACATTTTAGACACAGTCATAGTCATGAATAAAATGAAACAGTTGCTATATCAGTACTTCAGTATTTCAAACAATTTGATTCTTTACCCCTTTATTTGCCCTCTTTATACATATGATGACATTTTCCTTCTTTCTTGTAGAAATTTTGTAGAAATTTAGTTATGTGGCAATTCAAAGGTAAAAAAATTTACCTTGAATTTCTGCAGCTCCTTGGCCTGGGAGTACAGGTTCTTAGCTACATCGGTGATCTTAAACAGTGGCTTTTCCCAAATGGACTCCAATAGCTGCTTGGAAAACTGGCACACTGGGTAACGTCCAAAATCCCAGTGGTTCAAAACACGCGCTGGGATTATGGCTTCGCCACAGCCATGGCAACCATCGCAAAAATACTTGCCCAGGTAGTCACAGTATCGCAACCTCTTCATGTACCCTAGAGGACAAATGTGAGAATAGAACAGGAACACATCTGAAATAGACTTATCTATAACCAGGTTTCCATCCAAGTACATTTTTTTTTGGAAAAATGTTTACGCAATTTGAAATGCTTGCCACTGTAGTCCACTGTAGTTGAAATGCCATTTAACTGCAATATTATCCATATATTGACAAAATTTTTTGTGAAATGTTGCAAGGAACTATATTGGAATTTTTTTGACAGAAAAAACACTGAAATTGTGCATAAATGTTGTGTCATGAGGCTTCTGCTACAATAAAACAATAAAACACACCAGCTGGAAAAGTGGGATGCCTGAGCCACATACATGGACTCGTATGCATCAGCCCATCTCATGAGTAGTGGGCCTCTGACTCCATAGTGAGACACCTAGGACAGGATGCAGAATAGATGTCCACCAGACAAATGGATGTTGCCTGTTGTGTTTGGCACAATCCATGCTTCCAGACATGTGCAATCAACCCTGAAAATACTACCTTATGTACCAGGGTCACTCATTAGGCTTGTGGCCAAAGCAGCACTGGAAAGAAGAACACAGGTTTCAGACTCAGAAACCAGAACAGCTGATTGGATCAGCCAGATGCACCCTCAATATGCCATAACCTGGTTCATCAGCTAGGCGCACATATAAGTTTTGCTGGCCTTGCACCAGACTAGTGGATTCTGATGACTATGCAGCAGGGATATAAATTTCAATTCTACCATTTGGTCAGCCTTTGGGGCTCAGGCCCAATCAAGTGGCAGTTCAATAAATTTATATTCCTCTGGACAGAGGCACAGTCAGAAGGGTAGTTCGAATAGTCAGATCAATTTGTTCAACTTCATGTATTTCTCAGTTCAGAAGAAGAACATTAGTGCTTGTCTGATTCTTTAAAGCTCCCTTTCATGAATGTAAGGCTATAAGATGTTGTTTATGTTGTGCACCCACTGACAGGGTCACATCAGTGAGCCTGTGCGATCAATGGCCGTTTCTTGCCATCAACACTCTGGAACCCAGTTTTTTGGAGTTGACTTTCAAGGACAGGCATTCCAATTCAATGTCTTACCCTCTGGCCTCTCTCTACATCTGAGGGTGTTCAGAGAATGCATGCAAGCAGCCCTGTCATCTTTCATCTTTGATGTCATAAGGATCCTGCCATTCTTGGACAATGAGTCTTCACCAGAGAGGAGGCCATTCCGAACAAATTCCCCTCCTTGCACACATCACGGTACTTCATCACTTACTGTGTTGAGACACATCCTGATCTGCTCCAACAGCACAGTGATGATGACATACATAAATCACCAGAGTGACACTTGCCAACTGGGTCAGCACAGTGGTGCAGTGGACATCTTGTCGAGGCAGAGCTTACTCCAAGGAGAGTGATGTTTGTACCTACAGGTTGTGCAACAGATCTGGGAAATTTGTCCAGGCACAGTCGGACCTCTTTGCCAATGCTGAGTCGATTCCCCATTGCATGTGCTTCTCCCTAGTGCCCCCCGGAGACAAGACACAGTAGCCCACAATTCACCTTGTGACCTACTGTATATGTTCCCACATCCTTCACTGATTCTGCCCATGCTACACAGTATTCAGCAATGGAACCACGAGGTTCTGTTAAAATCCCCCAAAAGTGCCAGCGAGACCCTGGTTTCCACTCCTGGTCAAGTGACTGAGACACCCTGGGAAATCCCTCCTGGGCAGGCTTATTGTCATAGACAAAAGAAAAGGTGTGGCAGTGCCTCCATTCTATGTGTGCCATGGGTTTGGCTCCTTGGTGCAGTGGGCAGACTGATGACTATGTCATAGCAATTCAGGGAATGATCCTGAATGCTAGAACTCTAGTATGAGGGCTGGCTATGTATGCTGGGTGCTCTTAGGCTCATAACAGCATTTTTGATAGGAGCTAGCCACCCTCCATCTGCCACATTCCTTAAGAGTCAGGCATGGGATCTCACCCTTGTGTTGATGTCTGTTAAAATTTCTTCATATGGACACATACAGCATGCTGGTTTGGAATAGGCACCATTATAGACAGCCCTTTGTGCTGGCAATTACAGCAGCAAAAGTGGGATAAACATGTCCTGCAGGCACTGCAGAGGGTAGTGGAATGAACCTTGAGGCCAAAACCCAAGGTTCCTGCCTAAAGTTATATATCTCATGAATCAAGCGATTGACTTCACAGTACTCTGCTAAGGTCAATACATAGTACATTTAGTAGATGCCTTAGTATTTGAGCCGCATGGCAGATATTAGTTCATCTAATCATTCATTCATCTTTTAATATGCCAAGATACAGGGTCCTGTCTAAGCTGTTTGACCCACTAAGTGACATGTCATCACTATGGCCTAAGAAATGGGCTAGAAGCCCAATCCTACTGTGATGTGCCATTCTACAAGGAGTGTTTCCAAACTACTCATAGGTGTGCCACTCCAGGAGTTCTGCACTTCAAGTACCCGGGTGTCACTGTGTACATTTCCAGGTTCTACAAGGTCAGCATCGCCCCTCTAAGTTGAGTCAGTATGGCGATCATATCCTAGCACACTTCCAGTCAGTCCTAGGGTGAGTCAGTAAAAGTTTGTCAGCTGTTTAACCACTGCCCCTAGTGGTTAGGAGAGGTGAAATAGCATGCTAGCTATGTATGTAACTATGGTTCTGTGAACATAGGATAACCGCCAAGTTCTCTGTCACTCGGAACCATCATGGAAGCCAGTGGCAACTCACTGAGAAGGTTCCAGGGACAGAAGGCCACTGATTATTTGCGATAAGGTCTCAACATGGGTCTGCACAAAGGCACAAGATTACACATTTATTAGCATTTATTATAGACTAGATTTATTAACATTATCAGTAGACTGAACCATGGCAAATCCATGGTTATATAACCTCATGGTTGCATTTTATAAAAAATTTAATTAAAGTAAGCTACATCACATGAAACTAGAGTTAAAAACTACACTGGAAACCATTTTGTTCCTGGAAAACAAACCTTTTTTGCACAATTTATTTGGCCAATAAATGATGTAAATGGAACAAGTAAGTAATATGCCAGTTGGCATTTTTTGATATTTTATTTGAGTTTCATATTATTTGAGTGCTTACAGTGACAGATGGACCTGTGACCATATATCAGCTTTAACATTGAGAAATTGTGATCAGCAAGTTGGTTAATAAATGGAGAAGTGTATTGAAATAAAGTCCAAAGTAAGTGAGCTATTTGATCTTCATCATTTATCTAACACAAGAGTTTGCGATACAACCAAAATGGACTTACGTGGTTCGATTTCTGTCCCACAGCCAGCACAAAGGAACTGCTGAGAGGCAATGACTTCACTGCGCCTGTGCAATATGAAATGAAATAAAACGGTCAACTAAAAAGGTACTCAAAGCATAAAGTCAGCACAAACAAAAATGGATCGAATTCTTTAAACATGACAGTATTCGCAATAATTATAGTGTCATCCCTAGTAATTTGTGATATAATTACGTCCTTCTTGGAAATCCTTCTCGCTCAATGGGAAAACAGACAGAACTTTTAAGGAATACATTTAGAAATGCAAGGGAACTCCTGATCCTGTTTTGATTAAGTGTTGTATAGAAGATTTTCTGATGCTAATAAATTAAATTAGACTGTAATGTGCACACAATGAGGGAATGTATGAAACTCACACCTTGCAAAAAATAATCCACATGTGCATGTTATATACAGATAGAACCGTTATTGTATAGAATTTATAAGAAAATATTTTGTATAATCAGCGATTTCTGAATCACCTCTGTGTCGGATTCACACTGGATATTATCTGAAATTGGGGTGGAGTCCACATCAGTGTCCCCCTCATTCGGCTTTTCTGACGGATCTCGTCACTCAAGCTGGCTTCGCCTCCTGGTGCCATGGAGACAGTAGCCAGGGGAAACTGGACGCAAAATAACGTTAGTTGTCAGCACATTGGACTTCAGTGGTCTCAGACCGCTACTAAAAATGATCTTTTAATTCAAAGCAGCTACTTCATAACAGAAGCATTAAAAATCTTGTTATTCTTTACATAATGGGCCGAAACCATGTGTTCTTATTGACTAAAAGCAGCAGTGACGATAAAGTACATGAAGTGTATCCGTCATTAGCTTCAAAACGTGAAGAAAATGATATTTAGTGAGATTTCTACTTCATAAGAGGAGGTCTGACACAGCTAAACAATGGATTTGTTTCCATTTTATATTATTATTTTACTGAATAAAAAAGATAAGAAGAATATTGTGTTAGTGTGGTTGTTCTTTTAAAAAGAATAAAAATGTAACTGTTTTTATAGAAAACAATAATTTACTAAAAATGTCTGAAATTACTGCAAATTTTGTTGGAGTACTTTGCATATACTGTATATATGTGTGTGTGTGTGTGTGTGTGTGTGTGTGTGTGTGTGTGTGTGTGTGTGTTCACATTCTCACTTCCCGTAGCAGCTCTTCTGAGGAAATCCACCACCTCTCGAGTTCCACAAGCAAGTTCTGTGCGAGAATTTCTGCTGAACATCTGACCCGCACACACACACACACACACATACACACACACACACACACACACATACACACACACACACACACCTGAGCATAAAAAGCACAAGCAAAAAAAAATTGTCACATGTAAATCATTTTATTAGAATATCGGACGTACCTGCGGGCTAAATTCTGGGAACTCCTGTTTGAAGAAAGTCTATGGTCACAGAGTTCTGACAACAACAACAACAACAACAACAACAACAAAACAACTTTTTAGAAATGATTAGAAATTATGTTTACAGTAAAGTTTACAAGTGTATAATTGAGTTAGTAGTGAGGTCTGAGTTTGAAAAGTTTACAACAAAAAGAATTCACAGGTTTTGTTATGAGTTTAGAGTGAAATGTACATTAAAGTTGATGAGATTACAGTTTATAGATGTATGGTTTATGAAAGTTAATAAGGCTAATAATACAGCAGGGATGTTTACTGTGAATTTAGTATCAAGGCCTATGGGAGGTTTACGGGATAAATGTGTTCACTTCGATATTTGTGACTTCATTGTGACGTTTGTGTATACAGTGACGGTTACTGTGAAATTTACATGAATATTCATATTTTTACAGTAAAGTTTATGACCTCACAGTAATGTTGTGAGTTTATAGTGAAGTTCATGAGTTTACAGTAAAGTTTACAGAGCAGTTTCTGAATTTATAGTGGCTAATATAAAGCTTTTACATTGACGTTCATGAGTTTATTATGAATGTTTAGGTTGAAGTTTGACCAGCAGTACAACTCAAGAGCAACTGGAACCAGAAATTATTTAAAATTATAGAGTTTATAATGAGTTAATAATTTTTTACTACAAATTGCAATTTCTGAATTTGAAATCCCAGTGCAAATTATATTAAATGTTAGTTTGCAATCTCAGATGTATCAAAACAGGCAACATCATACCCCTACATTTTCTACATCAGTTTGCTAAAAGTAGGATAAGCGAGAGCAGAGTGATCTGATCTTCACCTTCGTAGCCACTGTCAGTTGAGGAAAAGGAGCCCGAATGTTTTTGGGACACAGCCCACTTCGCCGCCTCTAGAACCTCCAGCACCATATCCACCACTACAAAATGAGCATTCTCCTACACACACACACACACACACACACACACAATTATTAGTTGGCACAAAGCTACACAAAGCAGAAACAGTTCTCTCCACACACATACACACATTACCTGGTCGAGGTCCACGCTGTTCCTGTAGAAATCTTCATGGATTTGCTCTTCGTGCTCAGCACCTTCAACATCAGCACACACACAGTGTGTATAAAAGTATGGACGTGTGCTTCTTGTCATTTACTTACTACTTATTCTTATTATATTTACAATATAACAGGAACCTGTTAGAGTAAACACCTTCTCAGATGCTCCTATGAAGCCTTACTGGACACAGACGGACTAACTGGCTGCCTAAGTGTTTTATCAGGCTCATAGTCCCTTATAAGATTCGGCTGTGTCCTTAAACCTTGTATTTTCCTTTATTTGCCAGGAAGTATTTAGTTTGTATAAGTTTGTCTAGTATCTAGATTCCTGTGGTCTTGTTTTTGACACTTCACTATGTTTTACCCATCGTGGATATTCCACGTTAAACTGTCTGATTGTGTAACGTCCTCTGCTTTGGTGTGTACAGTATGATTCATCATTCATATTTACTGTACAATGTGATGTCAGAGAATACTGTAACTTCTAATTACTGGCATATGAATACGATATTTAAAACAAATTTTATTTTAGGACTTATTATAGAAATAATTGTGTCACACAAATAAACTCCCATTAAAAAAAAAAATCATCAAATCAATGTAAAATTTAAAAGGTCTTGCAATGGGTACTGAATCCTGATTCTTCAGGTTTGTGTGTGTGTGTGTGTTAAACCTTGCTCAGCTGAGATCAGGCATTTGTTCAAGCCGGTTCCTTTTTCCAGTTGTGAGGCTCCGGTGTTTAGAAGATCACTTTCCTCACATGAAGAAGCCTGGGATTCTGAAGATGTGTGTGAGAGGTTTCTTTGCTCGTCAGAACATTTTTCCTCCCTGATAGCTGCTGGAGCGCTGTGTGTATCCAAAAGCAAAACCTGAGAAGTCCTCCGAGCTGAGGGAGCAGGAATCGTTTGTTCTTCTGGGAAAATGTTCTGGAGCATTTTTGAAACAGAGGAAAGCCCAACCCAAAAAAAGTCCTACCCCTTTCGAAAGTTCTCATCAGAGTGTTCATGTAAATCGTTGTTATTTGAAGCTACTGAAGGCGATTTCTTCATTTTCAACTCTTCACGGCGGGATATGACAGGACTGCTCCTGGGTAGGTAGTACCATCCTTCGTCTTCAGATCCGGAAATGGAGCCTTGTCCATCGGGGATGTTTCCAAATAGAGGTTGGAGGTCTGTCTTTTTTCCCTGGTCACCTTCCACAGTTTGATTTTTTACTCGCATCAGGAAATTGGCAGAAGCACAGCCATTAGAATCAGCGTAAGAGCCCAAAAGACTCATTCTGAAGAAATGGAGGGAAACAAAGAACGCTGTAAGGAGGAATAGTCGGAAGAGACAGAAGTGCAACGATATACAATCAATAACTAGAAACAAAATGCTTAAGTTCCACAAGAGACTGCTAACTGACATTGAAAAAACAACATAAGTAAGAAACAAAACAACATGAGATCATGCGTTACAGGAAATTAATTCACGACGGGGTGGTGTGACAACCTCACTCGCAATTATTTGTGGAATCGCCTGAATTTGTTTCTCATGTCGACTCATGCAGTTCAATCAATAACTCTATATATGAGTGGACAACATGGTGCCGTTTACTGCCAGTGTGTGGTTTTGAAAGCCTATTCGATCGACATGTGAGTTGCCATCTTGCAAAAACATTTTCGCCAAAATGCTAAACTGTAGTCGTATAATTTTCGTAAGTAGCTATTGCAAGGTACTGATTGAAACTGTACATGCTGTGCCTAATTTTCTTCTAGTGCTGACATCTTTTATGCCCAATCATTCTGTCAGTGGACTAAAAAAAGGAGTGACTGGCTAACCTTAACAAGCTACTTGGAGTGCTAGCTAAGGTTATACAGTCAGTAAGTTGTTACGAAATTTAGCTGGTGTTAGCTGCCTTGGTTTAGGCCATCACTTCGCTCACTCATGTCGGTTTGCTAGTTATAATATCAGTACAATGAGTTAGCTTAGACATCAGAATGAACCGTCAAGAGCTTCAGTTTCATGTTGGAAAGTATATTCATATAAAATTTATATTCTGAATTTATATATTTCTGTAACGCTGCTTTGTGACAATGTCCACTGCTAAAAGCGCTAAATGAATTTGAATTGAATTAACTTGAAATGTAAGGTTGGTTCCTGTTTCATTCACTAGCATGGGCACGGGCGTGTTTAAAAAAAAGACTAGACACCCTCATAGACTTTTTGGCTTCCCTTTTGAATCCCTGATCAGAAACTGGAGAAACAGGCAACAGGTCAAAACCCGGGAATAAGATCTATTCATCTTCAGCGGTTACTACTATAAGCTGGGGTGAATGTGGTTGTAATGGTTAGGTAATAAAGGCCACAATTGCTTAATGATACATACTGAAAAGCTTTAATTTTTAAAGAAGCCTTGATAACAAGTTCTAATATGATTGCATTACAGTCAGGAATAAAATCTGAAGAAACAAAGGCTGACAAAATGAGTATGACATAATCCACGGAAGACAAGCCGTGACATGCAAAACCTCCAGTGTTGCGTAAAACTCTCATTTCTCTAAGTGAACACCTGCAGTGGTCCAGAACTGCGTGAATTCCTCCCGCTCTTTACCACATGCCTTCGCTGTTCAAGTGCACTGAAGCTATGGAGTAGTAACCGAATAAAATGACTGCAACTAAAACAAAGATATTAATTAAACCCTGTAGGTATTAATACAGTGTGTGTACGTAGTAATGGTATCATGCTGCCTAATCTTTCTGTACGTTAATAAACCAAGTACCCCAACACTTTTTTGAAATCCTCAAGGAGTTGACTATCTATAGGAGAAATAGATTATAGATTCGATTAGCAATAGTATGTTTTCCTTGATTCGAAAAACCCTCTTAAGACTGTCCCAATTAACCTCATACACGCTTTCCCAAATGACCAAATCATGTTTGGTAATTTTGGGACATCTTGAAAATGATTACACGATAAGCTGTGAACTAATCTTGGATTTAAAAAAACAAACAAAAAAAAAACGTAGCTTGTCTTATATATGCATCCTAAATACGTGGAATACTAGCCAAAGCATATGTCATTGGTCCTACCTCAAGCTTTTCGGGTTCAGCTTCCTGTTTGCTGCTGACAACAACTGCTTTTAAGGTGTTAGATGAATGAGTCATATCACTTCTATCAAGCAGTTCCACTGTATGGTCTCTGTAACAAGTTTTGATTTCCACTTACAAGGCCAGAAAATACATGCTACCAAGTTTAAATGTTCTAATATACACTATATGGCAAAAGGTTTGTGGACACATGACCATCACACTGAGAGGTCGTTCTTCCCCAAAGTATTGGCACAAAGTTGAATGCTCACAGTTCTATAGAATGTCTTTGTATGCTGTTGAATTACGATTTCAGTGGAACTAAGAGGCTCAAACCTGTTCCAGCATGACGACGCCCCTGTGCACAAAGCGAGCTCCATGAAGACATGGTGTG
>CM074978.1:1066014-1078514 GCA_037576825.1 Pangasius krempfi
GAGTGTATTAGAGAGTGTATTAGACTGTTAGAGTGTATTAGAGAGTATTTTAGACTGATTTAGTGTATTAGAGAGTGTGTGAGACTGAGTTAGAGTGTATTAGACTGTATTAGAGCGTGTGTTAGAATGTGTTAGTGTATTAGAGAGTGTGTCAGACTGAGTTAGAGTGTATTAGAGAGTGTATTAGACTGTATTACAGAGTGTGTTAGACTGTGTTAGTGTATTAGAGAGTGTGTTAGACTGTGTTAGTGTATTAGAGAGTGTGTCAGACTGTGGTAGTGTATTAGAGAGTGTATTCGACTGTATTAGAGAGTGTGTTAGACTGTGTTAGTGTATTAGAGAGTGTGTGAGACTGAGTTAGTGTATTAGAGTGTATTAGACTGTGTTAGTGTACTAGAGATTTTATTAGACTGTGTTAGTGTATTAGAGAGTATGTGAGACTGTGTTAGTGTATTAGAGAGTATGTTAGACTGTGTTAGTGTATTAGAGAGTGTGAGACTGTTAGAGTGTATTAGAGAGTGTGTGAGACTGAGGTAGAGTGTATTAGAGAGTGTATTAGACTGTTAGAGTGTATTAGAGAGTGTGTTAGACTGTGTGAGACTGTATTAGAGAGTGTGTCAGACTTTGTTAGAGTGTATTAGAGAGTGTGTGAGACTGAGTTAGAGTGTATTAGACTGTATTAGAGCGTGTGTTAGAATGTGTTAGTGTATTAGAGAGTGTGTCAGACTGTGTTAGAGTGTATTAGAGAGTGTATTAGACTGTATTAGAGTGTGTGTTAGAATGTGTTAGAGTATTAGAGAGTGTGTCAGACTGTGTTAGAGTGTATTAGAGAGTGTATTAGACTGTATTAGAGTGTGTGTTAGAATGTGTTAGAGTGTATTAGAGAGTTTTTAGGTCTTTTTGCAACATATAGAGCGTAGCCCACTTCATGTATAAATGTTGTGCTTTTCACGACTTGAAACTCATGTGTTAACGTGGCACAGTAACGTGGGTATTTTCAAACTGCGGAAAGTCCTGTAGTGTCTACAGCCTAAAGAATTTACAGCCTAAAGTCTTTCTGCATTTCAAAAACAGCTCATTAATGTGCCTCATTATCACGTCACCTGCAATCCTGACTGCGTTTGCGAGAGACGAGGCTAGCTGTGTCTCAGCTGCACTTTTCATACGATTTTAATGTTTTATCACCTCTAGCATTCAGTAAGTGGATTTACATTTCTGCACTTTTGAGAGCAATGTTAACAGCGTAATGTTGAATAATTAATGGAATAAGCATAGCTCACAGCCACGCCCCCCCCCCATCCAAACTGATAAGCCAGCTTTGTCCATAGCGATTGGCCAGCTTTAAGTACAAAACCGTTCAACTAAGCATGTGACGTGAGACAATGAGAAAAAAACGCTTTGGCCTAAAACAAGGGCAGTGTGGCGTGTGTGCTGGATTGTAACGTTCCTCTAACCAGTGTGGTTTGAAACTATTAAAATACAATCGATTGAGGTCTTGACGTGATACGTGGTGAGACATGTGACATGCCTGGTGTCATTTGGCCTTCAGCGTTGGCCGATTTTATCAAACTTCACTTTGTTTCATGAGAAAAATATCTTCACTTACTCGCAGTATCCTCATTTCTCGGAACCCAACCTGCTGTTTCTTTTCAGTTCCTTTGGTAAATTTCTGCAAAGTAGCCGATTGACAGGTCTGAACCAGTCTGAGTGTTTTTTTTGTTTTTTTTGCGAAAGTGAAAGATTAGCTTCACCAAACCAGAGATCTTTAGTGAAGCGTAGAAGCGCTGAGAGGAGATGCTAGGTTGAGCTTCGTCCTCATGAACTGAAATTCTGAGCATAGGCATGGTTGTGTGTTTTTCTAAACGTCTGGTTATGCTGAAATATTTTGAAGAGGAGCAACAAAATGATGTCATCAAACTTTCGTTCCAGTACAAACACACACAGTGACACACAGTGTTGAAGTGTTAGTGTGCAAAATGTGAAAGCCAGAAGTATTCCTCCCTTTCCCGTATCACACACACACACACACACACACACACACACACACACACACACACACCTGGCCACACATCTACCATTTTACACATCTTTAGGCCCATTTACTGCTGTGTTTGTTAAACTGGCTTTTTACATAAGACGACCTTTACAGAAAGCCTAGGCAGGAGTAGAAAGTATAAAAGGATTTATTCATCTTTTCTGGCTGTTTGAATTCAGCAGCAGTGACATCTGATGGATTTTTACACACACACACACACACACACACACACACACACTACATTTCTAAAATGCTAATGTTGCAGTTTCTCCCAAAGCAATGTGTGTGTGTAAAAATCCATCAGATGTCGGGTGTATATACTCTCACCGAACACTTTATTAGGAACACTCTACTATTACTGGGTAGGGCCTCCCTTTCTTCCTCAAACAGCCTCAATTCTTCATTTCATGAATTCCACCAGATGCTGGAAACATTCCTCTGATGTTCCTGCAGATTTTTGAGGTGCACTTTCATGCTGCGAATCTCCCGTCCTACTACATCCCAAAGGAGATCTGCTGGATTCAGACCCGGTGACTGGGAAGGCCACTGAAGAACACCGAACTCATCGCCATGTTCATGAAACCAGTTTGAGTCGACTTTTGCTTTGTGTCATGGTGCATTATCATGCTGGAAGTAGCCAGTAGAAGATGGTAAATTCTGGTCATGAAGAGATGCACATAGTCAGCAACAATACTCAAATAGACTGTGGCGTTCAAGCCATGATTGCTTGATATTAATGGGCAAGAAAGCATTCCCCACACCATTACAATACCTCCACCAGCCTGGACTGCTGTTGTAGCCCATCCGCCTCAAGGTTCAATGTGTTCTGCATTCTGAGATGCTTTTCTGTTCACCACAGTTGTACAGAGTGATTATCTGAGTTACAGTTGCCTTTCTGTCAGCTCGAACCAGTCTGACCGTTCTCCTCTGATCTCTCTCATCAACAAGGCGTTTTATCCGCAGAACTGCCGCTCACTGGATGTTTTTTCTTTATTGCACCGTTCTGAGTAAACCCCAAGAGTTAGTCAGCAGTTATAGAAATACTCAAACCACCCCGTCTGGGTCCAACAATCATAGTCATGGTCATGATTTTACGCATTGCCCTGCTGCCACATGATTGGCTGATTAGATAATTGCATGAATAAACAGGTGTACATGTGTTCCTAATAAAGTGCTCAGTGAGTGTATGTTGTGAATAGAGCTTGGAGGTCAGGGTTTGGGTGGTTATAGAGAAGTAAGTGTAAATATGTGTGTGTGTGTGTGTGTGTGTGTTGCAGTTATAGGAAATGGTCGTTTCTCTTGTAGGGCAACACAATGAACATGGGAGGAGCTGACATCCTGCCTTCATGTGTGTGTGTGTGTGTGTGTGTGTGAGTGTGTGTGTGTGTGTGTATGTACACACAAACATACTTGCACGTGTGTTAATGCACGCAATGGGTACACGCCTGGTAAGTTTACACACAGTGAAGTTTATACACAGCGAGCTAAGCAAAACCGGCAAATAAACAACGCTATAAAATATATTAAACAGCAAACTTGGGATGCATCCTTTTTGTTTCTCAGACCGAGTATATACTGTACTCACCAGTACTTACACCGTAATGGTTAGTATTAATTAATCAGGAACGTTACAGAATATTTTATGTAGCTTTGTATATGTTTAAATAAAATGGCCATGAAATTAAAATGAATATTATAAATTGATTTTAAATGACGTGCCTTAGCTAGCTACATTCGTTATCATAGCAGCTGATCATCAAGAACGACTTACTGGGTAAGAGCCGTTATTTTATTATTGAAAAAATACGTCTAGATCTCTGCCATTTCATGTTGTCTGGCCATTAGCATGACAACGCACGCTAGGCGTACAAGACGTAGTAATGCTGTATCCGAATTACCTCGTAGACACCTCATAAGTGCAAATTCGCAGGTCAGAATGACGCCGTTTTTGACCTCGTCGGATTCGCCATACGAAGAGAGGCTAATATCAAATTGTTAAATGTAACAGCAAATCATTGTGGTTCAAAGAGTTCAGGCCACAGAGACGTCACCAGTCGGGTTCATAATATATCGCTAAGCATATTATATGGAAAATTAAAAACGCAGTGCGACATTTTGTTCACATTGTGCAACCATTCTGCGTTAATGTGATACCCTAATAAACATTTTTATAGATAGACTATAGATATCCGTCCATGTTTGTTGTGTTGTAGCTATTAGGTAGCTGTTTGTATGTCAGTGTCTGTTGCGTTTTATTTTTTCGCGCATAGATGTGCACGCATATTCCAGACTCTCCGTGAATGTGTGTTTGCCGAGTGCGGTTTTGATGATGTCATCTTTAAAAGTAGTTGACAGAAGTGTTAAATATTGCGACGAAAGCTTATTTAACAAAGTTAAATTCAGTAGAATAGTGTATTCCACGTTTGATTGGGTAACTGATTCAGAGTCTGGCCTTTTAGAAACACACACACACACACACACATGGCAGAATGTGGTAGCGTCTGGTGTGTGGTAAAGTCTGGCGTGAAAGATTTAGCGAGCTTCCGTGTGTGCTTTGTGTACTGATGAAATGTGCAGTTTCTGATTTTTAGGAGTTTGTGCTTTTTTTTTTTTGCAGTTAGTTCCATGGACTAATGTTTCATTAAAACAGAATATTATTTTTGATTTTTTTTATTAGTTACCATACCAGTGTTTAAGTATGGGTTTTCATAGCCCTAGGTTTCCAGGTTCTAGGTTTCTAGGTTTGCAGGTTCGATCCTGAGTTCGGGTGACTGTCTACGTGGAGTTCTGCATGTTTCCCCTCGGCTTGGGTTTCCTCCGGACAACCGGTGGTGGGGGCGGGTTTGGGGCGTTAGCTAGTAGCATCTTTGCTTGGTGTAGCTAGTAGAAGATGGTAAATTGTGGCCATGAAGGGATGCACAGAGTCAGCTACAACACTCAAATAGACTGTGGCATTCAAGCCATGATTGATTGGTATTAACAGGCCCAAAACATTCCCCACACCATTACATTACCTCCACCAGCCTGGACTGCTGTTGTAGCCCATTCGCCTCAAGGTTCAATATGTTCTGCATTCTGAGATGCTTTTCTGCTCACCACAGTTGTACAGAGTGATTATCTGAGTCACTGTTGCCTTTCTGTCAGCTCGACCCGGTCTAGCCATTCTCCGTTGACATCTCTTATCAAGGCTGCCTGGAGCAGTTTTGTGTTGATATGGGAAAAAAAAAAAAAACGACTCACACCACAGCACACAACAGGACACACCCACTGTAATCATGATGAGGGAAAAAAAAAACCCAAACAACAAAAAAAACAAAACCCTGCTGGTTGCGGTGCTTTTTCAAAGCTGGGCATTGACCCGCCGTTTCACAAAGAATAGGCAGCTAAATATCAACCTCTAATATATTTTTATTGCCGTTATTAACCGAGGATGTTTAAAAGAGTGGATTAGGACCAGCGAGCCATCAGGTTACAGCAGAGTTTACCCGAGTGGTTTTTTTTTTTTTTTTTGCAAAGTCTACAAAAAAAATTTAGTGCCTTACAAACTAACCTAACATCTGTTAATTTATGGATCATGCCTGTTTTATTTCCTTAATTTACTCAGTACTGAATAATACTTGGTATTATTTACGATGTGATTTTGAGTTAACTTTAAAAAAATTGGCATCTCCTTTCATGCGGTCTGAAGCGCGCTGCACCACAGCCGGTAGCGTTTACGCGGCGAGCTCCAGCCACAGGTCTCCGGAGGCGCCGTCCACGGTGTAGAAAGTGGAGCGGAGGGGAGAGCGCACATCCTCGAGGCACGCCGGTGTTCAGGGTCAGAGAGGCTGAGGTGCGCTTCCTGAGCCTTGTTTCCGGTCAGGAAATCAGCGCTTGTAGCGGCGCTGGAATTATCGCATGAAGATGACAACCCGCTGTTAGTTTTAAACTTTTACATCATAGATTAATTAGGCGCAGCAAAGATATAAAATGTTTCTATTTTTGTGTCACGGTATTGCGGCTTTGCGATACCGTCACGCGATGACGTTGTCATTCGGAGTGATGAAGGGGATACGTGCAACGGTGCCTTCATACACCGCAGATGGAAATAACGTTTTCGCCTCTTTTGTGATGGTTTAATTTGTTTGCAAGTAAACAGCTTCTCTCGCTCTTTCCTTCTCTCGCTCTCTCTCTCTGTCCCTCTGCTTCTGTTTTGCTGATGTGTTACAATGTGTTATTTATCTTGTTTTCGTGGTACAGCTGGCGCAGATAACTAGACTAATCCCAGACATAAAGCACAGCATGCAAGCGCACACACACACACACACACACACACACACACACACACACACACACAGAGGGTTTCATGCAGTGTACAGAATTCTGGGGGCGGATAGGGGTAATAAGTTGTGATGTTTATCAGAGGGATTATCTGTTGCTTTTGTTTGTTTGTACAAAACACATTCAAATTAGGTAAAGATTTCGCTCAGATGAATGTGTGTGTATGTGTGTGTGTGTGTTTGCATGTGTTTGTGTATGTGTGTGTGTGTTTGTGTGTGTGTGTGTTTGTATGTGTGTGTGTATGTGTGTGTGTATGTGTGAATATATATATGTGTGTTTGTGTATGTGTTTGTATGTGTGAATGTTTGTATATATAGACATGTGTGTGTATGTTTGTATATGTGTGTGTGTTTGTGTGTGTGAATGTTTGTATGTGTGTGTTTATATGTGTTTGTATATATATATGTGTTTGTGTATGTGTATGTGTGTGTTTGTATGTGTGTGTGGCTGTATGTGTTTGTATATATGTGTGTTTGTAGGTTTGTGTGTATATATATATATATATATATATATATATATATATATACATGTGTGTTTGTGTGTGTGTGTTTGTGTGTGTGAATGTTTGTATATGTGTGTGTGTTTGTGTGTGTATATGTGTATGTGTGTGTTTGTAGGTGTGTGTGTGTGGCTGTATGTGTTTGTATATATGTGTGTTTGTAGGGGTGTGTGTGTGTGTGTGTGTGTTTAACACAACAAGAAGTGTCAGTCCGAAAAGAAAGTCGTTGGTGTTAATGTTGCCGAGCGAATGCTGGAAGGTGGAGAACATTCACAGCAGAGTTTCACAACACGACCGCACTCCTGGATTGTTGGTGCTTTCTCTGCTCAGAGACAACCGCTCCGGCTTCCCAGGTTTAGTGTGATGAATTTACAAGCAGGAAATTCACCAGACTGTGCTGACTTACACCGCGATCTCTTAAAACCAGGCCCGAATGAATTCCTCACATCAGCACGACTCTGGAGTAGAGAAAGTTGTTTTAAAAAAATGGCTGCTTTTGATTCCCTGTAAGGCGAAGCAGCAGATCGATACAGTGCTATGAGGTATTAAAGTCATCGACGTAGGGAACAATTTCGGATAAACAGTCGTTCCTTCAACGATATCTGTGTTCTCTCTCTCTCTCTCTCTCTCTCTCTCTCTCTCTCTCTCTCTCAAAGTTAATAAGCTGTTTGGTTTGTTTTGTTTTATCATGTGACCGGGAAGCCCTCCTGACAGTGGAGACTCCTTCCATTACGTATTAAATAAAATCTCCGTACGAAAAAAAAGCGACGAGTCGTCGCTATAGAAACGATAACGTATTAGAACACGCACATATTCTCTCGCTTTGTTCGATACGAGGCTCTCGATTCAATGACACGGCTGATGTTAACCACGCTTACTTCCTGCTAATCACACCTGATGTGTGTGTGTGTGTGTGTGTGTGTGTGTGTGTGTGTGTGTGTGTGAGTGGTCCCTATGGTAATGGGCTAAAATGAGGACTGTAGACTAATTGGTACACACTCACACACACTTTCACACACACATTTGTTACTATTTGGCTGTATCATTCATTCATTCATTCATTCATTTATTTATTTATTTATTTACAGTTTTCATTTCACAGCCAAATGTCCCCACAAGATCAAAACTGTCAGATATTCCTATGCTTGTGAGGACATTTAGTCCGTGCTAAGATGTTAAAAACATAAGCACACACACACACACACACAAACACACACATGCACACACATGCTCTGTGATTATCCTTTTCTTTCTGGGTGGAGCTTCATCCTGTGGCTAAGGTTTATAGCAGCTCCCAAACAGGGATATGATCATGTCTGGTGTGTGTGTGTGTGTGTATGTGTGTGTGTGTGTGTGTGTGTGTGTGTGCTGACGCACCACATTCTTCAGCATGCCCACTCCAGCTGTGATGTTGGAGGCTACGAGTGAGTTGCTGGAATAATCGTACTTTTGTAATTGCTCACTGTTTGTGTGTGTTTGTGTGTGTAAGAGAGAGAGAGAGAGAACGAAAGACAAATTTTTGCTATTACCTAATGACTGGCAGATATATTTCTCTCTTTCTGTGTGTGTGTGTGTGTGTGTGTGTGTGTGTGTGGGCGATGAGGGGGCGAACGAGCTGTTCGTTTCATGTGTGTTCGTTTCCCTATCGTCTTTTGTTGAAGTTTGTGGAGGAGTGCAGCGACAGAAACAGGGTGAGAGAAATGAGAAGGAGAGAGAGGAAGAAAGAGGGAGAAACAGAGGGATTAAAAAAGTGAGATGAGATTAGGATGAGAGAGAGAGAGAGATACAGGAGGGATGAGAGAGAATCAGTGATGGAAAAAGAGAGACGTAAGGGTTGGTAAAGGGATGACAGAAAGACAAGAGGGATGAGGAAGCGAATAAAGGGACAGATGAGAGAGAGAGAGAGAGCGAGAGAGAGAGAGAGAGAGAGAGAGATTGAGACAGCGCTTCCACAGGAATGACTTATTGTCCCACAGGAATTTTAAAAGGCGTGATTTCCAAAACCTTTCCCTACGTCTCTCTCTCTCTCTCTCTCTCTCACACACACACACACACACACACACACACACCGAGGTGTTATCAGCTGTGCGAATGGCCAGCTTAATTGCCTGAAGTGTGTGTGTGTGTGTATGTATGTGTGTGTGTGTGTGTGTTTGCTCATAATGAATGGATACATCCATTCCAGTACTGTTTTTAACACCCTCATGAACTTCCCCTCATGACTCGGAAAGAGCGCATCACGTACGTCACATGGTGGACACTTGGCAGCGTGCAAGTCTGGAATGGAGTGTGCAGGACTTCCTGTCGGAGTCCATCCTTGGAGATTTGTGTGATGTGTTTCCTTTGATAATGCTTCACAACTTCGATAGACACATTATGTACCAGCTGAGGAATACACATATGTATATATGTGTGTGTGTGTGTGTGTATACACATCTTATTCCTAGCAGTTTCCCATGATGCACTAGGGGTAAAATGAAAATGGTCAGATGGTCCTGTCAGAGCAGGAGAGCACAGCTTATTGCACTGCGGACTAACGCGAATGATACCACAGCACTGTTGAATTCTCCATTCTGATTGGTCAGAAGATGTTGATTCGTTTTCATCATGGATTTGAATTTCACTTTGGCGTCTTTAAGCCATTTAGTTACACTTTGGAGTTCGGATCAGGATCACTGGCCTGCTGGAAAACCTGACTGCAACCAAGGTTTGAACTTTCTGCCTGATGTCTTGAGCTTATGCTTCAGTATTTCTAGGCTGTTCTCTTTTCCTCATGGTGATTGCCAAAGCGCTCCAGTCCCTTTCCAGTAAAACACTCCCACAACATAATGCTGCCACCCCCATGCTTCACAGCTGGGATGGTGTTCTTTGGCTTAAAAGCCTCGCCCTTTCTTCTTTTTACATAGCTGATCATTGTGGCCAGTTAAAGTTAGAGTTTCATTTCATCTGACCAGAGAACACCTGATGATCACCAGCAAACTTCAGGCTGGCTTTTTTTTTTATGTCACTCTTGGAGTAGTGGCTTCTTCCTTGTGTGACAGCCTGTCAGGCCATGGAGATATAATACCCTCTGAATGGTGGATGTTCATACTTTGGTACCTGATGCGTCCGACATCTTCATCAGTTCCTTCGTTGTTGTCTTAGGTTTCAGTTGAACCTTTCAGACCAAAGTTCCTTCATCCCTGCTGGTTAATCTTGTGCCTCTTTCCTGAACGATGCAGTGTCCGTGTGGTCCTCAGATTTTTATATTTCCATCCATTTGTTTGTACCGATGCCCGTGGTATCTTCAGTTGTTTGGAAATTGCTCCTAAGGACAGTTTTTTTCTGAGGTCTTGGCTGAGTTACTTGGATTTTCCCAGGATATCAAGGGCAAAGGGCTAAAGTACAGCCACGGTTGCACTTTTAATTACCTCCTAATTATGCCATTGGCCAATCAGAAGCTTCTAAAAGCTTCTGATCTTGACCCCTTTTGCTCTCCAGACCTGCCTCTCAAGGTTTCTTCCTCATGATGTCTCAGGGAGTTTTTCCTTGCCGTCGTCACCTCTGGCTCGCTCATTAGGGATAAATTCATACATTTAAAATGTTTACCCTGAATGTATTTATTTCTGTCAAGCTGCTTTGTGACAATGTCCGTTGTTAAAAGCGCTATATAAAATTGAATTTCTGGAGACTTCAAAACTTAAAGAGACAGTCAGCTTGGTGTATGTAAACCTTTGACCTACTAAAAATCTTTTATAGTCAAAAATATGTAAAATACTATAACATAGTTTGATTTTTGTCTATAAAATATATTATATTATAGTATATAAGATACTGTAATATATACTTTATAGACAAAAATCAAACTATAACTTGCCTGTAAAAAGGAAAAAGGGTGAGGCTTTTAAACTGAATTGTGAAGCATGGGGGTGGCAGCATCATGTTGTGAGAGTGTTTTGCTGGAAAAGGAACTGGTGCACTTGGGAAATTAGATGTCACCATGTGGAAAGAAAACAGCCTAGAAATACTGAAGCAAAAGCCCGAGACATCAGGCAGAAAGTTAAAACTTGGTCGCAATCAGGTTTTCCAGCAGGCCAAAGTGTAACTATATAAAGCGAAGCTATTGACGTTGCGATATTTTGCTGTAAATGACAACGATAAGAATGAATGAAATGGATATTAAATTAGTTCAGATCATAGAGCTAGCAATAACACTTTGACTACTGATTATGGCAGTGATACAAGCCAATATATCATTAAAAAAAATCGTCAGTTACGAGTAAATTACGAATATGCTCATTATGTAGTACGAACTATACGAACCGCGAGATACATGAGTAAGAAAATTATCGAAACAGGAGTTTGCTGATTAAAGTTTGAATTCGTGTTTGAAATATTATTAGAGGTTTTATAAAAATTTTCGTAATGTACAGGATATACGTTTATACTGTTTATACCTATACAGTAACCGATCGCAATGCCTTGGATCAATTCTGGTCCTGAATTCGATAATGGTGCAATAGGAGATCAACTAAGGGGAAATGGCAGGGGGGAAGTCGACGAGGGCGTGTTAAATACAGCATTGTGATGTAGCCATAGCCATGTTTCCTAGTCATAAATCAAACGTTCTCCGCATTGTTTTATTACTATTATTATTATTATTATTAGTGTTTAAGGTGTTTGTGCTGTGGTCTCAGACTTTTGGACCCCACTGTGTGTGTGTGTGTGTGTGTGTTCATGTGAATTAAAGTTATCAGAAGGCCAGAGTTTTAGATGACCTGGTCTAATAATAGCGAGGACTGGTCATGATGTTAAATGATGTTAGAGCTAAAATCGGCTACTATCTATCAACAGCATGACAATGAACCTATTAGGGTTGAGTAATGAATTATGTCACAAGATCTCATCATAATAAGATTATTAAGATAATAAGAATGATGTGTGGAAGACTGTTACACACACACACACACATAGCTGCAGTCGTGATTGAAGTGTTTCAAGTCTGTAACTGTTGTGTTTCCTCTGAATACCAAACATGGTAAACAGAACCCCCCCCCCAAAAAAAAACCACCAATAAATTTCCGTTTGTCTGTCTGTGGGGAAAAAATAAAAAAATCAGCCCAAGAGATCATATCCAGGGGGCGGTTCACTTTGTGTAATCACCTCACGTGACTGGCCCCGATGAATGCACAGTCTGGGCTGGAAAGAAATCAGCCCCAGCCTCTTCTTCATTCCACTTAATGTTGATGTCTTTTTATTTATTTATTTATTTTTGTATTTTAATCTTTATAACCCATTTCTGCAAGCCTCTCCTGATATTCGGAGAAGTTTATTGTTATTTTAGTATATTGGAGTTGAAATTAACTAATGCGAATAATGAAAAAAATGAAATGTGTTGTTTTTTTTTTTTGGAAATTCCAAAAGCAAAATGCCAAACTTGAAATCAGTCGACTCGTAGACATGTGATTTCTACACCGTTCAAAACCCTCAAATTAAAGCTGAAAGTCTGAACTTTGAACCTTTTTTTTCCCTCAAAGTTTCTGAATGTTTCTTGAGATCATGATTTATGTATATCTATATATATAACTCTTTTAGGTTTACGCTTTAAACTTATGTACGGAGAGAATGAATGGGAAAAACCGGGCAATTACTGAGCTCTATATCGAT
>CM074978.1:1083514-1088556 GCA_037576825.1 Pangasius krempfi
TAATGTAGCTCAAATATTTCAAATGGTGACTTTCACTTTTGACTACAGCCACGGACCCTGAACAGACGGGACGTCTCATGTGAATTTGCATTTGAATTTAAATGCAAACTTCTCACAATCGCACAATAAAGCCCAAAGAGCCGAGGTTAGCCAGCTAGCTCAAAGACAAGCTCGTGTCAATGGAGAGATCATTTCGTCTCTGTTTGGGAGAGACTGAAACAGATCCTCGCTGTGTCATCATTTGTTCCAAAAAAAATCGGCCTCTGTTGCCATTTATCACCCGTTCTTTTTATCGACACTGCAACTTTATACGTCACAGAACAAAAAAAAAAGGAAACCCCCTTTTTTTTTTTTTTTTTTAAACAAAGCTTACTTCCCGAACATCTTAGGAGTGAAAAACAAACAGCTATTTTTAGGGTTTCGAATGTTGATTTTCACACCGCTTTCCCCATTGTTCCTGTACCGCGTAGTCGCAACCAGCTGTCGGTGTTGCCGGTGTGTGTGTGTGGTCTTCCTCTGCGGGTCCTCAACGCCAGCAACAACAAACTCAATGCTCTGCCGGAAAGCATTGGCCAGCTCACCAACCTCATGGAACTGGTAAGTGTGTGTGAGTGTGTTTCTTTCTCAGTCTTTTTTTTTGTTTTGCATATACTTGAAATTTTCAGGGCTTTAAATGTTTCTCTTTTCCTCTGAGTGACGTGTGGGAGGATGTGGAGAGCAGCATGCAATTCGGTCCAGAATCATAGGATATTTTGCCATTTGGCACAAGAGGGAACCAAATAAGAAATAATGTACACTCACACACACTCACGGTGGATTCAGAAAGTATTCAAGCCCAGATCGGTGGAATGTTGCAGCGATGATTGACCTCTGGAGCTCAACCAGAGTGACCATTGGGTTCTTGGTCACCTCTCTTACCAAGGCCCTTCTCCCTGATTGCTCAGTTTGGCCGGCTGACCAGCTCTAGGAAGAGTCCTCGTTGTTCCAAACGTCTTCCATCTAAGAATTATGGAGGCCACTGTGCTCTTGGCAAGCCTCAGTGCAGCAGAATATTTTTTTTGCAGCCTTCCCCAGATCTGTGCCTCAACACAATCCTGTCTCTGAGTTCTTTCCTTTGACCTCATGGCTTGGTTTTTGCTCTGATATACATTTTCAGCATTATTTATATAGACAGGTGTGTGCCTTTCCAAATCATGTCCAGTCAGTTGAACATGTCAAAGGTGGACTCCGGTCAAAGTGTAGAAACATCTCAAAGATGATCCGGAGAAACAGGATGGACCTGAGCTAAATTTCAAGTGTCATAGCAAAGCGTCTGAATACTTCTGTCAATGTGATAGTCTCCTTCATCTTCACCATGATTGCTACTTCCATGAAATCTTCCCAACTAATGGCATAATGACACCAGGTGCAATTTGCATGAGAACATTTTTTTTTGCAGCAATTATATCTAAATTTTGATTTGTTGTCCTAGCAGTAGCTATCAGTATCATTAACTGCTTGAGCTAGTGAACCAGCTAGAGAGAGAGAAAAAAAAATCAAGTAGTCCACCACCACATCCTTATAGTCTTTTATTATTATTACTACCTTCAAGATATGTCAATAGAAGAGGGGTTTCCTGCTATTCAGATCAGGAATCTTTTCTCTAGAAGCTACTGCATTAAGAGGAAATATAGTAGACCCCTACTCAGCGGAGACGTTAGGAACCCTGTGCAGAGTTTTTTTTTAATCACAATCCAAAATCCTAGCCATTAAACAGGTAATAGTCAAACACAGTATTGGTATCAAACATCAGAACACAAGGGGAATCCAAAAAATAGTCAAACAAGGGATAGTAAAGTGGTCAAGGCACAGCAAAGCAATCAGGGACTACACAGCTCAGAATTTACACAGCTCAAAAGAATGGCAAGACTTCGCACTGACCAACTGAAAGTCATGTGCTTATAGTGAACTAACAGTAAAGTAAACAGGAAATGGGTAATTAGCAACTGAGTAGAATTCCAGAGACAGTGACCTCTGTTGGCAGGCAGGGGTCCTGGGCTGCTGTGACGGACAGCATATTTATAAAAGATCGATATTTAAATGATATATTACGGTATTAGTGTCTGTTTAACATCGCGTTTTATTGAAATACCACAAGTCATGGTCTTGTAAATCCATTTTTGGCTACATTGAATTTTATCTCTTCAATTTGAATATTGTGGGTCTAGTCAGTTGTGAAAGTAGTATGATTTTTTTTTTTTTTTAAATGCCCCCAGATTTCCAGTTAAACTCCCCACAGAGCCGCAGGCATCATAACGAGAACTTTATATTGGCTTTGTGCCAAATGGTTCACAATAATCTGACCCCAAAAACAAACAGAAAGTCTTCCCGAAAGTGGCCAGCCTTCCAAAATGGGCAAGAGCGCATCGATGATTCTTTCAGCAAGTCTAAGGATCTAAGGAACTGCAGGCCTTGCTCACTTCTGATAAGTTCAAGATTCATGAGGCAGAAACGGGCAAAAAATGATATCCATGCGAGAGTTGCAGGACGAAAACGATTGCTAACCAAGAGGAACACCTTGATGACCCCCAAGCCTATTTTTGTGAAATCATGAAGTTGACTGAGTTGAAAGTGGAGCTTTTGGAACACATGGGTCAAGTGGCGTAAACCTGACACAGTATTCCAACAATAAGAACGTCATACCAAACAGTCCAACATGGTGGTGGTAGTATGATGGCGTGGGGATGCTGTGCTGCTTCACGGCCTGGGCGAATTGCCGCAATCGACGGAACCATGGATTCTGCTCTCTACCAGAAAATCCTGAAGGAGAACGTCCAGTCACCAGTCTATGATCAGACGCTCAGGCGATATTGGGTTGCAGAGAAATTACACCAAGTATTACTTAGTGTGATAGTATGTGGTTTGTTTTTCCGATATTTTCTTTATTGACACAATTCCAAGAGCTTAGAGTTTTCATACTATATTTAACTTTTTCAGTTTTCCTTATGAGCAAGTCTACAATTTCACTAAAGTAGCTGGATGGAAACCCGTAACATGTGTGTGTCGTCCCATTCAGGATGTGAGCTGTAATGAGGTCACGGCTCTCCCGCGCCACATCGGACGGCTCAAAGCTCTACGAGAGCTCAACGTGCGCCGGAACCTTCTGTGTGTCCTGCCTGAAGGTACACAGAACTTGTAGTACACTGTGTGTGTGTGTGTCAGTATTTAATCTAGTTCTGTGTAAAGGCCTCTGAACAAAGCATTATTTTAAAAATATTTCTCTTGATTAAGTGGCTACTATCACAAAACCAGCATAGGACTTTAATAAAACACACAAGAACGGCAGTGTATTTTATGTACTGCACGCCGCGTTCTCACTTACGACCCACCGCAAATGTAAGAAAGGAGCAAATGTGGATTAGCTTATTTGTTCAGGATAGAAGCTTGGCACACGTACATTAATAAACGAAGCATTAATCAAATCCAAACTTCAGTTACGTTTGATCTAGAATGAAAAAAATAAATATGGCTCATATAAAGGTTCAGTTTCTACCAAATTTTGACTTTAATTTAAAAAAAACAACAGTGAACACAGTGAACTGTCTTATTTGCCTTATTTGATGAAAACACCTCTAACCCAGGTTTACTGAAGTTTATTTCCATTTTCATCTTTCCTCAGGACTTGGATAACTGTTGCTGGCTCTTTATTGGTTCGCTGTAATAAATTAGGCCATGTTTCATACAAATTAAATGTATTTATGGGTAAATCGGGTCAGGTCGTAGGCATATGGCATGAAAATAAGGAACTAATGGGTAGAACCTTGCGTCCAATATATATATATTTTGCTTGTTTTGCTGTTCAGCTAATTAATAAAAGTATACTGACTAATAATATACTAATAATACACATGATTTGGGTTCTGGGGAAAGTTTAATTAGCTTTGAGTATGCTTTTAATTCAATGAGGTTGTCTGGAAATAGTACATTTTAGGGGTGAACTACAGAAAACGCATTTTAATGAGGTCAAAAAGTAGTGCTCTTGACTTTCGCATTGGTAAAATGTTTTGCCCTGTCGAACAGGCCGGGGATCCCGGGTGTCAGGAACCAGTCCCGACCTTCGAGGATGGTCCCTGAACGAATTATTAATTGTGTAAACTGTAGTTTAGGGATGCACTTATATTATGGTATAAACTGGTATAAACCCCTATCTTATTTATGTGTAGTTGGCAGTCATTTAACTCTGTGTGTGTGTGTGTGTGTGTGTGTGTGTGTGTGTGTGTGTGTGTGTCACAGACTTGGCAGATCTACCTCTGGTAAAGTTTGATTTCTCCTGTAATAAAGTTTCCACTATTCCCATCTGCTACCGCAAAATGACTCAGCTACAATCACTACATCTAGAGAACAACCCACTACAGAGCCCCCCAGCACAGGTAACACACACACACACACACACACACACACACACTGCAGTAAGAACGCTTACATAGCATGTGGTGAAATGTTGAAAAAACATATGTAAGTATGTGATGATATACTGGTCTGACTGTCTGTCTGTCGCAGATTTGTATAAAGGGGAAGGTTCACATATTTAAGTACCTCACCATGGAGGCGTGTCGCAGCGACAAGATGGCCGACGCCCTCTACCTGCCTGTTATGGACCACCTCAGCCTATCACGTCCCACCACTGGCAGGTCAGTCCCTAACAACCCTGAACAGATACCCATAAACCCTCAGGGTTTCAGAGTTTACAGATATTCATTTATCGGTCCACGCAGTCTTTACATATCAAGCTTATTAATCAAATATCACTCTTAATACATAATACCTAAAATCCTGTATAAATACCCCCAATCCCATTGTCTTTACACATACCCCCAATCCCATAGTCTTTAAACATACCCCCAATCCCATAGTCTTTACACATACCCCCAATCCCATAGTCTATACACATACCCCCAATCCCATAGTCTATACACATACCCCCAGTCCCATAGTCTATACACATACCCACAATCCCATAGTCTTTACACATACCCACAATCCCATAGTCTTTACACATACCC
>CM074978.1:1088566-1102796 GCA_037576825.1 Pangasius krempfi
TACACATACCCACAATCCCATAGTCTTTACACATACCCACAATCCCATAGTCTTTACACATACCCCCAGTCCCATAGTCTTTACACATACCCCCAATCCCATAGTCTATACACATACCCACAATCCCATAGTCTTTACACATACCCACAATCCCATAGTCTTTACACATACCCACAATCCCATAGTCTTTACACATACCCCCAGTCCCATAGTCTTTACACATACCCCCAGTCCCATAGTCTATACACATACCCCCAATCCCATAGTCTTTACACATACCCCCAGTCCCATAGTCTTTACACATACCCCCAATCCCATAGTCTTTACACATACCCCCAAGGATGCCAGCATGCCAATGGGTCTGTGAAGCCTTCTGGAGGATCCAAAGCTACCCTTTCACCTTGACAACATGGAATATACCTGCGTAGTCGCCTCAGAGCTGGGTACCTGGAGCTCCTTCCCATGAGCTGGTGGCAAGACTCCAACTGTCTGCATGGGATTGGGAGTGGAGCCTTCCTGGGAACTGGGAGCTCTTGCTTGCCAACAAACTCTCTGGCCACCATGGGGTTAAGTCAAGATGCCATAAACCTAACCCTCTATCAGTGAAAATTGACAATCCATAGTCATATGGTGGCATAGAGAGAGAGAGAGAGAGAGAGAGAGAGAGAGGGCGAGTATCTTAATCTGGGACACGAGACCTCATCATGAGACTCCTGAGTGGTGACTTTTGGAGAGGCAAGAGATCTTATTTCCTTGCTCTGACAATACCACTTTCCATAACATCTGTTTCAAGAAAGCAGGACACAAGTATATGGATATATTTACACACACCCACAGTATAAATACCCCGAGTCTTTACTCCTTTGCATGACCAGAATAACTTTCACAATTCACAACCTGATTTATGAGAAACGGAACATAAAATGTGTTTTATTAATGTACATACGATTTCCTGAGCACGTTTGTGTTTGGTCAAGCTCTGAATTGAACCGTTTGCGCCTCACACACACCTCGCACCCAACCACGGCGAGAGACACAGTCAATAGTAACCTTTCAGTAGTATTTCGAGCTGTAGTCATGAGAAAGTGTAATGAGGTAGGTGGACGATATGAGTGACGGATATATTTAGAAAGATGTACGTATTCCGTCTCGTCTCAGCGGAATCGTTTTAATAGACTGAGGGTGTGACATTGCCACTGAGAGGGAGGGCTAATGAGAGATATTTCCGATGAGGAAGACAAGCTCCTTCTCTCTCTCTCTCTCTTTCTCTTTCTCTTTCTTTCTCTCTCTCAGTACGGAGGACATTGATCAACATAGGAAACTCGACAGTGACTCTGGGGTGGGAAGCGATAATGGGGACAAACGCCTTTCTGCAACAGAGGTTAGTCTGTTTTCTGTGTGTTTGTGTGTGTATGTTGTGTGTGTGTGTGGTGTCATTTTTTTTGTCTTTAACATCTTTAGTTTGCACAGTTTTGCTAATTGAAACCATGGCAACATTTCAAGCTTTGGAAAAATGACGTAAAGTGCAAAAATAAAGTACAAAACTCCATATAAAATATGCATATTTAGATTTAGTTTAATTGTTTAACACTAATGCTTTGGTTAGTAAACATTTAAAAATGTTTTTAAGTATAATTTGTGTGTGTGTCTGTGTGTGTGTGTGTGTGTGTGTGTGTGTGTGTGTGTGTGTGTGTGTGTGTGTCAGCCATCAGATGAGGACAGTCTGAGTCTAAATGTTCCCATGTCTAACATCACAGAAGAGGAAGGAATATGTAAAGATGACTCTATCGAGCATATCAGTTCCCTGACAGGTACCACCACATACACGCGCACACACACGCGCACACGCGCACACACACACACACACACACACACACACACACACACACACACCCCGTAGGAAGTGAAAGGAGTGGAACTCAAACATCCTCTCGCTGACACCCAACACACTGAGACCAAAGACAACAGACTGTAATGTAATTCTGCATGGGTGTGTGTTTGAGTGTGTGTGTGTGTGTGTGTGTGTGAGAGACCAGGGTCTGACCTGAGGCAGGGTTCGGGATGTAAAGATACTTGAGAGGAAGTCTCTGTCAGCACACAGGGAGAATTGTGGGAGGGGTGCTGAAAGTTTTAGAGGGAAGCCAGCTGCACTGCCCAGGACACACAGCTTACAAACTCTAACAAGCTCTTTTTATTAAAAAAATTAAAAAATAAATAAAAAATAATAATGATAACAGCGTGCTATATGGACAAGTGTGTAGATATAATTTTTTTTCCCATTTCTTCTTGATAAAGTATAGTTCAAAACCTAATATAAAACTCACTATGGTAACACACTTTGGAGTTGAATACAGATTGATGTAGAATTAAAAGTTTTGTTTCTCTCTAGCGAGTGCGTTTTTGTGTCATATATATAACGTATTACATAATATTTAACGTTTAATGACTTAGTGACCTAAGTTTTTATTCAAAACAAAGTACAGATGAGGGAGGATCCAGTCCTAGCATAGAGCAGACCGCTGCTCAAGCATGATATCAGGACCAGGTTTGCGTCTTTTCTTTATTCTTTCACACCAGTCACAAGATTACGCACCGAGCTTGTGTTTTTATTGTGTGTTTACTGTAGCAGACCAAAGCCCCTCTGACCCAGGACAGTTTGGCTACAGAGACTCTGCCTATACTACTCGATTCGTCAACTACATCAAGGTAACTCTTCAAAGACTTACTGGGGTCGTTTAGCAGTGATGTGGATTTTTCTCAAAGGGTTGTGAAGGTGTGCGTTTCCAGCATTTTTGTGAGTCTGTGCTCATAATAGCCTCGTTCTTGACTGACAGGAGTGGAACCTGATGCGGTCTTCTGCCGTTGTAGCACGTCCACCTCAAGGTTCGATGTGTTGTGAGATGTTCTGAGATGCTTTTCTGCTCACCGCGGTTGTAAAGAGTGATTATTTGCGTTACTATAGACTTCCTGTCTGTCAGCTCTGACCAGTCTGCTCATTCTCCTCTGATCTCTCGCATCAACAAGGTGTTTCAGTCTGCAGATCCTCCACACACTCGCCGTTTTTTGTTTTTCGCACCATTCCGTGTAAACTCTGGAGACTGCCGTGTGTGAAAATCCTAGGAGATCAGCAGTTTATGAAATACTCAAACCAGATCATCTGGTACCAACAACTATGTCACGGTTAAAGTCACACACATCACGTTTTTTTCTCCATTCTGTGAACATTAACCGAAGCTGATTAGATATTCTCTTCTGAGCTTGACATGAAATCTAAATCATAAGGGATTTTTTTTTTCGTGAGATCGGTAGTGGGTTTCAGTATGTGTGTGTGTGTGTGTGTGTGTGTGTATGTGTTTGTATCAGCAACTGCGATAACAAAGGTCCATTATGAATTCCAGCCAGTCAGTGCCTTACTGTGCTGTCACATGACAGGTTGCAGCTGGAGATGATGTGTGTGTGTGTGTGTGTGTAGGGTCGAGGTGTTGACTTCGACGAGCCCCTCAGAATTGAGGAAGACAGTAACTGGGCAGCTGAGCAGTCGTGAGTATCCTTTCTTTTTACGCTATTCTTCTATCTCTGTCTCCACTAGGCATGTGCTGTAGAAATGTGTCTTTTTACATTTTCAGAATAAATGAAAGCTCATAACCGCACCTTAAGGACCACCGATGTAGCGTTAATGACAGAAGACGCACTTTAGTACTGAATGATTATCTTTTCACTAACATAACACCAATACCCAATTTGGTCACCTGCCAGTTCCCACCCACCAGCCAGCTCTCGTCTATCATAGGCTGAGACATGCTGTGATTGACAGGCGAGTGAGAGTATGCCATCCCTCCTACCCAGAGATTTGCTCTCTTGGCTTCCAGCCACAGATGATGACGGCATTAGTTGGGATTTGAGCCCATGATCTCCTGACAAACATTTTTTCCGTTACAGCTGACGATCATTAAGTGTAAAAAAAAAAACACTTTGTGTCCTCCAGGTCAAAGGTTAACCTGATCAGCCCACTGAAAGAGGCTGTGGAGCTGTTGCAGAATCCTAACAGGTAATTTAGGTTCACCTGTTCACCTTGAAGATTCCATTTACACAGTTTTTTCCACTCGAATATAACAGAGCAGACAGGACAGGTTTCGCTTCTCTTGCTAAGAAGGTCACCAGGTAGCATCATATGACGTGACAACATCATGAGATATGATCATTCTGATCTAATTAACTCTCTTCTGTTTTCTTTTATTGTGTTTATTCAGCTGATTGTGGGTGTTTGGAATTAATTTCCTTATATTCTATAGCTCTTCATTTTGCGTGTGTGTGTGTGTTTATATATTCAGAGTGAACATGAGCTCGGCTGATTTGGCTGGAATTAAACTCTACCCAGTGGAAATGGTCACCGTGGACGAATCTCTTAAGTAAGGCACAATACAGTGAGAATACGCCGGACATCACATTAACCGTGCGCTATTGCGCGTTTATTCCACTTTTCTGCAAGGAGATCTTTCTTTAACATTTATGGAAGGAGTCTCCAGTGTCAGTGCTTTCTAAATAGTCTGGTAACTTGGGGTTCATGGTAACTTGTTAACTTTAACAGGAAAATAATCCACTCCTAACAGTGGTAACAGTAAACCCCACTTCATCGTACCACCCTGGTGATTATTTTCCCATAACAGCGCACCCCGAAGTGTTTTATTTCTTTACAAGTATCATATATTTTCTCTTTATCAGTGCTTTCTTTCTCTTTTTTTATTCTTTATTTCTCCTCAGTGGTCAGGAGGGTGAAGATGGACAGACAACGCCTAAGGTAGCGCGTCTCACGTGCATCTATGTCGCATGTTTCCCACAGGCCTGTAGCCAGTAAAACATAACATCCTCATGGCATGAGAACTCTCTAATGTTAAGAGTTTACAGTATTATCAAGATGTTACTCAGATATAAGTTATAGTGACATTTATTCACTCACAATTAGTCACTAAAGTTCTTACTTTAGACAAAAGAAACACAGCTAGGCCATTTTAATGCTGGTAGCTCTTATAGCAAAGAGTAATCTGACTAGCTAATGAATGTATATAATCTAATATAATCTGCTTGTCAGGTTAAATTAAGTAAGGAATCTTAAATGATGGCACTCTTATGAGAGACTTTATGGCAGTAGCACAAACTTTCCATACGTAACCCAAAGCAACAAACTCCCCGGATCACCTTATGTTGAACTGATATATCAGTTTATAGCTAAGCGCATGCACCCTAAGTGCCCCAGTTATGTTTTTTGAGAAGCTGCGACGGCACATGCAAGAGGCATTCCGCCAAGTCCTCCAAGCGTGCAGCCGTCCTGTGATGTTACACGAACAGCGGCTTGAAAAGAAGCCGAGACATCGTGTGTTAGCGTGTGTCAAACTCCATGGTTGAGAGCTAGTTAGTGGGAATTGGCAACGAACAACCGATAATGGATTTAAAAAAAAAAAACAAACAAAAAAAAAAACACACACCTAGGAAGCCTCATGTCAGAGCAGGAACACAGGATCAGTCATGTTTTATTGACTTGATAACAGTATACCGTGATAATATTATATATATCCATCACTTCCTTGGTACCCAAAATGCAGAGACACGTCTCGTGTTAAATAAAGAAGATTACATGAGGTTCGGACGGATGGCGTTTCGGTCTTGTTCTAACCTTAACGTTTGCTCCACATTGACCGAGCTTCAGACTCCAGTGATCCGCGCCGTGGTCTTGCGGTAACGGCAGTGTGCATGAGTCTGTGTGCGCGCTTGTGTTTGTCGTGTTTGTCGGTTCACTAAAATGTCGCACTTGCGGCTTCTGACAGACGAAAACGTACGATGCATTCAACATGTGACGTGATGAGTGTTTGTCCTTGTTATACAGCAGGATCCAAAAGTCCACTACCGGTCTAATTCCGTCGAGTTATATATCATTTGATCTTTGTTTTTTCGGAGTTGCCCATCCGCCCAATCCATCTGTACGTCCAAGATTTCCGTTAGCGTGATATCTCAGTAACGGGGGGTCGAATGTTTGTAGGATTTATGTGGAATTACCATGGTAACAAGCAGATTCACTGGTTTGATTTGGGAAGCGATGCAAATAGGGTCAAGGTCACAGCAAGGTGAAATGTATCTCGTTGACTTGTATGGACTTGTATGGCGGATGAGCCACATAAATTGGAAAAAGGAAGAAAAAAAAAGAGAGGCTGGTGAGGGAACAGCTGTTTACAGCTGCTATAACGTAAGTGAGAACAGGCACCAAGTTGTTTACAGATGTTTAATAAAGAAACACTGTAAAGCTGCTTTGCATCGGGCCGCATCGCACCACCGCATCGTTGATTAACAGCTTTAGTTCTCTGAATGCATTCTTGAAGAGTTTGTAAAACCTTCGAGTTTTTGAAATAAAGCGGTTCTTGGTAGTGGACTCTTCCTTTGGGATCAGACTGTATGCGTATTACCTGTCTGTTTGCTCCTACATTCAGACTCCTTCCATGCTAGCTCGTGCTTCTGTTCGCTAGCTGTTCTGAAGCGTGTGTTCAGTCTGTGACTGCGGTGGATAGTTTGCGTGTGTGCGTGTGTGTGTGTGTGTGTGTGTGTGTGTGTGTGTGTGTGTGGCGTGTGCTGCTTAACGAAACGAAGCTGTTAGGAGTTGTGCGGTGTCATTGTCATTGAAGGACGGCCCGGATGAAGGCTGGGAGTTCCAGAGGAAGAGGCAGTATATTCTCAAACGGGCTCGGCTGGAGGCCCAGCTCGCGTGCCAGCAGTACACCTTCTATGTGGCTCAAAAGGTAATCCAAAGAAAACACTGTGATGTAGTCTGGAGAACTGGCTTCTAGACTAGAACACCAGGACGCACACCAGAGAACCGTGTTCTAGACCAGGAGACCACATTGGTCGACTCTTGACCATTTCTACTAGAAGAGTTAATATTGTTACTGGAGAAAGTTAAAAGGGCAGTAGGACAAGAACCAGGAATATTTGACATATTTGATATATGTTCTTGTCCAAGATGGCTACGTAATGTTACGCTTATGAAAAATTTATAAATGACAGACCCCCAGCCGTCTGTGACGCGTTCCCCTGGTGGTCTGTGATTATTTCTTTCTTATAGTGGTGAAATTTACAATCTTAACATCATCAGATTGCCTTCTTACACTTATTAGCCAGTTTCATTACTCACAAAGTAAAAGGCTTCAAATCAAAACCTCAATAACTCAAAAACAAGCTGACCTACAAATCACGTCAGCTTCCATCTAATGTGTGCTGTTGGTGGAAAGTCCAGGAATAATATTATTGCACAATTCTAAACAATGAGCCTCGTATTTGAATAGTGGGATCAGGTTCAGAATGTGCTAAGGGGGTTTGGGGAATTTTTACTGTTAAAGGTGTACAGTGTGCTTAGTGCTGCATGCCAGGAAACACTGTTCTAGATCAGGAAATGTCACTGTAGACTAGAAAACCCTGTTCTTGTTCAAAACGGAATCCTTAAACGATATTTCTTTTTGGATTTTATCTACTAGGAAGAGTTCACATGACAGTTGGGTTGGAGCTCAGCAGTAAACGGTTCACTCGGACAAGGAATTCATGTTTCGGACCAGAAAACTATGTTGTAAAAATAAGGCCGTATTATAAATAAACCGGAAACTGTATTCTGGTTTACTGGTTAAGGTCACAGTGGAAAGAGCTCACAGAGCTGTGTTTACTCCTGTTGTGTTATATTACCCGACCTTTACACAACCGGCCTTCACGCATTTGCATAGGAGCTCGTTTAACATCGGGTTACGTTAGTACGTCAGTGGAGAGCACACATCAGTACAAGATGCTTCTATTTACGCAGCCTTGATTGGAGCCTTGATCAAGTGAAACCTAGCGAGTGTATCCCATAACAATTCTCTAAAATGATCGTTTTTTATAATGTGTGACATATATAGTGACATGGTGGTACAGGGGGTAGCGTTGCTGCCTCACAGCCCCACAGTCCTGGGTGCAGTCCTGGGTGCAGTCCCCGAGCTCGTGTGCCCATGTTTGTGTGGATTTCCTCTGGGTTCTCCAGTTTCCTCTGCATGCTAGTAGCCAATCCACCAACTGGCATGTTGTTGGGAGGCAGGAGGAACCCAGAGAACCCGAAGGAAACCCATATGGACATGGGGAGAACATGCAAACAAGCAGTATCCCGAGCTCAAGAATTGAACCAGGAACCCTGGGGCTTTTTCTTTATTAGATCCACCTCTCAGAAGATATTGGACATAGCTTCAGAATTGTGATGAACTTATCGACCTGTTGGCTATGAACATACCCCTCACAGCCCATCTGTGCACATCTGGGAATCTGAGTGTAATTATGGATGACCAGCTCAACGTCCATGCGCGCACTATACTAACCATCATAACCTGCAGATTTGTGTCTCACAGTATCACAAGAACACAACCTTTTCCTCTCGACAGTGAAGGCTCAAATTCTTATGCAAGCTCTGATCATTTCCAGAACTTGATCACTGCAGTTTTCTGCATGCTGGCTTTCTTTTATACGCCACATCGTTTCCTGATCGAGGTGACGAGTCTGGACACATCGGCCTTTTCCAGGCAACGCAGGAGTGCGCCGTTATCTCAAACAGCTCACTCCAGATACTCGAATCAGATAGTTGGGAATAGTTTGGATAGTTGCTTCTTCAGCTGTTTGAGTATTAATGTATTACTTCTGTAGATTTGTGGTGTCTAGTGGTGTGTTAGACTTGTTCTACAGCTTCAGATCTTCATATGTACCACGTTCATGTCTTTGATCAGCAGTTGGACGCCAACTAGCTCGATGATGACGTTGTTTTTGAAATTTTGAGTCCACACTATACCGAGAACAAAGAGAAATGGCACCGAGAGGGAGAGCGAGAGGGAGAGGTATAGCGAGAGGAAGGGAAAAGAAAAGATAATAAAGGGCAAGACAGAGAGACGTTAAGGGCAAGAACAGGGCCTCACTGTACTTCTTCACACACACTAAACACACCTTTTGTGGCCAGAAGCAAGTTTGCAAGTCTGGATATTAGCAAAAGCATGAGGATCTGCTGCTGAAGGACATGTTCTCTGTACATGAGTGGGTTCCTCCACTGTTCCTCTGTTTTCTCTCTTAGGGTGAGCTGATTTGTCAGGAGAAGACAGATGACGGTCGCGCAGGGCAAGAGAATGTGAGTAGCTCTCTTCTGTCCCAGATACACAAAACAGCACAAGACTGCTGGGTTTCTGTATTTTATAAGCTGGGGTGTCGATGAGCTTCATAAGAACGGTTTGAATGATTTTGAGGGAAAAGAAAAATCAATCAGTTCTAATATACAGATATGTTTCGAATATTTTTGCGGGTTTTGGAGCTGCTTAAAAATAGTGCGAGTTTAGTTGTAATATTGTTTGAAATGCAACTCGATTACAGAGTGAAGCCCAGAGCCCAGTGTTTTCACCACCATTCGGCTTGAAGCCCCGATCAGGTGAGCACACCTGACACACACACACACACACACAGAGAAAACTCATCACAAATGGTCACACCTGTGGTCTCGTTCCAGGTGGCTGGAAATTACATTTGCGCTTTTTTTTTTTATAGGTAATGGACTCGAGTGATTCGTTTAACCAGTTTAACTGACAATAATAATAATAATAATAAAGCAGTTTTCACACCTTTTAAAAAAAAATGAATTGTAAAACTCCAAATGCATAAATATACAAATGTAAACACTGTATTTTACCGTATAGTACAATTTCGCCGCTACCGTCGCTCCACTGAGTCACATTCACTCGGCGCTGTCGAGGAGCTCGTGAGCGCTTTTTACATTTTAATGCTAATTTTTGACATTTTTTTCTTAACCGCTGTTTTGTGGTGACTAACATTCCTCCGTGTTTACGTTTGTCCCTCCCGCTTCTCACCGCCCCTGTGTGTAGCTCCGCCCTCTGTCCCTTGCTTGCCTTTGTCCATCAATAGAGACACGCCCGGTAAGCCACATGAAGGATGCATTCAGAGCACGGGTATGTCCACTCGCTAAACTGTCGTCCAATCAGAATCGGCAGAGCAAATCGTTAAATTCGTAACTGAGTGTCATTAATTCTTTCCCTCATAATCACTTTCTGTTTTCATGATTTTATTTTATTTTTTTCCATCCAAATGATTCTCAATTCTGATTGGCCAGAAGATATTAATCAGTTTCCTATAACAGCAGCTCTTCTTAACAAATCACAGCTTCATGTTCATGCGCTCGTACGAATACATTATCGTTTCTATAGCAACAAGGTACTTCAATACTGCGATTTGAAATACTTCCAATTCTAATAAGAAACAGGTTTAAAACATGTATTATAATCATTCATATCGTGATGATGTTGATTTTTTTTTTTTTTTTTGTAAGGAGATATTTATTTATTTACTGTTCATGGAAGGAGTCTCCAGTTTCGAGTCTCCGACTCGGGAGAGTCTTCAGAACTGAGGAGTTCTGCGCGTTCTGGTTTCTCAGGAACATGCCAAGCTGCGTTTTTATTGTTTTTTGTTTTGTTTTTAGAGGCTGTTGAGATTTTTTTCTTTTTATATATATATATAGTTGCTATAACGTAAGTGATAAAAGGCACCAGACGTTCCACAGCATTAAAACTATAAACAGATAAAACGTTTTGTTTTTTTTGTTTTTTTTTTAATAAGGAGGATAAAAAAAAAAGTAACAAAACCAAGTGTTTCATTCCTTCCATATCTGAAGCCGAAAAATTTCTTTTTTGGTGATTTTTAAGTGTGTTATCTAATTTCTTGTGTTTTTTTTTTATTCAAGGTTCAGTTCAGAGCATGCATAGAAATGAGATAGTTGGTCATTGTGAGGCGTGCACACACACACACACACACACACACACACACACGCAGGGTTGAGAGGAAGCGAGGAAGAATTGTGGGACGGCCGCCTTAAACCGTGCTGTGTGTATTTATAGTCCTGCTGCATTTGAGAAAGGAGGAGGGATCAAAGCCGCGCACAAAACACTCCGAGGAACAACTACGACTACACACACGCCACCTCCTTCCCATAGACACGTCACCGCTGTTTTAATGGGGAGAAATGAACATGCCCTAATGCCTTAAATGTTTTCAGTATCGTCAGAAGGACCGGATTATAATTTTTGGGAATATTTGAGATCTTTCCATTTTAGCTAGTCCAAGCTGCTTCCATCAGCCTCGGCTGTAGAACTGCATGGAACAGTCAGAGTAGAAATTTTACAATTGTAAATAAATAAAAAATAAATTTAAAAATAAATTATAATAAAAAAAAACTTATATATAATATATATATTTATTTATTTATTTTTGTTTTTATTTTTATTTTATATATATATATATATATATTTATATATATATTTATATATATATTTTTTTTTATTTCCTGAGATCTAAAACTTGGCATATGAATAAAGACAACATCGTAAGCATAGTAGATGCTTTTTTTTTTCTTCTTCTTCTTCTCCTTCTTTTTCCAGACTTTTCTAAGCAATCTTAGTTAGACGACTCAAACTGAAAACAAAACGGAACTGAAGAGAGAAATCTGTGATGTTCTGCCTGAAACAGAATGTGCTCTCCTTTTTATTTTTAGCCTCGGCCTCTTTTTCAAGGCCTTATTTCAGGGTATTATTCTAGGGCAGCCACTCATAGCCTACACACACACAGACACAGACACACACACACACACACACACACACACACACACAGAGTTCAAGTCAAGAGATTTTTATCTTTACATTGCACTTTGAAATAGACGCTGTGCTCGGCTGATTTTAAATGGTCCAGACTTCCTCTGCAGAGCATGAGAGCAGCATTGCACTTTTCTGCCCTCTACTTATCCCTCGTTCCATCTTTCTACAATCCCTCGTTTAGCATTTAGTCGCTCTTTTCCCAGCCCTCCCTTTTGCTCCAGCACCACACTCCTCCTCCTCCTCCTCCTCCTCCCACTTCTCTCGCAAGCGGCGTGTTATCGGCTTAATGATAAGTGGGAAAAGAATGAAAAAAAGAGTGAAGAAATAATAAGAAAACAGAAAGCTTCACCTCACTGGTTTGTCCGTTAAAAGACCTGCCAGGATGTGGCATTATCTCAGCGATGGCACATCTTTCTCTTGGCCATTGTTTACTCTGTGTCGGGGTTTTATGGTTTTGATCTTTGGCCCGTTGTTAGCAGCCTCGGCGAACGAGGCCTGACTTCCTCTTTGTTTCAGTCGTTTGTTTACTCAGAGTAATTTGCATTCACTAGTCACAAGAAGCGCTCGTGGAAAAAAAAAAACAAATCCCCGTGAGTGAAAGTGCACTTTTTTTTTTCTCCTTGTTCACGTACTCTTTTAAGAAACGTATCCTTTCTTGTGTACAGAGTCTGAGTTGAACTCTGAGTGGATGCTGGCACGTAACAAGGCACCGAAGCAGCGCCACGCAATGGAACGAGCCGCGGGTCTCGGACTCCCCCTCATGGCTGCTTCTGAAATTGCTTATTCTGCTCCTAATACAATGCTAATGCTGCCTCTAGCCAAAAAGTCATGCTCATGCTAATTCAGGCACATCTGCTACTTCAGTTTACAGTGTAGTAAGTAAGCAGTAATTAATAGGTAAGTAAGTGGGAAGTAGTTAGTATGTAACAGGTACGAAATGTGGTCAGTAGGTTGTATTTTCTGGTGTATGATTTGAAAGACGATTTGAAATCGTGAAAACTCTCCAGTTTATATAGTAGTACTTTATGCTATAAGGCAATAATTTCCCAGAAAGCAGTACGTTAGAAACGTAACCTTGTGTACCCATAATGGCACGTTCTACCAAACCAAATCACCAGTTATTTATTTTATTTATTAAAATAAAGTGTGACTTTAAAAAAAATAACAATGCGAAAAGAAAACCCCGGACATATGTTATCCCCAAAAAACCCAAAGCATCAGATCGGCCAGAATTAGCATGACCTTTTTCTTTTTTTCTCAGATTCCTGGTTGCTATTGGGTGATCCATGATTTGTGTAAGTGACAAAACGCTGATAATTGTGCGTGTATGTGCTCTGACTGTCGTTTCCGCTGTGTGACAGTTTTCCTGAGAACTCCTAAGAGTCTGGAATCAGTGGATCCTCAGTTCACCATGAGGAGGAAGATGGAGCAGCTCAGAGAGGAGCTGGAACTCATGGAGCAGCTACGAGAGGTGAACACACACACACACACACACACACACACACACACACGCCAGTTATTACTCCGGACGTGCCGCATTTACTCTGTGTATTTGTGTGTGTGTGTGTGTGTGCTGTTCAGAGCATTGAGAGCAGACTGAAGGTTGTGCTTCCTGAAGATCTCGGCACCTCGCTCATGGACGGGGTGGTGCTCTGTCATCTAGCCAATCACGTTAGACCGCGCTCGGTCGCTAGCATCCACGTTCCTTCTCCAGCAGTAGTGCGTTTACCCTGAACACACACCACAAACACAACCACACGACAGTCAGAGAGACTCTTCCTCTCAGAAGAGCTAAACACGTTCACATGCACCTACTCCACCCACATACACACTTGCTTTCTAACTGTTTTTTTTTTTTTTTTTCTACCATCCAGCCCAAGCTCAGTATGGCTAAATGCCGCCGGAACGTCGAGAACTTCCTGGATGCTTGCAGGAAGATTGGCGTTCCCGAGGTGAGTGACCTCATTTCCTGTAACGGGAGTAACGGAGAGGTTAAACAGCTTGAACTATTATCACAAGCTTTGTTTAAATACGCTGTAGATTTTGAGACGGAATTATGAGAAGTCAAGCTTCGGAAATGCGATCCACCGACACACACACACACACTCTATTGCTATGAAAATTGCTATATGATTGACAGTGGAGGTGGGGGCGATTGAAAAATGTATAAGATTTATCAATAACTCAAAGCCAAACCCACAGTGGAGATTTATTCTGAGGTTGGGAACCCACAACACCACCTTTTTCCCCATGATTTCCAACACACACTCCCCAACACACACTCCCCAACACACACTCCCCCAACACACACTCCCCCAACACACACTCCCCAACACACACTCCCCAAACACACACTCCCCAACACACACTCCCCCAACACACACTCCCCAACACACACTCCCCAACACACACTCCCCAAACACACACTCCCCAACACACACTCCCCCAACACACACTCCCCAACACACACTCCCCAACACACACTCCCCAAACACACACTCCCCAACACACACTCCCCCAACACACACTCCCCA
>CM074978.1:1106980-1121610 GCA_037576825.1 Pangasius krempfi
TCATTGTGACTGACAAATACAGAGGCCACGCCTCCTTCATTGTGACTGACAGTGCAGAGGCCACGCCTCCTTCATTGAGGCTGACAGTGCAGAGGCCACGCCTCCTTCATTGTGACTGACAGGCACAGAGGCAGTGCTTCTTTCTTTAAGACTGACAGTTCAGAGGCCACGCCTCCTTCATTATGATTGAGAAGCACATAGGCCACGCCTCCTCAAGGGCTGGCAGGCAGAGAGGCCATGCCTCCTTCTCTAGGGCTGGCAGGCAGAGAGGCCACACCTCCTTCTCTAGGGCTGGTAGGCAGAGAGGCCACACCTCCTTCTCTAGGGCTGGCAGGCAGAGAGGCCACACCTCTTTCTCTAGGGCTGGCAGGCAGAGAGGCCACACCTCCTTCTCTAGGGCTGGCAGGCAGAGAGGCCACGCTTCCTTCTCTAGGGCTGACAGGCAGAGAGGCCACGCCTCCTTCTCTAGGGCTGGTAGGCAGGGAGGCTACACCTCCTTCTCTAGGGCTGGTAGGCAGGGAGGCCACGCCTCCTTCTCTAGGGCTGGCAGGCAGAGAGGCCACGCCTCCTTCTCTAGGGCTGACAGGCAGAGGTGCATTGAGGGGTAAAAGAGATTGTGAAAGACATAATTTAGAATAATTATTATTAATGCTTCTAAATTATAGTAAACCAGTAATTATATAATACTACATATAATACAAATAATACAAAAATATATATATATGTAAATCCAGATGATCCAGTGTTTACCGATACAGAGCCGAACAGAATGACCAAACATTAATAATATAACATCAATAACTGCCATTTGTAATTCCAAATAACTCTGAGTTGGAAATGAAAGCTGTTATAGTTATGCAGTGTACTTCAGGTCTATTGCCTGTAAGCAGCAGGTGTGCCGCACGTCGCCGGGTACCACGCTGGCAACTCTGAGGTCACCGTGATGTTTTTGAAGGATGTGGGATTATCTCAGCGTGGATTACTAGCACAGTGTCAATAACGCTAATACGCACTTAGTGCTTACGGGCTACGTTAAGTTTTATATCTCCAGTGTAAGAGTCAAGAAGATAAAAAATGTGGACAGTACATTGGGCTACATTCGAGGTATGTTGAAAAGCTGCATTGATAATTTAACATGGAGCCATTCTTCACTCAGCTGATAACGCACATGGACGTTCTACCACACACACACACACACACACACACACACACACACACACACACACTGCTTCCCATATTTTCAGATAAGTATCTTTATTATTAGCTACTCTTGTAAAAACGTTGGTCTTCAACAATTTATGTAAAATTCAGATGTGCAATATCATGTAATGGTACGTTAGTTAGTATTTTTTATTGAAGGGCTAAGCTAACATACGACGCTCATACAGACGCATTTTCGGTGGTAGAAAACTCTTCGGATCGCACCTTTGCTGGCTTCCCCTCTTAAACCCGAACTGTGAGAAATACACAAGGAGTGTACGTGATTTTTGTGACTTTTTGTGAATATTGTCTGTTCTCTTTCAACTGTACATAGTCTTACTGACCTGCAAACTAGTTAGCGTAGTGATGAAGTTCCATCAACAGTAGTACGGACAGTTGGAATAAATAAATTGGAATAAATTTTATTATTAGTTGTTTTACGATATGCTTTGGGAATAAGCTGTGCATCTGAAGGGAAGATGAACACAAGCGTTTGATTACTTTGCTTCCAGTCACACGCCATGAGAATTTGTGAGCACTTGTGAAATCATTGTGAATATGTTTATGTAAATTTTGAATGGGGGATGAAACAGATTTTTAACCTCCGAACTGCTTTTCAGATACATTGTGTACATTACGGCTAAAGCCTTTACTGCTTATAGTCATTAAAAACACTATTTTTGGACTTAGTGGTAGTGAAGGATGATTGAATCTTGTTTGAGAAATATAATCAGAGCTATTCTGAGAGCTCCTCACGGAGGTTTTTGATTTCATTTGCTTGGGTTTGTCTTGTTTTCACCCTGCTGTAATCATCTATAACGCCCTATAAGGCTCCGTGAGGCTTTCGTAGTTCATATGAGACTGTAAACAGGTAATAAATGTACAGTTTGAGGTTCTTCTCATGCGTGGCTTTCAGTTTTTTGGGGGGTGTCGAGTCTGAGTGTTGGTCTGAGAGAACTGTAATACTAAACATAAATCAATCTTTTTTATATGTTAATGTCATAATTGTCTCCGAGTGTCAGAAGCCAACCTCTAAATTCTGTCTGCTTCAGAAAAAAACTCTTTATATTTAAGGCTTTTGTAAGCCTTTCCTACAGTCCTGATCTTAATTCCTTAATTCTATCAACCAGGGAAAATATATCACCTCTTTCTTTTTTTTTTTTCCTCTGTAGTAATGGTTCATGATGGTTATTACAAACTCACTGTGCCATGTTGCACCGGTTCTTCTGAACAGTTATGGTTCTTTACCCTTCTGATGAGCTATTAAGCCCTTTTGGTGTTTGAACACCTAAGACTAAAACAGGTGTCAGGATGGCCGAGCGGTCTAAGGCGCCAGACTCAAGGTTCAGCCCTTCCCCTAGTTAGAGGAGGATTCTGGTCTCCGTGTGGAGGCGTGGGTTCGAATCCCACTTCTGACATAAGAGTTTTGGCGGCAGTCGTGGCTTAGAGACTCGGACTTGTAACCTGAAGGTGACTCGTGGGTTCGAGTCTCAGGTCCGATTGCTTCCACCCTCAATACCATGACTTGAGCAAGGCACCAAACCCCCAAATGCTCCCTGGCGTGTGTGTGCACTTGGATGGGTTAAATGCAGAGCACAAATTCCAAGTATGGGTCAGCATACTTGGCTACACATAAAAAAAGTAAAGTAATAAAAAGTGCTTGAACCCTTACAACAAAAACAAACCATCAGTTGTGGTCCCCTGACACATTGGACCCCTAATATAAGCATGAGCAATCATTACCGAGTGCATTCATTTAGTGCTTGGACCCCTTACAATAACCTTTACAGTCAGTTTTTCCTGCTGCTTCAGTGCTTGTAAAATTAATTTAAAAAACAAACAAACAAACAAACAAGCACTATAGGGTTGCTGTAGCTGTGGTCATGAACACGTGGTGCCTGGACCCCTAAGTGTATCATCAATGCAAGTACCTAAATATATTTATTTTCCATTACCTTAAAGACTTTGTTAAAGACTTACAGTTAAAATGTGTTTCTAACACAAATGCACATAGAATCCCTGTAGAATTCAGGGGAAGCAGTGAGGAGCTCGGCTTATATGGGAAGTTTAAGGTGAAGGTCATTCCTGAAGCTGGTAGAGAAAGAGATGTGCAAAAGCACATAAAAAAATATCCTCCTAAGAACTTAATAGTTTCCTTTTTTTTTTTTTTTGTCTAGTTGTCTTAATGCATAATGTTATCACTCTAAATGTTATTTCGGAATAAAAGAGAAGAAAAATAGTAAAACTGAAGACCCTTGTATGAGCAGTTCCCCCTGTCCTTTGCCCACTTTGTGTACAAGTGTGTGTTACTAAAATATCATCCCCGTCTTTATTATCTCATCATAGCAATAATGAATTTCTATCTGTGCCATAATCTGTCTGTCCATTTATGTTTCCAATCATTTTGTGTCTCTCTTTCTTTTTTTTTTTCCATTTTGTCTTATTCTGTCTCTCTGCCATGCTCTCTCTCTCTCTCTCTCTCTCTCTTTCTGTCTGTCTCTATACTACAGGACAAATTGTGTCTCCCTCATCACATTCTGGAGGGGAAGGCGATCGTGAAAGTGGGCATCACCGTTCAGGCACTGCTGGACGAGGCCTCGGTGAAACAGAACCTCTTCACATGAACTCGGTTTTGGCGGTTGTGCAGAACCTCCATGAACCTTTCTCACTTTCTATCATCATATCCCGATACGCACGCTGATTTTATTCGCCACTTCTATTAGCCTCATCGTCCAAAGATGAACACATGGAGGAAACATTCCTTATTTAATATCTATTTATTAAGAAAGAGTAGGGTTTTATATACATATATATATATATATATAAAAAGGTCTCGGTCCATTACTACATTTTACTCAGTTGATCATTTTATTTTATTCAGTTCTGTTACATTGTTGTCCTGTTATGTATATGGATCAAACGGTGTGTGTTATGGGTCCTAACGGATACCGGTGAAGAACAACTGACCTTTGGACTTAGTAACTGAGTAATGCACTCAGACCTCTATATATATATATATATATATATATATATATAGAACATATATAATAGGGATCAAACTGAATACGGATACATTATTCAGACTGAACAGACCTAAGTTCGAAGCAGATATAGGAACAAGAGGCCCACTATTGTTTTTTTTTTTGTTGTTTTTTTTAAAGAAAGCTTGACAGAAAGGTTCACCGGGGATCTGGTTGAGGCAAGAGATGTGCATTGGGACTTTGCCCAGTGGAAAGTTTTCTCTCTCACTCACACAGACACACACAAAAAAATGTTTCGTTTTTTCTTTTTTTCTCCTGAGTAATGTTTGATTTTTCGGTGAGCCCAAACATGTTTCAAAACCATGCCGAGTGAGGATTTAGGCAGTGCTGTGTGGAGTGGGATGGCCTTTCCCGGTCATTTAACCGTATCCTGTCCAGCTGCTCTGCTCTGGTGGAGTCAGATCAAGGTGTGTGTGTGAGTGAGCGTGAGTGAGTGTGTGTGTGTGTGTGTGTGTGTGTGAGAGAGAGATTGATTCACCTTGGTAGTAAAACAAGTGATGTTATTTTTGAAAAATATAAAAGCCAGGTGTCCTTACACATTTTGACAGGCAGTGTGTGTGTGTGTGTGTTGTTAACAAGCAGCGAGGACATGAACAGCTCATTAATATCACACACACACACACACACACACACACCTTTTGGATGTCTCAGGGGAGGCGTGACCTCAGTAGACTACAGAATATAAAACTATTTCTGTCTTTTCTCTGCTCCAGTCCATCTCATGTCTATGTACGTGTGTAACGTGAATATTAACTGACATAATCCATAACTGATGAAGGTAAATACGCTAGCGGTGGGACCGAGTAATATGTACGGCTGCAGACGATACTGTGTGGGTTTGGGATTCTGTCTGCACGTGTGTTAGTATGGAGAGGAGAGTGTGAGTAGTTTTATGCATTTCAATTGGGAATCATGTTTGTTTGAATGGATGGTCTTGTGTTTTTTGTCGTTTCCACACTAGCCAGTGAAAGTGCCGAGTCACTCCTGTCACTCGTAGTTTGTTTGTTTGTCTGTTGCCTTTTGTGGGTGTGACTCTGTCCTCAGAATAATTTTTTTAAGATCCTGATGAAAAATATTAGTAGCTATATACTGTATAGCTTCTAAAGCTAACCAGGTTAAACGCAACTGAACGCACTAATCAGCGTGAACATCTGTCGTACGTTGTACTAGCTGCGCTAACAGATTAGCGAAACAAGCTGCTAAAGCAACCGTCTCTGCTACTTCCTTTCAAGCTTAAAATTTTTTTTTTTCCCCCAATGTTGGTCTAATATGACAGGATGAAACCATAAGTTTTATTTGCTTTTTTTTTTTTTTTTGTACATGAAACAGTAATTGGGATCGAATCGCAGGTAGGAACCACAGGATGCACCACAGGATTCGAGCCAGTCGTTCAGATGTTTTCGCTCTACAGCGTCGTACCGAGAAAAATCTCGATATGAAAACTCAGAATTATTGTAGAAATCTATATATTTGTATTTCCTCGGACCACAAAGAATACTTTTGAGTTTTCATGAGGCGCGAGTAATAGATTGTTAAATAAGTATATTTTTTTATATTTTGTTGTGAATATTGTATGAATCCTCTATTTGCACACGCATACCTAACACTTTAAAAGACTTCGGTCACAAACTCCTGCGTCCACGGCAACGACATAAGTAACTAACTGAACTATTAAAACTTGTACATATTACCTGTTATAGCTAAAAAAAAAAAAAAAACTAATATTTTTGTGTTCAAAAGCAAATTTCCTCTAATAATCAGGACAGATGAGACACAAGCATTGCACTAATTATTATTGGGTGTCGTTCAAATACACCGACCTTTCATAATTCTCCCTCTAGCAGTAATCACTTCACAACTCTGTGAGGAAGGAAATCTAGCTGAACAAAGCCTCCCGATCACTTTACTACTTCGGAAATTATTATACCACAATACTGAAATGTTTACTAAAAGATGTAAAATTGAAAAGTTTTGAGTTATAATCGCATGGTCCCAGGAATTTCTATGGTCCAATAAGTTGGTTAGGTTTAGGCTGAGCATTTATTATAAATATAAAGCACAGTTTTTTTTCCCAGAGATGCTAGACTTTTTTTTTTTTTTTTTTTTATTATTATTGAATATTCAGGGCTGTTAGGCTGTAGATTCAGTTAGAACTTAATTTGCATGAAATTCCATCAAATCACTTTTTTTTTTTTGTACAAAAAAAATATATTTATTGTGCAAAATAAACTTCACAGGGAGAAGAATGGAGAAAAATTGTAAGCTAGCTAGGAGACTTTCTGTAAGAATTAATTAGGCATTTTCTGTGTATGGCTTGAATTTTGAATGAACGCAATGAAATCACTGCTGAAACAAATTGGGAAATCTACAAACGTTGGGAAAAAGCTACAATAGCAACAATTGTGTAATTTTAATTTTTTTTTTTTTTTCTTCAAAAGAACAATTATTAAGACTTTAAACCCAAAGTCACAAATTTTAATCACTAATTTAACCGGATTTTAATTTAGCGTGAAAAAAAAAACCAAACCACTGATCTTTATAGACAAATAGCACTAGTATGATTTAAAATGGTATTAAAATAAATACCATGTAATACTGATTTTTTTTTTAATTATTATTTATAATTCTGATACTAGTGGATATTTTTCAAGAATGGGATATTTTTTGTTACCTGCTGAATGAAAGTACCTATAGTTTTATATTTTTAAACATTTTTTTTTTTTTATTGTAAAAATCTTGTACTAAAAATGGTTGTACTTTTTTTTTTTTTTTTAAACCAGTTTGTTAGTCATTAATTTTTGCCCCCCATGTACTGTAGCCGATGTTCACTGTCACATTCTTGCCTCAACTTCTGTATATAATGTGTATACCCACCTGCATTTTCTACAGTAAATCCATTTTACCTTTGACAAACGCAGCTGTATCTCAGATTATATTCAGTTAACTATAAAATCAGTAAATGCATCTCGGGTTTTTTCCAGGCACTTGCACCTTATTAAATCGCCACATGACATTTGTAAGGTAGGGAAGATGAGACAGCCAGTGATGCTGTACAACTCTACACATAGTGTGTAATCTTGCAACAGAAAGGTATTAAACTGTACCTTTACTTTTCACTGGTTCTCAATCGAATGGCTACATTTAGTTTCAAAGCGGCTTTACAGAAATCAGGAATGTTGATTTAGATCCCTAATGAGCAAGCCAGAGGTCAGAGTGGCAAGGGAAAAACTCCCCGAGATGACCTCAATGGGAACCAGACTCAAAAGGGAACCGGATAGTGGGATCGTAAATCATTACTCTTCCACAACGTGAAGCGATGTTCATCATCAAAGACCTTGAGACCGTGTACCCACTAAAGAAAGGGTAAGGCTTGGGCATTAACTGCTTTTTTTGGGGGGCAGTGCGGTCTTTAGGGTATCCATGTGGTAGCAGAGAGCGAGTCACAAGCAGAAGAAGTAAACTGAAGAGTGGGGTGTATCACTATCTTGAGCCCGGTGTTCCTGGGACAGGCTCTGGATCCACTGCAAACCCTGACCCTGAACTGGACCACTGTAGAATCCGGGGAACCCTGAAACAGCTTATTTTCCTGACTGATAACACACTTAAACCAGTTGGAGCAGATGAGTGTTGGGAGCAGGGAAAACTCCAAAATGTGCAGGCCACTGGGTCTTCTTCATGACCAGAGTTGATTAATTAATTATAGCACATTACCTTCACTTCTAAGGAACTTCCAGACCTGCATTCACATATGCTTGTGCAATCGAGTCTATTACCCAATGGCCTAAGCTGTCTTTAGACCCTAGCCCTCGTACAGTGATCCCACACAAGCTCACCAACACTTGGTCAAAGGCTTTATTCGTAAAACCTGAAAGAAAGAGCATACTGACAAATTACATCACCTCGTAATATTTTTTATTGTTGTTTTGAGTTGTGAAAGGTGGCGATGAAAGGACCACATGGTTGTTTTTCTGGTCCGTCTTACGCGTTCAGATACTTTGCGTGGTGCTTGATGTGGTCCTCGATGAACGAGAACACAAAGTAATAGCTGTGGTCATAGCCCTGCAGAAGCAACATGTAAAGAAGAATAGTTATTAAGATATGTGTAGATATCTGTGTGTACATCTCTGCCTACAGAACTTGTAGTCTTAGTCAACTCAAAGTATTAGCACCCTTCAGGAGAATGGGCAAAAATATGTTTAGTTCCCATCGATGGATAGTTAGCATGGGTAATATTGAAAACACCATTTTACTGACCGCGCTAGCATTTTCATTCTGTTTCCCAAAAGCCTCCCATCCACAATAAAACTGATGATAAATCTGAAATGTTTTAGACTTTACTGAACTTTTTTAAAAGCACTCTGGAGAGCTATTCCAAAAGATGCATTTACAGTGGTCGGAAAATGACGACACTTTAGCTGTGATTCATGGGTTTCTAGAATTTTGCAATAAAGACAAGTCGCACTAAATGAAATTACTGACACTGGGCCTCATTTATCAAGCTGGCTACAAAAGGACTTATTCATAAATCGCTCATAGCAGCATTTAAACAAGAAATCCTGCAATTTTGGAGAAAAAAAAAAACTTTCGTATCTTACTCGTTCTCCTGAGTGTGTGTAAATTTATGCATAAGAAGACTGTAAACCTCGACTGATCAGCTTCAAATCATATAAATCATGATGAATTTCAGGACTTTTACATACAGACTATGCTGTCAAGTTTGAAATTGCTTATGTATTTCAATTACACATGCAAATTTAATGAATATTTTGTGAAACCCAGTCAAACCCAGCTGTATGAGACATTGACACTGGGCGGGGACTTCAACGGGGCAAACCTTAACAAGGTAATGGCAAACCTGTACTAGCACGTCACGTGCCCTACCAGAGGAATCCACATGCTAGACCAGTGCTATTCACAGTCTAAGGACGTTTATAAAGCTACATCACGGCCTTCTTTCGGCAAATGGGACCACGACGCCATTTTTCTTATGCCAAAATATAAACAAAAGGCTCGTCACCAGAGCTACCTGTTTGAAGGTGATCAGGGTCTGATTTGAGCAATCAGAGGCCACTCTTCGGGACACACTCGGGATGGATGACTGGGACACAGGTTCCAGGTCAGCATGTTTACAGCATGAAATGGGTGACGGGGTTCATCGGTACCCTGGCGGATAAAATCCATCCAGACATATCTGACTTATCGGAATTCATGGTTCTATATGGACGAGTACAAGAAGACATCCTATGCACTGAAGACTGCAGTGAAGGAGGCCAAGCAGAGCTACAGGGACAAACTGAAGTAGCATGTGGAGAGGGACAATCACCGACTATAAGACACCGACTATAAGACACCGACTATAAGACACCGACTATAAGACACCGACTATAAGACACCGACTCCACACATGTTGAGGGCTGAGTATCTAAACTCCTTCTGTGCATGCTTTGAGGCCAAGTGAGCAAGTGCTAGCATTAGCGATTGTGCTAGCAATAGCCTCCAAGCAAAAGCAGAGAATAGTGTTTGCCCATGGAAGATGCTGCTGGTGTCGGAGTAGAAGTTCAGGAGGAGCTACAGCACACTCTTAATCAATGGGGACCCCTGTGGGAGAATCCCACATTTCAAATATCGGGGATTCCACATCACCGAGGACTTAGCTTGGTTTGCACACACCAAGATGGTCGTGAGGAAGGCACAACCTTTACTATCTTCGCAGACTGAGGAAGTTCAGACTGCAGTCTCACCTCCTTCTACAGGCACACCACCAAAAGCATCCTGACTGTGTAGAAAGGAAAGCCGTGAAAAGGGAACATGGGGGACATCTACCAGACCTTCAGGATATTTAGAGCTGGCGATACAGAGGGAAGGCTAAGGCGACTGTAGTCACCCAAACCATGGCCTGAGTTAGGGTTAGTTCTCAGGCAAACACTACTGCAGCGTGAGAACCAACACACAGTGTTTCAGGAGGAGCTACTTTCCACAAGCGATTAGGGCTCTGAATGGGTCCAATCATCTCCACTCATGGACACACACTGACACACCCATCTGCACCTCCGAGAACCTGGACTGTGCTAATGCATCACTCATTCCATCACCACACACACTGATCAGGACATCCATGATTCCTGGGCACTCGTGTACACAATGTGTACAGCACATATCAGACACACTTCTGTACCAGAATATTTACTGTTTATACATCCTGGTTATTTATGGGCGATTGGAATTCATCAGCATGCTCATGCGAGTACAAAAGAAACCTGCATTTCTAAAACTTTGTAAATCTGCTGGAAATTTTTTTGGTAGTTTTGTCTTAAACATTCACACAGAACTTTACTAAAAGATCGATAAATGAGGCCCATTGTGCCAACAACTATAATGGTATGTAACCTTTATAAAACTTTAAATATGGTTGCTTTGGGGCTGTTTCGCAGCTGGGGGTTCAGGGGGCTGATGTGAAAATCGATGGCTTCATGAATTTTGCTAAGTACCAGGATATTTTTTCACTGAAAACTTGGTGCCTCTGCCAGGAAAGTTCAGATTTATGATATACGTAGTTACCGACCCCAAACAATTAACTGGCTAGCACACAAAATTCCTTTTCGTCATCAAATGGTGCGGCGACTGACCTGCTGAAGTCGAAACACAACAGGGATCTTCTTCTCAGAACAGGCGGCGATCAGGTTATCAGGAAGCAGCTGGCTGGCCGACAGAAACTGGTCGTCACGGCCCTGGTCGATCAAAATATCCAGTTCCGGACCCGAGTACAAGGCAGCCAATACCGTGGCATCATACGCCTGAAACAAAGTAGATGACCGCATGAAGAGTCAATAAACGTGTACAACAGATCAGCCAACACTCGGCGAGTGTGTGTGTGCGACGCATGTTCCTGAATCAGCTCGTTTGCATTTAGTCACACCCACAAAACTCCATAAAAGGTCATGCTCATACAGGGCTTGAATACTTAATGACTACTAAACGGTAAGAAAGAGAAAGGCAGAAGTGCAAGTTATTGCGACTCATTTCTATGCCAATAAGAAATGTTTAGCAGTGTAACAGCACCTTAAAAAAACATCAGGCTCTAGAGACAGATTACAGAAACGGTAAATGAGGTGCGAGTTTATTGAGGAGGAGAAAAGGTGTACACTTTAGCCAGGTGATCGCGGGACACCGAGCGCGTCACACAAGAGAAACTGTTATCTTAATAGTGTTCGTTCTCCAGAAACAATAAGAAGCTTTTCACATCCTTTCCCTCATGAGCGTGGCATGTGCTAAATCTTCTCTCAACTGAGGTATTAGTTTATGGTTTATGGCTTCTGAGTGACTGAATGACTAGTTTTATTAGACTTCATTTATGGGTTTATTGGGTTTGTGCTCAGAGTCTTGCACCAAAAAAAAAAAAAAAAACTTATTAAATCTTATTAAACACCACTTCACCTATACCAACTGTTCTTTCTTTACCTCCCAGGTGGATTTTTCAGGTCCCAGGTAGCCGGAAAAAGCCTTTTGTCCCCAAGCACACTGCATTGGGTTACAGATTGGGGCAAAAGCGGAAACAGCCTATAAAAAAAAAAAGAAAAAACAAAAAAAGAAGCGTTAAATCCATGTGTTACCATTTTCTGCTCCATTAGGCCCATGAGAAGAACATTCACCCAACCTTTTCATCGCAAAACTGCACTTAAAAAAAAACAAAAAACGGCATCTTTATTCAAATGTGTTGGTAAATTGACATCACTAAAGCTCTTGTAGCTGAAGTGAATGAACGCACATCCCCACAGCCGCGCTCCAACATCTAGTGGAAAGCCTTCCCAGAAGAGTGGAGCTCATTATAACAGCAAAGGGAGGACCAACTCCTGATTAATGGTTTTGGAAAGGGAGGTCCAACAAGCACATCAGGCTGTGATGGCCAGGTGTCCACATACTTTTGGCCATATACTGAATATGCACAGAGGGGTCAGTGGAATTCATTTTAAAGGCTCCCAGCTGCAAAAAAAAAAAAAGTTTGAGGTCCCTTGTCATGTGGTATACTGTTGCAACACAGACACTGCTGATATGTTGAAACACCTGCCTTGTATTTCCCAGGATTCTTCAGTGCACAGATGAGAGCGCCGTGGCCACCCATAGAATGCCCCGAGATGGACGTCTTCTCCGGATCCACGGGGAAATTAGAGTTTATTAAACGTGGCAGCTGAGTGAGAGAGAAACATAGAGAGAGAGAGAAAGAAAGAGAGAGAGCCCAAATATTTACCGAAGACAGAGCAGTCATGTGCTAGCTAGGCTAGAGAATAATGGGGTTTGGGGGGTCGTACCCACCTCTTCGGTGACATAAGAGTACATGCGATAGTTGGTCTTCCATGGCTCCTGCGTGGCATCAACGTAGAAACCGGCTCCTGTTCCAAAATCCCAGCTTTCGTCTTCTCCTTCAATACCGCAGCCGCCTGCCAGGACAGCGGGCCACGATTATCAGACTTTACGTTGACGTTGTGTAGAAATATTTGCGGATTTACGAATGTTGCGGGAACGCCGATGTTTTCCGTACTCGCACTTATGCCAAAAATAAACACAGTATAAATGACTGGGTTTCACAAAACATTCTCGATGGTATTCCTAGTCCTTGACCTTGACATACATTATATATAGATAGATAGAGAGAGAGAAATTCTTGTGTAAATGCTGCTTTGGACAATTTCCAAATAAATCGGTTCATATCCAGCTTGATAAGTGAGGCCTAATGTGTGTGCGAGTGTGTGTTTTGTGCGTATGGGCGAATCTCCCTTTCACTCACGTGGGCTTGTATCCGGGGCGACAATGATGATGCCATGCTCGGAAGCAGCCCGTTGGCATCCTGCTTTGGTGATGAAATTCTGCTCAGTGCACGTTAGCCCTGTCCCACAGAAACACATACATGTATACTGTCTTACAGTCTAGACAACCCAGTTAATTAAACCAATTACAACTTACAATCCAGTTCGTTAAAGCTATTTCTAAATATAAATCTTACCAAAAAAACCCAAAAAAAACTAAAGAATAAGATACCGGAGAGCCAGTACAGCACGGGGCATTTTCCACTTTCAGCCTTAGGAGGAAGGTAGATGGCAAATTTCATCTTGCACTTTAGTTCAGAGCTAAAAAAGAAAGAAAGAAAAAAACAACGAACATAGTGAAGCTGCAGCACAAATGATTAGATTGCGTTTTCCAAATCAGTCTATGCTATGTCTCAGGATCTGGTCATCTGTCTACTTAGACAGTACTTTAAGTCTTTAAGAGTAACCCGATGGCTGTTCCATTCCTTATAATCGCACATAGCGACATGACAGCAATTTATAATAGCACGGTATTTTAGCCAGGGTCTTCCTGCCCTTGATACCATGGGAAAATCCCAGCAACTAAGCCAAGGCCAACTTGTGAACCTCCAAAACTCCCCACGAGCATCTGTTCAAACAGCTGTATGCAAATATAAAAAAAAAAAATCAGGGAATGCAAGTCATCGCCAGAACAAAGACTGGAGTCTTGTTGTGCCAGGCTTGCGGAAAGCTACCCCCAGAGTTTGACTCACGTTAAGCAATTAAAAGGCAATGCCACGAAATACTAACAAAGTGTATGAAGACTGGAAGACTGATCTTCAACCGTCAGGTCTGGGCGAATCTGTGCCCGTGACAGTCTCAGATTCCTGTTCTTGGCTGACAGGAGAGGAACCCAATGTGCTGTCGTAGCTCATCCACCTCAAGCTTCGATGTTTTGTGCATGCTGAGATGCTTTTCTGCTCACCACGGATGTAAAGAGTGATTATACGAGTTATTATATCCTTCCTGGAAGCTCAAACCAATCCAATTTTCCTCTGACCTCTCTCTCTCTCATCAACGACACGTTTCCCACCCACAGAACTGTCGCGTATACAATGGTTTTTTTTGTTTTTCGCACCATTCTGTGTAAACTCTACAGACTGTTTTGTGTGTGAAAATCCCAGATCATCAGCAGTGTCTGCAAAACCAACAATCATGCCAGGGTCAAGAAAGTAGGTTTCAAAAAAATTCTGTGCTAAATTCTTTACATATAGGAGAAAGATGAAGTCCATAGAAAGATTTTTTTTTTTTTTTTTTTTACCTGTCATGCTCAAACACTTTCTGGTATCCACCACAGCACTTGTTGGATGACACCTGCGTTAAGGCCATGGCTTTGCTTCAAAAATCAAAAACAAACACACATTTATAAGAAAATGAACACGTTTTGTTTATGAAGTTTTATTTTTCTTTTACTCCTTCAGCATGCAAGTTCATACAAACACTGTAAATCACTGAGACTGGTTTCAGCTGTGAAAATAGTCTGCCGCTGCTGCACCCTTATTGCACTATCTAGTGCACTACCAGCGAGGCGGAAGCACAGACCGGAAGT
>CM074978.1:1137344-1153953 GCA_037576825.1 Pangasius krempfi
CTCTAGCACTGCTCGACTGGTCCCACCATCTCTCAGGGTACAAGGAAGACATGCGTCGAGACTCTTCTCGGTTCTGTCACCGAGGTGGTGGAATGAACTTCCCTTAGATGTCCGAACAGCTGAGTCAGTGGCAGTCTTCAAACGACGTCTAAAGACTTACCTCTTCATAAAGTACTTAAGTTAGCACTTGCACGCATGTATGCACACACACACACACACACACACACACACACACACACACAGAAAAAAAGAAAAGGGAAAAAAAAAAAAAAAAAACCCAACAGAGTTTTGGACTGATGGTATTCCAAGTTTGTGACCTAGTGAGCCAATGTTAGAATATATTTTTGATAGACTTCAAAGCACTATTGTAAGTCTGGATAAGGGCGTCTGCCAAATGCCATAAATGTAAATGTAGGATGGGTTCCCTTTTGAGCCTGGTTCCTCTCAAGGTTTCTTCCTCATATCATCTCACAGTGATAAATTCAAATATTTGCAATATATTTTTTGTGAAGCCATTTATTTTTGTAAAGCTGCTTTGTGACAATGTCCATTGTTAAAAGCGCTATACAAATAAAAATGAATTGAATTTTCTTTAGGGGAGCTTATCGGAGTGGACTACCTACTCGCTCAGACTGGACAGCTGCTTCAGAGGGTGGACCCAGATGCTGAGGCAACAGACCAGCTGCTGGAGGAAGTTAATGTCGATGAGCAGGAGGATGAAGGATTTGAGGAGGACCTAAGTGATGATCCCACCTTGACCTCATTGCTAGAAGATCTCACAACAACTGCAGCCAGAAGCACCTGCTGCTTCCTCTGCCAGCCGGCCTCGATCTCCTCGATCTTTTTGTCACACTTGCTCCCCACCCTAGCCCCATGTACACTGTGTTTGTGGTCCCTGGACCCTCAGCCACCACCACTCCTCAGCCCAGCAGCACTTCACCTTCTGTAGTGCTCCAGCCACCCCAAGCTAGCAGTATTCCTCCAGCTTCGGCCGTCCAACCATAAATGCCACGTCGACCACATGCATATACAAGAAGAGTGGAGGCGAATACTTGCAAAAAAATGTGGTCGCCACAGGACAGCAGAGACTGGACATAGCCAGTATAAGGGCACTATTTACTGTCCGAATACTGAGACTCTAACAAAAGAGCAGTGGCTGGAACAAATGGAAGAAAAAATAGGTTTTATTTCTTTACACAGTTATATGTATATATTTTATATGTAAATATAATGTTTAAAATACTTACAGTTTTTTTTTTGTTGTTGTTTATAGTCTTATATAGTTATACTTTAATATTTTACTATTTTATAATAATTTATCACTTGTATTTATTGTTATGGTGCATATGTTGTATTATATTATGCTTAAGCTGGTGTGTTTGTTTATTTATTTATTTTAAAATACAGTTCTATTGTTTATATACCAGTGCCTGGTCTCTGATTTATATCCCACTTCTGCTTCAGTAATCACTCTGTGAGTCCAATGGGTGGTAAAACATTTTATAATCTCTTTATTTTTGCATATGCATCTCAGCACAAATCTTTAAATAAGTAATAGACTAATCATATGTAAAGTTAATCAGAATTTCTAATAAATCAAAGGACAAACTATACAATAGAATAAAAACATACAATATATGTAAATACAATAACATTAATACAATAAAAGACATTATTTTGTAAAATTTTGTTGGCAGCGTGACCTGAATTTTGCAAAAAAAAAAAAAAAAAGAGCATGTTTTCTGAGAAAAATTGCAAAACAGATGCCTACAAAAGACTTATTTCCCTTTATCTCTCCTTTCTTTTCTTTTCTCTCATTTTTCCTCTTTCCTTTCCTCTTTTTCCTTCTTCCCCTTCTTTTTCCCTTCTTCACCCTCTCAAACAGACACTTGTTCCCCAGCTTTGGCGCAGTCGGTTGCGTGTCAGACATTTAACCTGAGGGTTCAGAGTTCACATCCCTGTTCAGGTGTTGTGCTTGCTGTGTTTGACTTCTTGGGGGGGAAAAGCCAAATCTTGGATGAAATTGCAGACGGATTCCAAAGGCCATGAGGATTAGCCTTCTCTGTTCTGGAAGACAAACTTTGGAACATCTGCCGCTTTTCAAATGATACCCATACTGTGCCAATCTAGACTTCAGAGTGCCTGTTGTGAGGATGATTTATGCTGGTGAAGTTTACTGAGTGATGGGATGATCAAAAGTCTTCCTGTTTGGAAAAAATGCAAACACGCTACTTAAACAGACAACTCTATGGTTCAGACATTCTTAATCCAGGACACTGTTTGACGGGTCCACTGAAACTTGTATTCTGAAAATGTCTCGGTGCTGGTACAGAGGTTGTGGCAGCCGCATGAACACAGAATTCTTTCTGATTCTAAGTGAACCCAGGAAAATCTATCAGCTCTCTGGGGGTTCATCAGGTTAACCAGGTGGAGGTACGAATTTTCCTTGTTACATATACCTACCTCCTAACAATGGCATCCCTTTCCCTATCTCTCCTAGAGAAGAGCCCTTTGAAGATGATAATCTAAACTCAGCTCAATGATTCAAACTTAAATTCATGTATTAACTCTGTGGGAATAGATGGGGTTCCTGTCACCTGCCCTAAAACATTCTTGCTCACAACCACTAGTCCAGACGATCCACAAATTCTCTTTTATCACAGATTTGTTGCCACTCCTTCCACGCCGTTCAATCTGTTGGGTCGTGATGTTTTGGCTAAGTTGAACTGTTGTTTATCTTTTGAAGGAGGACGTCTCGTTCTCAGTACTCCACTTAATCTCCGTTTTTCTTCCATCGTGTGTGTCTGAGGCCTGCAGCAATCTTGTCATACCAACTGAGCTTTCTGAGGTTCCATCTAATTGAGGCAAAACAAAAAGTGTTTGTTGTGACAGCGGGCCGTCAGCCCGCACACAAAAGACACACAGCGCTCCTCACATGACTACTGCCATGGTGTTGAACGGACAGCACCGGTTCAGCACCACCATTGTTTTGGACAGCATTAGAGCACGTGGCTGCAAGGCAGGGTTGAGAAACATCCATACATAATTTAGTGTATATCAACAATGTGTACCTTTTGCGTCCCACATGCCCTCAAATCTTTGTAAAATGGAGAGAGTATTGAGACAATTAGCTACTTTGAAACTGGCCCATCACAAATAATTGCAATTGTATGAAATATCATAAGACAACATCAGAATGGATGGCGTAGCCCAGAAAGTCACAGAAGGTCTCTGGCTGCAACATTTTAGAATGTCACAGCCCACTTTTGATATTGCGCCCATCGCAGGCTGCCATCGACCACCAGTTCCGATCCGAAAGTGGATTTCCATCACCCTGTTCAAGCTGGCAACCTGCGCTGAGTAGTGGCAAACACAGAGTAGTAGGGGAAACTTTTGGAGTTAGCAAAATGACTGTCCGTCAATGTAAATTTTTTACTTGTGGAAAACACATTTACTTCCCATCCACAAACAGGATAGCGTGAGTCCAAGTAAAGAGAGCAACAGTTTATGGGACGGGACAGAATGGCTCCAGCTAAAGCAGGCAATGTGTGTGCATGTGTTTATTTGTTTCTCACCATTTGGACATAAGAAAACGTGTTGGTGTGTCTAAATGTGTTGAAACAGCCCTTCTTGGACATAGAAAGTTTTGGGAAAATGGTGTGTGAGACATTCTTTTACTCATTTAACATTGTGTGTGTGTCTGTATGTAAAATTTGCTATTCTGAGCTATAGAAAGGCTCTTAACGCTGCTAGGTCAGCATATCTCTCCACCCTAATAGAAGATAGCAAAAATAACATTGATGTGCTACAAGAAAGAATATAATATTTGCTACAGGAAATATGCAGGAAAACTAGTTCATGTTTTGTCACCTCTAGGTTGGATTATTATATTTACCTTGCTTTACGGATGTTCCAGTAGGTGTGTAAACAAGCTCCAGTTCGTCCAGAATGTTCTTACTAGAACTTGAAAATTTGATCACATCACCCATAGCTTATCTACACTGCATTGGCTCCCAGTAAAATTTCGCCCTGATTATAAAATACTACTAATTACCTATAAAGCACTGAATGGTCTAACACCACAACAGCCGAGTGAAATTTTGGTCTTTTATAATATGCCACATCTCCTTCAATCAAAAGATGCAGCCTCTTTTTGGTACCTAGAATAACTACGTAAACTGCAGGGGGGCAGAGCTTCTTCTTACAAAGCCCCAGAGTCATCGAACAGCGTTCTAATTAGTGTTTGGGACTCAGACACAGTCCCGATTTTTAAGTCTAGGCTGAAAATTTATTTGTTTAGTCAAGCCTTTTGTTAATAGGTTTTCTTATAAGTAAAGGCACAGCTCTGGAGGGTTCATGGGCATAGAGAGTTTTGGTTAACTCGGATGTGTGTACATCCAATGTACATCCACTTACAGGATAAGAGCATACCTAATACTCTGTGTTCTCTTCCTCTGTCGAGCTACACGTTGCTCCTGCTGCACATGCAACACCCCCCTCCCACCCCCACCCTTCGGATGTGAACATCAAAGGAAGCTATTGCACGATTTTATGCACTGCGCTGCTGCCACATGATGGCAGATTGGATAATTACATGAATGAACAAGTGTTCAGGTGTTTGTAATAAAGCAGCTGGTGAGCATACATACTGTATGATCACAAGATTAACATTATCCTAAATGGAAAGCAGTTAGATTCCCTGTGGCTTTACGAAGCCAAACTCTCCCAGTATTAAGTTTCACGCTGTCACCCTTCCGAAAACAAAGAATAAGGGAACTATTTTTAAAGGCAAAAATCAACACATTTTTAGTTATTTTTGCAGACTTTACAAATAGCATCTGAACAATAATAATAATAATAATAAAAAAAAACCAACAAAAACATTACAAATTCAAAAAATTGCTTGCGTAAATGGTTCTAAATAATTAAATACATAAAAATACAGCTTTGGTTAAGTAAATAACAGAGAAATGTGCTTCTCCCTGCTAAAATATTTGAAGTCGGTAAACGTGACCAATGTAACAAATAAGACTGACAAATAAGATGACTGAATCTTACAGGTACAGTGCCCAAGTACTGCATACGTATTCACCACCACCCATTCTAATAATAAAAAATATATATATTATTAAAAATCGTCTAAACTTTGATCATTCTGCAGAGCAGCATTAAATCCATTATTTAAAACATGGACCTAATATGACAACTGCGACTCTGCCTAGAGGCAGAAAACACCAAAGTTGAAAATTTGGCCTTGGCACAAAGCGTTATGTTTGTCAAAAACCCAAGACTGCTCGTTACCCTGAGAACACCATTCCCACAGTGAAGCATGGTGGTGGGAGCATCATGTTAAGCGTTACCCTTGGCTTCTTGGTTGCTTTTCTGACTATTTCCCTCTTTAGCTGGTCACTGCCTTTTGATGGATGGCCTCCTCTAGGTAGATTCACAGTTGCGCCGTGTTCTTTCCAAGTTTTAATAACGTGTTAATGTTCAAAGCTTGAGATATTTAATAAATAAATAAATAAATAAGTCAATAAATAAAAAGCTCTTTGGTCTTCCTGATCCTGTTTGATTAGGTATGTTGTCTAACAAATTCTGCGACCTTACAGAGACAGGTGTAGCTGTATTGAGATTATGTGCCACACAGATCGAATCCATTCACCTAATTATGTGCCTTCTGATGGCAACAGAGGTGGATGCTTCTGCCATCACAGCAGTTTATGTTTTATGTAAATAATTTTTTAGCAAAAATATTATTGCCTTTTTTTTTTTTTTTTAAGATTCATGACATGTAATCACAATTAGGTCAATTTCAGTTCCAGGTGGTAACACCACTACTATAAACGTGGAGCAAAAGGACTTTATTATTATGTGCAAAGTTAGGAAACCTCATTAGCTCATCAGCTATGACTGAGCAAAATCCTGAGCTGCTCTCCTCTTATACTCCTGTCCAGTCTTTGTGTTTCACACTCCAAAACCGAAGGGGCAAGCTGCTTGGACACCAGCGTGAGAGAGTCATTCAGGTCCTGCCTCAGTGTCTGCAGTGATTCACTATTCCTCAAGGATTGGTCAATAAATTCTGCCCGTTCCTGATGATCTGAAGCCAGCAGCAGTCGTAACTGGTGGACCTGTGGATTTGCAGACAAGGCAAGCTGAAAAAACACTGTATGTTAAATGTATAACTCTCCATTAATCAAGACCCGAAGATCCAGACTGGTTGAAAAGTCCACTGTTCTTAACTCTTCGGAGTCACCGCTTCGACAAAAACAATAGGGATGGTAACCTATAACACGTTTGAGCACAAAGCCCCTAAATTCATTATTTTCAGATTGTAAATAAGGTATTCTGGGAAAAAGCTCCTCGAACCTGTGCAGTCAGTTCACTTGCCCGTGCTCTCAGACACCTCAGCTCATCAGCTCCAGAGGGATTGATGCAATCCTTAAAGGGATACAGAAAAACTCAGTTTTCACACTTTTTAGTACAGTTCACGTTGTCTTGTATATAATTACACATGTATAACAGACATATTAAATACATTATGTATAATTTGCCATTTATCAGTGATATAATGAAAAAATTTTTAGATTATAGTAAGTACACCTAAGCTACTTGTGTGAAGAGAAAGAAGAACATTTGCTGCCTTTATAGCAACAGAAGTTGGTGACAGTCCTGCTCACATGATTTATCTTGCAACTCATCCCTGCTATAAGTTGTTTTATCCATACCTGTACTTCAGCATCTGACTGTGACAGGTGACATCTCAATTTCTCCCTCTCCAGCTCAACCTGTTGGATAAGAAAAATAATCACGGCTGAGTTAATCTAGTTTTTTTTCTACACCACTGTTTGATGGAATAGTGAAATTTGTTTATGCTGTCTGTATCTTTCTTCTGAAGAAGCAGGTCTTGAGACTAGGGTGGTCATGACGAAACTTTTCAAATTATTTTTCAGGTGAATTTGCCTTTGATGCTGACTACAGAAGCAATTCATCTATAATTACTTACAATTCTTTTTGTGTATATACACAGTTCCCCTCCGCAAGTACTGGAAGGGCAAGGCCAGTTCTTTTGTTTTTGCTGTGCACTGAAAACAACTTAGACCATGGCACCTTTTGTTGGAACCCATCCATTTTTCAAGCGATCAAAAATAATGGAAAAGGTGACTGACAGATGTTTCTTGTTGTCCAGGTTTCACCTCCTGAAGAGGAGACTGAAGGGAGAAACCACCCAAAACAAACAACAACTGATAAAAGCTGCAGGACAAGCCTGGAAAAGCATCACAAAAGAATAATGCGACAGTTTGGTGATGCCAGTGGGTTGCTGGCTTGAATATTGCATTGTTATAACAAGTGAGCGACACGCAACCAAATATTAAGTGTTATTTACTTTAATCTGTTTCTCTACTTTCGCACACCTAAAAATTGGGTGATCTGCCACCAAAGGTGCCATGTTTTAAGTTGTTTAACACGTCTAGATATGTAAATATGTAAATATCAGGAAATAAAAGCTGAAATTCTGATCTATTGGCTCATATTTCTTTTGATCTCAAACCCAAATGTCTTCAGTAAAAACAAAAGGATTGGCCTTGCCATTCCAGTACTCTCAGAGGGAACTGGACATTGTATAACAGCAATTTCCTTTCTTCACTGAGAAACCATGGTATGGATATTTGAGATATGCCATTCCTGCTATCCTGGTATCCATACTATCCTTGATTTTGCTGGAATTATTTTCCATAATCCACATATGCCTACCCAATTTTTAAATCATCAGACCACTTTGGAGTAAATACTATTAGCTGGAGCAGGAGGTAGGCACAACCATAGTGTCAGACTTGAGATTTTTCAGAATATAAATATGAAGAGTTGTAGGCAAATCCATATAACTGTTGTTATTTAAGCTTATGGATGGATTGGTCTAGGTGAACGGTGATCCAGCCACCTACTAGATGTATGTCCCGGGAGTCAGTCGGTCAGCGATAATGTATCATTTAGTCTGGCCTACTGTCAGTCCAGCAATAAGTCCAAAAAAAAAAACGAACAATGCACACAAGAGCATAATAACTCAGTGAATATCAACACAATTAACACTGTGTGACAGTAGTGTACAGAGGTTATCATACATAAAAGTACATGACATTACAATTACAATGACAATAAATAGAATTTAAATTCATAAAAATTTGTTTCAGTTTTCAAAAGATGTATAGAGGTTTTGTTAGTGGACCTGACTCTACCTGTTTTAAAGTGTCACGTAGGTTCATTTTCTCCAATCTCAGCTTCTCAATACGATGTTCTAGCCGTTCATTTCTCTGTTGTAATTTCATTAGCTTCAGTTCCAGCTCAGCCACAGCTCTTTGCAGGGCACACACACGCCCTTGTGATTCTTCTTCACAGCTGCTCACCACCTTACAAAATAATAAACACAGTAAATAACACACAGCGAATATATAGAGTTACACATTGGGGGCAGAACATTTGCTGACTGAGGATGCAGCCTGTGGGCAGTGGAGACTCAATGGTTAGGGCTCTGGGTTACTGCTCAGAAGGTCGGGGGTTCAAGCCCCAACACTGCAAAGCTGTCACTGTTCTGCCCTTGAACAAGGTCCTTAACCTTCTCTGCTCCAGGGCTAATCCTGTGCTCAACTTCCTAACAAGCTGGGATATGCATGTATAATGTAAATGTGACAAATAAATTCTTCTTCCGTGTGAAAAATAGCCAGTAAAGGAGGAAAATGTATCATATATAGTGAGGCTCTACTAGGCAGAGTCACAGTCGAATCAATGTCTTGACCTGCACTTTGCCAAACCCTTCCTAGATCTGGGTTACCACATCTTGGTGCAGATGCCACTTGTATGGCCAGTATGGCCACCTGAGGAGATTCCATGCAATGCATAGAGATGCTCAATATTATGCTACCCTACACTGGTAAGAAGAACTTGAAGGCCAGATGGACTGCTTTCAATTCCAGCTGGTTAATAACCTTCTGATCTTACACCAGGGATCCAGATACCCTCTGTGTATCTGTAGCACCACGGCCAGTAAGTTAAGGGTCCTTCTCCAATTGGGTACTGCTCCCAAGTGGACCCCATCAACAGCAAGCAAATAACAAAAGATGCGTCTCTGTTTATATTGCCTGTGGTTCAAGGAAGCCTAAGGGAATTACCACTGTGGCTGCCCTCAACAATACTAACATTCTCAAGAGGAGCCAAGACTGGATGTAGCAACCTGGGTCACATTGTTTGGCAGCATAATAATGTCTGCCACACATTGGGGTGACAGGGTGGCTACAACTACAACTACAATCTTGTGGCCTGATTTGGTGTTAAGAAACTCTGAGTTCACTGTTAAGACCACAGCATTGTGTGTAAGGAGAGAGGATGTGCCAGTTATCCACCTGATGACTGGACCATCAGGGGAGACAAGGCCGCTTGCCTACATCTCAAAAACATCATTGATGCCATGAGGTCAAAGGGTAGAGGACATGAAAATAGGCATCACTAAGGTCCACTGTGACCCAGTCCTGTGGTTTCACAGCATGGATTCAATCTAATAGCCACTGTTTAATATTTCAACCAGTTAAATCCCCTCAAATCTAGGCTTCAACAAAGATCACCATCCTTCTTCTGACCAAGGAAGCATCCATTTGTTTTAAACTGTGGGGTTTATAGCTTCTATCAAACCACTGACTAAGATTGAACAAACGTTGGGTTAGAGCCCTGAGCCCAGAGAAGGCTGGGGACAGACAGTGGAACCAGAGTGTGTATCCCTGCAACACTGCCATCAGGACCCAATGATCTAATGCAGTTCGGCTGGAAAGTGTCCTATCATCAGCCCCTGCCCTTCACTTGTAGATTGGAGTGATTATTTCAATGCTAGCAATAAAATGGTGCATGCTACTTTCACTGCAATGCCATGCTGTTATGTGAGCTGTGTTGTGAATGCTATAGAACTAAAATATCAATGATACTTGCAAGTTATTTCTAGGAAACACTTAAGTATTACAGACAAATTACATTTGCAGGTCATTTGCAGGCAACATTTAATGTTAGCCATACATTTTCTAAATAAAATTTTATACTTTACATGCAACATTTCTTGGCAGTTAACCAGTTAACAGAAATGAAGACGACCACTTATTATGCACTGTATATGTTAGTAAATTTGTGCCATAGTGTCCAGGTAATAGGTGCTGATGCTTGGCTCCACTGCTAGGACCTGATATATGGCCAAATCATCTGACCATCATATGCATATGTGAGAATTCCCCCGAACAGGTGCCACAAAATTGAAAGCACATAATTGTCTAGAATGTCGGCTGTAGCTCTCCCTCCAAACATGTTCCAGCAAGACAATGCCCCTGTGCACAAGGTCCATGAAAACATGGTTTGCCAAGGTTGGAGTGGAAGATCTCCAGAACTTCAATCCCAGTGGGATGAACCTCAACACCTTTGGGATGAATTGGAACACTGACATGCCCCAGGCCTTCTCGCCTGACCTCACTAATGCTCTTGTGGCAGAATAATGGGCAAATCTCCACAGCCACGCTCCAAAATCTATTGGAAACGCTTATCATAAGAGTAGCGGTTATTATAAGTGCAAAGAGGGGACTGAATCTGGAATGGGATGTTCAACAGGCACGTGTGTGTGTGATTGGTCTTACTGTTGGTCATGTAGTGCATATTCTCATTGCAAGTTCTCACCTGCACCTTTTTTTCCAGCTGATGTGCTTTTTCTTGATAATGAATTAGCATGGCCTCATTTCTTTCCAGCGCTGTTCTTAAGCGATCTCTGTCTTTCCTGAGCTCGTCTGCTTCCTTCTTCAAATCATACACCTCTGCTTGTAATTCTACGTTCTCTGTCATTCGAGTCGGACTTTGTGATTCCTTCATTTGAAAGTCCTTTTTTGTCTGTGCATTTGCTATTGTGAAGTTCTTTCGAAACTGGCCCTGTATCTTCTCCACAAGTACAGTTTCCCCCAGATTTGTCATTACATTTTGTTTTTCTCCTTCCATCTGCCTTTTCAAAATGTCTGTCTCCATCTGTGCGTCCCCGAGCTGTTCCCTTAACAGATGCCTTGCATTTTCCTCTTTAAATTCCGGACTTATTTTCAACTCTGTTTCTTTTTTAACACCTTGTTTTCCGACGCGTTTTATCTTCTCATTTGCCTCCGCTTCCTTCTCCATGGTGTCAGGTTCCCTCTTCTCTCCCAGTTTGTCGTTGACAAGTTCAAAGCTTGTTTTTTTCTTTTCCATTTTACTTTCCAAGGTGTTCTTCACTCTGTGGATCTCACTCTCCTCTGCTTTCAGTTTCTCACTAATGAGTTCAAGACTATTATCCTTCGGCTTACTTTGTCTTTCATTTTCCTCATCTTCCTCCGGTGTCATTTTCAGGGTCTCCTGCACCTTGGGCTCCATTTTCTTTATGTCTTTAACTTCACAGTTCATCTTAATGTCATTCTCCTCCCTGATCCACAGCTGTGCCCGAAGTTCTTGATTCTCCTTCTGGAGTATCTGAACTCTGAGTTTTAGATATTCCGTTTCTTCTCGTGCTGCTCTGACCATCTCCTTTCTTCCCGTTATCATCTCATTCTTTTTCTCCTCTAAGATCTTCCTGAGTTTTTCTCCTTCACAATGGCTTTCCTCTAGCAGCTCCTTCAGAGTGACCATCTCTTCCAATCCAGCTTTTAGTCCATCTTTTATCTTTCTATTCTCTTTATCCCGTTCCTTCACCATTGTTTCTGCCTTCTCTTTGCTCACAGAAAGCACGGTTACTTCCTCTCTTAGCTTTGTCACCTCGGTCGACATTGCATCTTTATTTTTCTTCGCGTCTTTTAGCTCCTCTTCTTTTTGCTTTAGAATGAAATCTGTTTTCTCCTTCAGCGCATCGATGACTCCAGCTCTCCTCCTCAAGTCTTCTCCCAGATCTCGAATTTGTTGCTCTAGCTCCAACCTCAACGTTTCTTCCCCCTCTTTTCTTCCTTTCAGTTCCATCTTCAGCCTCTCCATCTCTCCCTTCGTTTCCTCTAGAGAGCTCTTCAGTTGTTCCTTTTCCTCTTCCCCACTCTCCTCTCTCCATTTTAACCTCTTAACATTTTCTTCATTTTCTTGCAGAAGCCTTGACTTGGTCTCCAATTCTCTCAGCTGCTCTCCAAGTTTCTTTCTCGCCACGTCTGCCTCTTGTGTCAAACTCTTGTTCTTTACTTCCAGTTCTTTCACTTTTCCTTCCACTTGATCTATTTTATCTCTTGCCAGCTGGAGTTTCTGATCATATTCCTTTCGTGTATCTCTTTCTTTTACCTGAACCCATTCGCTTTCCTTCAGTTTTTCTTTTAACGTCATCAGCTCCTCATTTTCCTGCCGTTCTTTTTGGTCTAAAGTCTCTCTCATTCTGTATACCTCTATCTCTCTTTCTTTCAAAAGAACGGCCTGGATTTGGAGTTGATCCTTTTGCTCTAGGACTTTCCTTTCAACTTCTCTGTTCTCTCTATCCAGCTCACCAATCGTCCCTCTAAGCACATTAATCTCCTCCTTCATCTTCTCTTCTCCTTCCTCCAGCTGATTCCTCTTTTCTTCCAAACTCATCTTTTCTTTTTTCAATTCCTCTAGCTGCCTTTTCCATTTCTCCTGCTCGTTTTTTTCCTTCATCATCCCGACTATTGTACTTTTATATTCTTCTACCTCTCTATCTCTCCGCTCCAGCTGTGTCTCTTGTTCTCTGTGCTCCTCCTTCATCCTCTCATGGTCCCTCACCAGATCGTGTTCATTTTGCTTCAGTTTTCTGATCTCTTCGTCTCTTTCTCTCAGTAATTCATCCCTCGCTCGTTCAACAGAAATGTGGTTTTCCACTCTCTCTGTTAGCACGTCTTTTTCTCTCGCCACATCCCCAGCCTTTTTCTTCCACCACTCAATCTCATCTTGTGTTTCTCTGTCTGTCTGTTCCAGATCTATCACTTTGTTCTTAAGCTTTTCTAGGTAAGCATCTCTCTCCTGCAGAAGACGAGACATGTGCTGCTTCTCCACCTTCAATTCTTCCACATTGTCTTTGAGTCTTTCTAATTCGCTTTCTTTCTTTTTGAGCTCTCCTTTCAGCTTCAGTTCTTTTTCTCTCTCCTCTGCCTCCCTTTCTTTCTGCTTTATTTCCTCTTTGTGCATTTTCGCAGCTATCCCAATCTCTTTTTCTTTAAGCTCTCTTTTCAGTTTTTCTATTACGCTGTCCTGCAATCTCATGTTCTCGATTAATTCTTCTATGCTTTCACCGTTCTTTTCTATCTCGCTGTCCCTCAGCTTTAAAATGTCAGCCATCTTGGCATTCTCCTTTTCAATTATTTTCAGATCTTCGCCGTCCTGCGTCACTCTTTCCAAAAGTCCCTCCTTCTCTCTCTCAATGTCCGTCACTCTCTCCCTCCATTGTTCCATCTCAGCTTTCACTTCTTGCATCTGCGACTCCAGACTCCTGATTTCTGACAACAGCCTCTCCACATCTCGGTCTTTTTCACCAATCAGGGCGGCGAGCTTTTCGTTTTCTTTCGCCAATCCGTCCATCCTGTTTTTCAGAGCCCCTATCTCTCCATCTTTCAGTCCCAGCTCAGAGTTCAGAGCCTCTCTTTCTCTCTGCCACTTTTCCCCGTCTTCCTCGTGTATTCTTTGGCTGTTCAATGATGTCTGGGCTTCAGCATTCAACCTCCTGATCTCCAACTGGCAGCTTTCAATCTCTTTTTCACTCCGCATCTGTTCTTCACGTGCTCCTCTTCTCTCTTCCTCCCTCAGGAACGAGTTTCTCTCCAGCTCAGACTGAAGACACTTTATCTCTCCTAAAACAATAATAATAATAATCGTAATAATAATAATAAAATTATTCACACTCCCACTTGTCATCGGGAGCAACCCAAAGCATGCGGAGATACTGTTTATCCTGTTCGTTAATGAGACGATTGGCGATTTTAAACGTTAGAATTTCATTTAAATAAAAAGTGGGGTAAACAGTAAACAGTAAACTCTCACCATGTAGCACATCTTTGGCTTGCTGGAGGGTGTGAACCTGCATTTGCAGTTGCGTTTGCTGAACCTCCAGGACAGAAACATGTTCCTTTGCCACACATAGCTGCTGCTGGAGGTTGCCACTCAAATTCCTAAAAAAAAATTTTTTAAAAAATCATCACACAATGTTACGCAGACGGTACAGTAGTGCTCATTTAATGGTTTATTTACAGAGCGATTCTGCCTGTCTAGCTGCCTGTTTGCTTGTCTGTCCATCTTCCGTGTCTTTCACAATAACTAGTGAAAGTTTGTAGGTTTTCACCTGAGATCCTCTCGCTCCTGTTTTACTTCCTCCTTCTCGCGCGCTATACGGTGCACTTGTTCCTCCAGTCTCTGTTTTTCTCTCTGCAGCTCCTCTCTCTCTCTCTGCGCTCTCTTCGCTCTCTCTTTATCCAGCTTCGCCTTCACAGTACGCAACTCCTCACACACGCTCCGGTGCTGCTCGAACAACTGGCGCACACACACACACACACACACACACATAGACACCGGGTTATGTAAGGGGAGTGTCGATTCAAAGAAAAGTGCAAAGGCATTCGTTTTGTTTTTTGTTTTTTTGTTGTTTTTTTTAAACAGTGCTCCTAAAAAGACAAGAGTGCGCTGCTAGAGGCTAACATAATAAAGACACATGACCCGAGCTATATGACAAGCCAGGCCCTACAAGTTTTAACTACCTTACGTACAAATATGCTTACGCTACTGTATAATTATCTAATAGGTTTTCACAAACACACACGTACTCCTCTTTTCCCATCTCACCTGCTCATTTTCCCTTTTCTCATCGGCGAGAGCATAAGCTTCTCTCTCGCTTTCCTCTCTCAGTAGCTGCAGTTCTCCCTCCATTTCTCTTTCCCTCCCTCTGAGCCGGTGATGGGAGTCGAGATCTGCTCTTCGACAATCCCCAAAATATAGTTTACATATATGTATGTGTACATATATATATATATATATATATATATATATATATATATATATACATATATATATATACACACATAACAACACAATCCCATGTGCAATATATGGCACAACTTGCAATTTGGCCTATGTGCAATATTTGGCTTAAAGTGCAACAATCACCTTGTATGTGCAATAATTGTTGGTTTGTATACAAACAGATGGTTTGTATCTACATTTTAATTGTCTATTTATAATCAAATGGAGATTTTTTTTTTTTTTTTGTGGCGTAAGCTTGGGATGTCGCCACAGAAAACGTTGAATATTTTAATACCAAACCTGGAAATCATTTCTAAAATGGTGCGCAACGAGAACAAACGTCCTTTGTTTCATTTCACGCCTGTCACAATGTCTGACCTTAGCTCTGCGTTTTCCTCTGAAACAGCATTCAGCTCCTTCTGCAGTGATGCTACATCCGACCTGAAACGCTGAAGCTGCAGCTGAGATTCGGTCACGTCCTCCTCCAGCTGCGGGGCACAAACCAAAAAAAAACCCCACATATTGACTTATCACTGTCGCTAAGTAATGCGATGCCTACAACTACCTCTAAATATGAGGAAGTTATATGGAAGCAATGAGGAAACAAATAAATATATCGTGAACTGTGTACGTAAGCAGAAGGCATTGACTGACTGAGAGCCTGAAGTCTGAATCGAAGGAATAAGCACCTGAAGATTTCGGGCACCGAGCTCTCTTTTATCTCGTGTCAGCGACTCGTTCAAGGTAGCCATTTTCTCCAAAGAATCACAAGTATCAGCAGCTTCCCTCTGCAGCAGCGCGTGTGTGGAGGAGAGCGAGAGCAGAGACTCGCGCGTCTAAGAAACAGAGAAAGACAGAGACAAAGGCATAAGAATAAATTACCATGAAGCAGCAGAAAAAAAAAAAAGCTTTCTCAACAAAGCATTCTTCATTAAACACTCATGGGCAACGTCTTCGTAGGGCTGTGGTTGATTCCCGCACACTCTCTGAAAAAAAAAAAGCGTGTTAGCGTGCGATGTCGAAACTTTACCTTGGCTAAAGCGTCCCTGGTGTCCGCTAACTCTTTCTCCGCACTCGCCTTTTCCAGTCTCTCTTGCTCCAGCGCCACCTGCAGGGTGTGTAGCTCTATACGAGTACGACTCTGTTGCTCGCACAAATGGGCGTTTTCCACAAGCTCTGCCTCCATTCTGAAACACAGAGAGCATCAGTGGGAACCTGAAACGTCTTTTCTATCTTTCATTCTATCCTTCTTTATACGCAGACACATGTCTATGTATCCATATGTCTATCCATCTATGTATCTATCTGTTTAACTATCGACATGATCTGCTATCCAGCCACCTGTCTGTCCATCTATCTGTCCATATGCCAATCCATCTATTCATCCCTCCATCAATGTAGTAATAATTAAGCCTGTTGTCCAGATGTGCCCTGTTAGACTGATTGTTTAAACACTTAATAGCTCTGAATGTCTACTCTTTGTTTGAGCCCTGGGTTTCACCTGTGAAGACTGCATTTTGTTGTTAAAAAGGACAAACCAACATGTAGACCAGAGAGCCGTCTATGGGAGAAAAGCAAGCCATTCTGAAGCTGAGAAAAGAGGGATAACTGATCGAAGCATTGGGCATAGCCAATA
>CM074978.1:1160717-1170953 GCA_037576825.1 Pangasius krempfi
CCAGGGCTCAAACAAAGAGTAGACATTCAGAGCTATTAAGTGTTTAAACAATCAGTCTAACAGGGCACATCTGGACACCAAGAAACACCTGTCAGTCACATGTTCCCACATTTTTGATCACTTGAAAAATGGGTGGGATCGAACAAAGTTTTTTAACACATCTAGATGTAAATATCAGGAAATGAACGCTGAGATTCTGAGCTATTGTCTGTCCAGTGTATAGCAAAAACAAAAGAACTGGCCTTGCCGTTCCAATACTTTAGTTTGACTGCGTTAATCAAACACAGCTAGTCAGTTTTTTGGTGAAGACAAAACTGAACCCCTCCACGGATGAGAACAAATAAGTGTGGAATAAAATACCTGGCGGTGTCATGCGAAATCTATATTGATTATTTTCCTATAACGGCACGTCCCAAAGCGTTTTATGGCACCATTGGTTATTTAACGTTTATGAAAAAAAACGTTAGCTTTTTTCGTAACAGTCAGAAGGTTTTCCACCTAGGACCAAGTCTTGAGTCTTCACAACCATCCTACAACATTAAACGTAACTATAAATGGGTAAAAAGTACGACATTTCATACCATCCTGGCATTGATTATTTTCCTATAATAGCACTCCCCTTAAGTGTTTTATGCCATACAGACAACTTCCCTGTACTGAGTATCAGTGGCTGTTTATTGTACTGTTTAGGGTTTAGGAGCACATTAAATCAAAGGTGAATCAAATCGGATGAAAAGACAGTTTTGGACAGTTTATTATTTGTTGTTGTTGTTGTTGTTGTTGTTGTTGCTCCACTGGACCAATCAGAAAGAGGGAAACCCTATGGTCCTGAAGATGCTCTCCAAAGCAAACCCAATCACAGCCGTTTACACTGACACGCTTTCTCTCTTTATCGCTTTCACTCACCTTTCAAATCACTCCACAAGAAACTAGAAGATTAAACACCATCAACTCGGCGTTTGTTGACGTCTCTTTCTGGAAGAGTTCTCCTTTCCTTTAGTCGCGTAAACTCTTCTTCTGGGGCTACGAGTTTGAAAAGGCTGATGGCGTTTTTTTTTTTTTTTAGGCGTGAAAGTGCCACAGCGCCCCCTTCTGGACGGAGGAGGCCGCGCCGCACACACCACCACCCAGTACTACAGACTGCACTTCATCAGAGACTAGTAGTAGGGGATAGGTTCAGCTTTATTGTTATCATTGTCAGAGTATGAGTACAGAGACAGTGAAATGCAGTGAGCATCCCGCTAAATATCTTAGTGGTTAAGGCTCTGGGTTACTGCTCAGAAGGTCAGGGGTTCAAATCACAGCATTGTCCAGCTGCCATCATCGGGCCCTTGAGCAAGGTGCTTAAACCCTGGGTGCTGTATCATGTCTGATCCTAACAATCTGGGATATGCAAACCCCCAAAGATCACTAATTGCATAATAATAATTATTATGATTGTGTTTATGATTACTTCAAAATTCAGAACTTACAGAAGCAGACTTGGGAAAAGTAAAACTATTTTGGTGAAATCACAGTGTTAACTGTAATTAGCCAATTAGTGTGTGTGTGTGTGTGTGTGTGTGTGTGTGTGTGTGTGTGTGTGTGTGTGTGTGTGTTGTGAATGTGATGCAATGCTGCAAAATGTCACATGGGATGAAACTGGTGTGTCATGGACTTTAGTTACAGAACAAACTAATCTAGTGTAAGCTGATTATCAGTGTGTGTCACGCTTTGGATATATGAGTGAAATGGAACGTGTGTGTGTGTGTGTGTGTGTGTGTGTGTGTGTGGACTCAAGCGTCAAGAGACTTGGTGGGAGTTTGAAGATTTATGAACAAAGTCTATTGGATTATTTGTTTTTGTTTTTTGTTCTTGTCACATTTTATCAAAGATCATTTCCAACCATTTCCCAAGAAAGAAGCTGCCGAATTGGCACCGTGATGAAAAGAAGATTTTCTTTCTTTTCCTTTTTCTTTCTTTCGGGATGCTGCTCCTCTGCTCCTGCTTTCTGTTCCTCACGTATCTGTCGCTCTACCTGTCATTTAACTTCCTCAGGAGTCTGTTCTCATTAGACGGCGAGAAGCAGGAAGTGACGGCAAGAATCCGGAGAAAGAGATGGAGGAGAGGACGGATGAAACTGTCTGCCAGGATGACGTTCCAGCGAAAGAGGACACACTAATACGCACGGATTGAAAACAGACGCTCACACACACACACACACACACAAATCAGACACAATAAAAACACACACTATATAACATATAAATACATATATAACATATATAAATGTATGCGTTGTGAAATTTTTTTGTATAAAGTTTTGTATAATGTTGTATAAAAGTGTTATTGCACTTACATGCCGATATTCAGTATAATCAGTATAATAATTCAGTATATTGTGCAATTTTGCTTAATTCTAAAGCATGCATTTTATTACTAATACAGAAATGTTAATAAAATATAAATATTGTAATTTTCATTTTATTTGAAAAGGTCATAAATAATAAAGATAAGCATGACTTGATGGATTGAGGTCCAATGGAATTGATTTACACACTTAACCACATTAAATAACTGACAGCTTGTTAAATAGCCTTTAAAAAAAAAAAAATTATAATAAATAGTTAAATAATTGCAGTAACCTGGTAGCTGGGTAATATGTGTGCAGGATTTTCACACTGGAGTATACGTCACATCCTTCTAAATTTTGACTGACTGGAGAAAAACTATTTGTACATCAATTAGGAAAGCAGCATTTCTGTATTAGGCATTATTATTTTTATATTAAAGCACTCATATGATAGTGACAGTTAGCATTTCACCTTTGTATTGTTAAAGCAATGTGCAGCAATGTGGTAGAATTTATTACATAAGATACACAATCAAATATTGATACGATTTTGGAATAATGTTCGTATGATTAAGAGTTTTGCAATAGTGTATGAGCTATAGTATGTAGCTAACTGCGTTTAGGTTTAAGTATCATGTTCACTACACAAAGTCAATTTCTTTTTAATTTAAAAAGTAACTTAACATCCTTACTTGTGGCATGTGCAACTGTTTGGACAGTCACCGAACTTAATCAACTCATTTGGCCTTAGTTAACTCATTAGGACCCATTACTCAGGTCAAGAATTGTAATTAGGAATAAAAACTCCAGAGCATAATCAATTCTCTGATTCTTCAAATCTTGTGCTCACATTCAACAACCACTGGCTTCTTTAAGCAGGTGAATGAGAGTCAGAAAACGAAGCTAACTGATGCCTTCAAAGCAGAGAAAGGCTATAAACAGTTACCAAAGTGCTTCCAGCTTGCAACTTCCAGTCTGTGAAACATCACTAGGAAACGGCAGTTAAGTTGAAATGTGAAAGTCAAGGCAAGATCTGGAAGACCAAGAAAACTCCCAGACAGACCTGTCCGTATGCTGGCGAGAAAGGCAACGCAAAATCCCCAATCGACAGCGAGGACTGCCAGACACAGGAGTGGTGGTGCGCTGTTCTACTGTGCAGCAATGCTTATACAAACATGATATGCATGGAAGAGTCATCAGAAGGAAAGCTGACCTGCAACATCAGCACAAAATTCAATGTCCAGTGTATGCAAAACAATGTTTGGAGAAAATAAGAGCAGTAATTTGCCAGCTGTTAAGCATGGGGTGGATCTATTATTCATTGGGGTTATGTGGCAGCAAGTGGCACGGAAAACATTGCACAGGTAGATGGAAAAATAGATTCCAGTAAACACCAGCAATTTCTGGAAGCAAATGTGACATAGTCAGTCAAGAAGCTAAAGCTAAAAAAGAGATTGGCAACAATGATCCAAAAATATACCTCAAAATCCACCATGAACTACTTCAAGACACATAAGCTGAAGCTTTTGGAATAACCCCCCGTCCCCCTGTCCCCCGTCCCCTGTCCCCTGACTTGAACAAAAGGGGTTTGCAAGCTGTGACATCCTCCAAAGGTGTTGTTACTAAGTACTGACTTAGCAGGATGTCCAGTAGCTATGTAGTAACTAAAGTAACTATGCATTGATAGGTAGAAATATTTATTTATTAAAAATATTTTGCTGCAGAAGTTGTGTGTTTTTTTGTTTTTTTTTTAACAAATGTGATAATGAGTCATGAATTGGTTGGATGTGTTGTATTCTCTATAACAGCAGAATGCAAACATTTTTACATACTTTGCATTGCATTCTAAGTTGCAATATCTGCTACAGTGCAAAATAAAAAGTATCTTATAGCCTGGAAAATACAATAATAGTGACTGAGCTGCTACTTTAATAAAGTGACTTCAAGTTTTATCCCAGAGCTTCTGTTCAGACGAGGCCACCTGTTGGATTGTAGGAAAAAAAAATACATTAATTATGATTTGTAATGAATTGTAATGCTAAGTATTTGACGTGAAGATGTTTACGCACCACAGTTGTACAGCAGATTTATTTTGTGAATATCTAGTTGGCTCGGTCCATCACGCTGGCCAATAGCAATGTTCGGATCTGGTTTAGGGATGATAGTTGGTAATCCATCTTCTGAGAAAGCATATCTATATTGAAGTTAAAAAATATGAAAATAAAACATTAGATGAATTGTGAATTAAATATTTACAATTATTAGTTATTATTGCTATAATTATGACAATGGGCCCCATTTCATCATTCTTTTAGAACAATTTGTGTTAAAAATGTTTTGTAGATTTCAATATATGGTTGCTTTTTTCCCAAAAAGTAAACCAACATTCAGAAATCAGGTGGGAAAAATAAGTACAGACGTGTGAATATGTCTATAAAAGCAGTACTTTTGGCAGTTTGGTTTTCTGGAGCAATCAGGTGTGTGTCTACATCATACCAATAAAGAAAGGACAACTGTTGCTGGTCATCAATCTGGGGAGGGTTATAAGGCCATCTCCAATCAAACTGAAATTCACCATTGTACAGTGAAAAGGATTGTTTGCAAATGGAGAACCTTCAAGACAGTTGCTAATCTTCTCAGGAGTGGGCGTCCCAGCAAATTCAATACAAGCTCAGGGATAATGGTAATGCTCAGGGATATAAATAAAAACCCAAGCGCTACATCATGTGAACTACAGGCCACTGTAAGAATTGTTTATGTTCATGACAGCACAATCATTCTCTCCAAAAAAGAACATGCATGACGTAGGTTTGCAAAATTGCATCTGAGCAAACCAAAAAAGTTCTGGAACAATATCCTTCGGATTGATGAGACCAATGTGGAGATGTTTGATCGTCATGCACAGTGCCATGTTTAGCAAAACCCAAACACAGCGTATCACCACAAACACCCCATACCAACTGTCAAGCATGGAGGTGGAGAGGTGATAATTTGGGCTTGTTCTGCAGACACAGGACCTGGGAAATGTGCAGTCATTGAGACAATAATGAACTCCACTTTATACCAGAATATTCTTGAGAAAAAAACCTGAGACCGTCGGTCCAGCACCTAAAGCTGGACCAAAATTGGGTCATGAAACAGGACAATTATCCCAAGCACACCAGCAAATCAACATCCTAATGGCTAAAGAAGAAAAAATCAAGGTGTTGGAACGGGCAAGTAAAAGTCCAGACCTCAACCCCATTGAGATGCTGTGGCAGGATCTTATAAGAGCTGTGTGTAAACGATTGCCCTCAAACATCAATGAACTGAAACGACGTTGTAAAGAAGAATGGGCCAAAATATCTCCAAAACGATGTGAGAGACTGATAAACTCCCACAGAAAACATTTACTTCAAGTTATTGTTGCTAAAGGTGGTTCTAAATGTGACTGATTTACAGCGTGTACTTATTTATTCCCACCTGTTTCCGAATGTTGGTGTACTTGTTGGAAAAATGTCAACAATTCACTAATAAATTTGTAAGTTCATATACAGCTTGATAAATGAGGCACGTTAGTCATTAAAAGAACTAGGGTTCTTTTACAATTCTGATCTTTCAGAATGTTACAGGTAAAAACCAAAGTTTAAAAAAAACACAATATGGCAAGAAGAATCGGAACCATAATAAAATTGTGAGAATATTGGTAACTGCAATACAAATGCTAGTAAAATGATTGTGTTATGAATATTAGACGTTGGCACACTGCTTACCTCCCGTAGTGCATTACAGAGTCATAATCATATACGGTGTTTAAATTGTTTGTCTCGTACTTTTTAAAGTTGTGCCTTTGACCTGCAGAGAAGAAGATTTTTTTTTTTTTAAAACCCAGGTTACACAGTGATTGCTGTAATGAGCAAAGAGCCTAGATCCAAAGGGTAGGATGTTGTGTAGTAGCAAACAGAGGAGGATGGAGTGCATGAAACAAACCCTCAATGATGTTCTCCCACAGGATGGTGACGTAGCGGTCGCGATCAGAACGTGACTGCTCGTGAACGAAGCCGAGCACATGCATGAGCTCATGAGATGCCACGCCTGACCACATGCACGCCGGAGTCTGCAGTGAGAGAGGCTGTGGTCCTCCCACTCTGCCCAAGAATGACCAGCACCTGCAGCATCAATAACATACACAGCTACATCACTGTAATGAAAGGCTTCTATAGTCATAGTCAAGAGCATCGCCACAGCTGGAGGATGCAAGTAGTGGATCTTTATTTATTTATCATTGATGTTATAGAGATCTGACACCTGACAACCAAACAGCTCTGTTTGGTTTCAGCACTAAGATCAAATTCTTTTAAAAGCAACAAAACTCCAATAAGGCAAATGGACTGCATGTACAATATGCACAGTGGTATGTAAATATAGTACACAATCACTGTCCACTTTAACTAGAACACCTGTACACCTGCTCATTTATGTAGTTATCTAATCAGCCAATTCACAGTGCATAAACTCATGCAGATAAAGGTCAAGAGCTTCAGTTAATGTTCTCATCAAACATCAGAATGGATCAAATTGGTGTGATCTCTGTGACTTTAACCGTGACATGGTTGTTGGTGCCAGATGATCTGGTTTGAGTATTTCATAAACTGCTGATCTCCTTGCATTTTCATACACAGCATTCTCTAGCGTTTACACAGCGAGTGTGTGGAGGATCTGCAGACTGAAACACCTGGTTGATGAGAGAGATCAGAGGAGAATGAGCAGACTGGTCAGAGCTGACAGACTGGAAGTCTATAATAACTCAAATAATCACTCTTTACAACCGCGGTGAGCAGAAAAGCATCTCAGAATGCATATCAAAATTTTGTGAATGAGCTACAACAGCAGAAGACCACATCAGGTTCCACTCCTTTGAGCCAAGAACAAGAATCTGATGCTATCATGGGCACAGACTCACCCAAACCTGACAGCTGAAGACTGTCAAATAAGTTAAATGGTATCATTTCAGTCTACAAGTGTGAGCGTGTATGTTGTCAGGAGGTGGACAAAAAGGAAAGAGCTGCAGTCAGATGTCAGGATGGCCGAGCGGTCTAAGGCGCCAGACTCAAGGTTCAGTCCTTCCCCTGGTTACAGGAGGATTCTGGTCTCCAAATGGAGGCGTGGGTTCGAATCCCACTTCTGACATGGGATTTTTTTTTTTTATGTGTGTGTATTAAATAAAGTCAAAACATGAGTTCAATAACTGCATTTTTTATATCTATCTATATAGACTCATCAAAACTGGAAAGTTGAAGACTGGAAAAAGACCAGGAGATTTTTTTTTTTTCTGCTCTTCAACTGTCAGGTTTGGGGGAGTCTGTGCCCATGATAGCCTCAGATTCCTGTTCTTGGCTGACAGGAGTGGAACCTGATGAGGTCTTCTGATGTCATAGCTCATCCACCTCAAGGTTCGAGGTTTTGTGCATGCCGAGATGCTTTTCTGCTCACCACGGTTGTAAAGAGTGATTATATGAGTTGCTGTAGACTTCCTGGCAGCCATTTTCCTCTGACCTCGAGGCATTTCTCGCACAATGCTGTGTAAACTCTACAGACTGAAATACTCAGATCAGCCCATCTGGTACTAACAACCATGTCACGGTTAAAGTCACAGAGATCACACTTTTCTTCATTCTGATGTTTGATGTGAACATTAACTGAAGCTCTTGCCCTGTATCTGCATGACATTTTTGCATTGCGCTGCTGCCACATGATTGTCTGATTAGATAACTGCATAAATGAGCAGATGTGCAGGTGGTAAGACACTTTAGACAATATTTTAGATGCTAGTGCATTGCAATTTCCCAAATTTCCCTTTACACTACAGTGATATATATGATATTTAATGTCTTCCCCTTTGAAAAATCTGAAGTTAACACAACGCACTGAATACCATACCATAATGGATGGATAACATACCGGGAGCTGATCGAATGGTTATACATGTGTTAATAGTTGACACTTGAATCCAAGCTCACCCAAATTTAGGCTGGATATCAACGAAGTCAGCTTGATGCGTACGTGGCACAAATTTCACACACGTTGCAGATGAGATGTCCAGCATTCCCATCTCGATTGTGATCTGGTCCATATTATCTGCAGCAGAAATAATATAGTTTTAAGGATAGCTTATTTAATGATAAGAAAACTAAGAAACAGAAAATTAATATTGCAGTACTAAATAATTTTTTTCACTCAATGGAGAAAGGAATTGTCCACTTATTCCTGTAGACATGGTGAAAAATTAAAATAAAAATATACATAAAGTGCTTTAGAATGATACTGGGAAACATCGGCACTTTTTCCTTTAATTTGTCACCCATTAATATATATATATATATATATATATATATATATATATATATAGAGAGAGAGAGAGAGAGAGAGAATTCTTTTTTTTTTAACCCACCATAGAGAGGAGAGATGGTGTAAGGAACGTAAACAAATCCATCCACCGATTTTGGCCAGAGGCAGTTTTGGTTTGGACATGAAATGGCGCTCCTCACACCCGAACTCGCGATGTCACCTTCTCGAAAGGCATAGCCCCGAAAACGTGACATTCCTGTGGGGAAAAAAAAACCTTAATGTTATATATTTCAATACTCCTTTCATATTACAGTTTTCGTTTTCCCAAAGAAACATGTTCATGGCTTAAGTGCTTTGGGGGCTCTGTTTCCATCAGTATTGTTCAAACCTTACCAATGTTTGCTACAAGTATCTTGTCCATTGGATTCATCTCATCTGGATACAGAAACTCCTCTAAAGCAAGAAATTAATAAATTATAATACAGTAACATTACGGTTACGTTAACAGCAATCAACATGAAATCACGAATAAACACGGCAATGTTCATAAATGCTAAATTATACACAAATTGGTCGTTTTATTATTATTATTATATAGGCATACCTAATAAACCATAAACTAAGTATGAACAAAAGAACACCCAATACACACACTGACCAGAAACCACAATCAGAAACCATACAAAACAGAACCGACCCCTTTGGTGTTTGTGAACAAAACGAGATGCAACCTGGGTTGTAGAAAGACCCTAGCACTCTGTCTTTTAGTGCTCGTCCATGATAATACGTGGATAACATTTTAGCTAATGCTGATCCAATGATAGAGTCTTGATAGACTCTTCAGTCAGATTATAACCAGGTTGCTAGGCTACTCGGGTCTTTTTGTTTTTGGGCACAAACTCACTTGTAAGCTGAACAAAGTTATCTAGCTAAATGTGTCCACTATAGGCAACTCCTCAGTAAGAGCGTCACCTAACCATAAGTGTGTTAAATTCTTATTTAGCAAGCCAGCTTCACTGATATGATAGTTGGCTACTGAGATGAAATGGGAGCTGAAAATTCAGAGCTCATCACACCAGCTAATCCTCCTAATTGCCTGTAACCACAACCACCTTGACTTGTTGACTTGGAAAGGTGTCCAATTTGATAGTATGTGGTCAAAACTACTGTGTACAAAACACTCTTCTGATTCTGACACCCAACAGCACAACATGACATTTTAGAAAACAAATTCTGGCTCGCTGTTTAAAATGACAGAAGTTTATAGTCTTCTGTTATGTTTCTGCAACCAGGAGGCAGAGCTGGAATCACAGTGACATGTCTCACTCAGGGTTCTACACATTGACCAATCCCAAACCAAAGAACACCCAACACATACACACTGACCACTGACCAGTCCCAAACCAAAGAACACCAAATACACACACTGAGAAATCCCAAACCAAAGAACACCCAACACACACACACTGACCAATCCCAAACCAAAGAACACCCAACACACACACTGACCAATCCCAAACCAAAGAACACCCAACACATACACACTGACCAATCCCAAACCAAAGAACACCCAACAC